>JAUPFR010000003.1:54436121-55001121 GCA_036925125.1 Oreortyx pictus
TGTTTGCAAGCTTTCCAATTACATAGTAAACTTGTGTGTGCTTGTGTTGGTGTACAGTGGAAGTATATACACAATAACTGTACTTCTTGGACACTTTGTTGGTGGCTCAGGATCTTCTGAAAATCAAAAACTTTTTTTCCTCATGAAACCTATTCTCTTTGTTCTTGACAAAAATGAGGGAAAATAATATGTAAGAAATAAATAATATAATAATCCACTATGTGAACATTTTCTCCTGTTGATTGAACAAAAGTCCTTTCCTACCATAGTCAGTTTGTAGTAATAAAAAGCTTCCTAATCTGCAAAAATCTCTATTAGGTTTACTGTGCCATATATTTCTGTTACTTCTGAGAAAAGCTTTTTATGTTTTGTTTGGCCTTTCCTGCACTTTCTACTTCTAATATAGAAGATGGAGGTCATATTTTCCAACGGATATTTTTTTCACAGTGGTTTTCCTATAGTTATTGCTTTTCATGCCCTTTCCGTTGGTGGTACAGGAGGATACGCCACCAAATTTTGTTTTGTTTTTTTTTCAGTCTCAGCACTGTATAACAGTACAGTGTGAAATAATTATCTGTGGGAGAACAACACCTTTGTTTTTTTATCCAAGTGTAACCTCTGTAATGAAAAGATTATTAATTGAGGAACTAAAAGTCCAGGAGGCAGTGGAGATAAAAAAAAAAACAAGTGACTTTATAAATCTCTGTTGATGTGACTGCTGTAATAATCCTCTAGTCTGAACTGAGGTAACTTCTCCATTTAAATGGGCTGGTTTAATGGAATGGGAATTGTTATGGCCAAGAGTGCCAAGCTGAAGGAGGTTTGGAGGGCATCCCTCCAGGTCAAGAATAATATTGATGATTAAAATAGATTGTGATAGAAGCTAGAAATTACTTACTAAAAGATATAGGCCCCTAGGCTAAGAACAAATGTGGTATTATTCAGCTATCAGATTAATATCTGAAATATCATCTATTCTTGACCTGTATTTCATTTGACAGGAACTGAGTAAATGATTAAGTAGATCTTTACCATCTCTGATGGCTTTTGTCTTGTGATTTATATATCACAAAAAAGCGAAGCATGTCCCAGAGTCAGGGACACAGAAAATGTGTGAATAAAGTCTGAAACCAGAGAATATGAGTTACTCCATCTTTCTCATACATATGAATAGATTGATTTTTGAAGTCATCTATCCTGACCTCTCTATTACTACAGACCATAAAATTTCACTTTGTTACCCCAGCTGTAATCCACGTTTTTCTTACTAATTAGATTAAAAAGAAATTGTCATATTTTCAAAGATATTTAGGTATTTGAAAGGTAGGCATAAAAATACCTGTACATAGTAGGTTCTTCTTATTGTTTTCACAACAGGTTGACAGTCAACAACTTGGCTGTGCTTTTAAACGTCTCAGTAGGTCTCTAATCGAGGATAACAAGCCATTGAAGTTCCGGTGTACATAAATGGTCATATGCAAGTCACAGCACTCTTCAAGCCTCTAAACATAAATAATAGCACAAGTTAGAAAAGTTCTTGGGAAGAGAAGCATTCATCCTCTTATTACTTCACTACCTTATACGGAACTTATAAGTATACTTCTTCGTGGTTTGCATGGGGATTCATTTTCTTAATTTAAACATAACAGAAATACATTAAAATATTATACTCTTCTATTCTCTTAGGTAGTTATAGAATTACACTTTTGTACACCTACTCTGAAAAGTTTCTGGATCTAATCCTGCCTTTGGGTTCAAAAAACATTATAAAAGAGTCACTTTTTTAAAAAAAAGAAGAAAAATGTCACACTTTTGTGTAAGAGAACATACTATGGGCCATTATTGATAACATTTTAATAAACATTAAACACATCTTCCCACATATTAACATGAAAAAATGTACATATTGGGAAAATAATATAACAAAGGAAATGATACGTTGTTCTGGAGGACATCAACTTTTCAGGTGTTACAGGTCAAAAGTTTGAAGGAACTCAGTAAAATATGCAAATCAAGTTTTACTTCAGCTTTTCTCTTTTTTTTTTATTACAACTGTTATTTTTACTGCTGAGCAGAAAGTAAGTAGGAGTAAAATTACAAAACACTGTGAAAAGATGTTATTTTTGCTGTACGGGAAAAAATATGTTAGAGAAGCAGAAATGCTAGAAATACATACATTTAATTCCTTTTAAATTCCCCAATATACATTTTGCCACTATATCCACCTTTCTCATAACACATACCTTGAATTTCCTGGTAAACCTCATTCAATTTGCATTCACCTGCATTCAAAGATTCACTCAGAAGATAAATTAACAATATCTGAAGTAAATACTGCTACCTACCTCATGTTATCAACTAGTATAAAATAGTTAAGTCTGGCATTACCAATTTGATGAAGAAGGCCACTTCAACACAAATATAGCTGGGAGAACATGGTTTTTAAACCAGTGTCTTTCTCAGCACTATTCACTGACTGATGGTTACATCACCACTTTCATTTTGTTATCTGCTGGAGAACATGTATGAAAGTGATTATCTTTGCTTAAGGTAATAACTCTAAGAGAACCAACTACAACAAGCATAAAAAGAACATGAAGTTTTACAGGACTTATGCCTTATTGCTTATTTAATTAGATCCCATTTACTCACAAACAAAGCTTGACAGATATATTCTGTTGTTTATTATGTCAATTAGCACCTTGCAACATGGTGCTTGCTAGGATTATCTCATCTGTTGTGGATGACAATGTTCCTCAGTGGTGATATTCAGTAATATATAAGGATTACCAAAGCTGGTCCCTGTCAGTTCTCAAGTTCTGCATTTATGAGGTTACAGAAAAGACTATAGTTATTGACAGAAATGCTGAAAATGAGTCCAAAATGACTTGGAGGATGTCCCTGTAGAGGGAGGTGAAAGCTGTGAGTTGTCAATAAACAACAGATCCAAAGCCAGCTTTTCAGAAGTCATTGTTTTAGCTATCTGCAGGGGGAAAAAAACAACAAACAAACCCACATTATTAAAATGCATATACTTTCCTTTAGTTTCAAAAGGCATTGTCAAACTGGCACTGGGGAAAAAAAGATTTGTTGAAGAGATAAAATGCATACCCTTCTTCATTAAGTCTCTTAAAAAAGCTGTCACATTCCATGTTCAGAAAAGCCCAGTACAACTCATAACATCCAGGAGCCATACATTCTAAGACGCAAGAAAAATGCACACAAGCATAGTAAAAGTCTAATGCTGATCCTGACGCTTCCTGATCATTATCAGGAAAAATCAGTCTGGCCAGAGGGCACCTAAATGCAAACATTACTACTTTAGCTGTCAGCATTTATTTTCAACAAATAACACATCTAATACAGCCTTTTGTTTGTCTCCACTTCTCTTCTGACAGATCCACTTCACTGCTAAAGAGGAGTATGCTCTTCATTGTGTAATTCATGTAAACAAACTTCAGAGTAACGTATTTGCTGTTTCTTACGGCTACATGCTTTTCTGCACTGTCATGACTGGTGACAAATTGTGAGTCTTCTTTTCACAGTGCCAAGACCAAGACTTTCAAAATGAGAGAATAATGTGCCTTGGCATATCTCTCAGCGTTTCATTTGTCACACAGAAGGCTTCCCTTTTGCCTGCGTGTACCCACATCAGACCATCTGCATTCAGAACCAGAATATGCATTCTGGCCCAGTAGCAAGGATGCCAGAATCATTCACAACACTTTATAATAAAGCTAGAGTTACACTCGAGTGATATTTGAAGAAGATTGTTCACCAGGATATTTTCCTGAATTTTCTATTAGGTGTAAACAGAATGTATGCAAAAAGCTTCTTTAACAGATGAAACAAAGACATCACATAATTTGAACTGAGAATTACTATTTTCAAGAAATCAAGGGCTTCCTGAATAATTAGCATGCAGCTGCTAATCACTCTGTAAATTGTTGTTACAACCAGACATAACCTTGCTAACACACTTCACTAGAAATTACTTCAATTGATTGCTCACATTCAATTCCTTGTAAGAAAAGGATCTTCAAAAACAGTTATAAAATAGACAGATCTAACACAGAACTCTTCATTTTCCAGCTAATTTGGTGACTGATTTTATTCTCAGGCCTAGGGAAACAGCATCTGAATGCAACAGTTAATTCCTTTGTGATTCAGCCTTTTACGAGGTGCAGAATACACCCTTTTTACTTCTGTCATGAGACTCTTCTTTAAATTTTAATTAAAATTAAATGAAATTCTAATATAGAGAAAGAATTCTTAAATATACATAAAGAGGGAGATAAAAAAATCTAGTATCTAAAGTTTAAAAGTACCACCTTTCCCACTTCTTGATAGCCCAAAGGAAAATGTGAATCCACTGCTACATTTAAATTCCATCTGGGAACTTTAGGAAGCAGATAAGTGTTTTTTATTGAAACTACTATTAGAAATACTGTCAAAGCAAAATAAGCAGAGAAAAATGATTTGGGGGCATTCAGTTCTACTTTGAATTGCATTTGTTTACCATGCTTTGCTTGCAGCATATTTTTATTTAATGTAGCACCTTTTATCTAAAGAGACAAGAAAGGGGCATTAGAGGGAAATGAAGCTGTTTAGGGAGAAAATTTTAACCTTTTTTTCCATGACGATTTTTAAAAAGAGAGAGTCAATGAGGCAGAGAAATACAGCAAGGCTCTCCCAGACTGTAAGCATTGTATAGAAAAGAGCTCTTGCATCAGAAGTAGCATGAGCCTTTTAAGGGTGAGAGAGGAGGTTTATGAGTAAAGGCAGGAACAACATTAGAAAGTATTAAATGTGGTTTCCCTTGACTGTACACTAGTTTTATTCATTTTCCCTATGTATCATTCAGTGCCATTAGGAATGAACATTGAAAGCTGACTGGTACTTCAGGGGCTTCTACTGGTTTTACTGTTTTTGGCATAATGTCCATTAGTCACTAGGCCTGGGGAAACCCAACCAGCAAATGAAAGAATCAGAAAAATCCTTTACCTAAAATTCAAATGAACTTTAATTTGCCCATTTTAAACTCATTTCAAGACCATGGCAAGTACACTAAAATAATAACAAAAGGTTTGTTTGTTTGTTTGTTTTTCATTTAATGATTGTTTTGGGTAAGATAAGAGTGAATATCAAGTATAATAGCTGCCTTTGAATAAAACTAAATGTCTGCAGTCCATTTCAGAATAAAAACACCTTGTGCCTATTTAGTTTACCTGGTAGTTGTAGGAATCCAAACTAGAAAACACATTAAGCTAAATAAATTTAATTATATTCTAGAGCATAGCATAACCTTGTCTTAAAAATGAAGCTTATCTATTATCTACAAACAAACACATTCTATATCAAACCTGAGCACAGCAAAAACCTAAATCAGATTCATATATTTTGATACATTTCTTTCTAACAGAATTTCAATGAAACATGCAATGAAATTTCTAGTCAAATTAAGTTGCTTGATGGCCTAAAACAACTGGTCACAGTTTCTCCTAAACACCTCAGAACATGTAACACATGAAGCAGCAATCAAATGTTCCATGCAGTGGTCTGAGTCTAGCAGTGCTATATATAAAGGCAAACCTAGAAGGCAAATGATTTCTCAGTATAACACAAAGGGACTGAATAACTTGTTTTATATATAGTTCTTGATACACTTCACAGCAGTGAGGATTTTTTATATGGATTTTAGATATTGGGAAATCAGATGCATGAAATGTCAAGTGAATAATAGCATATTAAACAAGAATGTGCAGAGCAATAACTGGAATTCCCCCAGCAGTCATGAAACTTTTCCTTTTGAAACCTAACTGTTGCAGTCTGGTATCTGTTCCAGAATACTATGAGATTTTGATGCCTATCCGCTGACAATTTACTTGCACTTGACCATGATCACCTTTTCCTGTTGTTGGTTTTTTTTCATGTCTTTCTCTGAAAACTGCATAAAAATTTCTGTAATCAAGAAACACAATTGGAACTGCAGTCTGGGCTGCAGTATAGATGACATCAGAGTTGAAGGATTAGGTCAGTCTGACCTAATTCATCTACTTCTCTTTTTTATCTGTAGTTTAGCAGTGTCCAAAACAGAAAATGGCATAAAATTGTCACTTCAATGCTTTCAATATCACATAGAGCTAATTAGGCTTAAGAGAAGTACCGTGCCAAAAAAGAAGGCAGAACAGAGCATATTTGGATAGAGATATTTTAATATTTTTGTTAAGAGTAACAAGATTCTAGCTCAGCTGCAGTATTCAATTTCTTATCCAAGGATATTACTGGTAGCTAAGGGCATGTGAGTTCTAATAGATCTCTCGCTGGATGCAATAGAATCAACAGAAATATGCAATATACAAGCAAAGTTGCAGTCAGGCTGACATTTCACAGTCTTCCATCTACTTTTTGGAAGATGAAAGCTTCTCTCTAGACATTTTCCCTCCTTTGACATCATGGCATGACAAGGATTTGATGAGAACAAATATTTAAAGACAAGATGGCAAGGTTAACAGACCACAAATACAGTTCCTTTTCTTACATACAAATATGGAAAACGTCTTTTTTTTTTTTTTTAATTTAGGGAAGAGACATTTGTTGCAGAATAAATTTTATCATGTTCTTTACCCATTTAAAATATGTTATATATGTTTCTTTAAATGTCTACAATTCATTTGTAGGCAAAGTAATAGTGATAAACTTCTGGCCCCATGCTAAGCAAGGATACACTTATGAAGAAACAGACTGTAGGAATTATTGTATAGTTCCAATTTTATTATAAAAAGTAATATTTCACCACACTCAAAATTGCCAGGGACTGTTTTGTCGTAAAATCTTTTGAATGTGCAACTAGAAAGGTTAAGAGAAAATAAAACTGACAAGAGACCTTAAACGTGCATTCCAGTGTGCTCTTGTAACTGAGAGCACAGTCTGGCCTAAAGATTTTTGTCTCTTGCAAAACTGTAAAGTTAGAACATATTAAAAAGTCCCTGAGCTCTTCCTTATAGTTCTGCATACATGTTAAGGATGGGTATTTATGTTATACATAAAAATCTGCTTATTAGCAGCTCACAGGACAAAAGCAATCCTATTAAATCCCTTAGTTATTATATCTGTCCAGTTACTTCTTCATTTAGATACTCATATTTTTCTTTTCTTTATTCTCTCTCTACCAAGAAAGTGTGTTAATGTCGGACAGGTGTTCAGAATCAAAACAGGAGAATGGAACGTTTGAGGTTGTTCCTCAGGAGTCTATAAGGCCATCATGTCATCAAACTCCTCTCAGAAAACTTCAGGTGTTGTCTGAAAATTTGTCACTTGTCTGACCACTGTTACAAATGTAACAAGACCATTAAAAATTTCTCATCCAAAACTTAGCAAACATATTCCAAGAAACAAATGTCTTTGGTTGGTTTGTTGGTTGTTTGTTTTCCATGCTTGCTGCTTTTCCACGTTTATGGAGTCATCTAGTTCTGCAGATCTTTCTCTATTCATAAGCAAGGAACTTGGCCAAACCCCGTTAGTTTTGTTCAAAACTGCCGAAAACACACCCTAAAACTTTCCATCCATATAGTCTCTCTTTCTGGTTAGAAAGTGGGTGAGATTAGAACTTCTCTCATATTTTTCAGAAGCTTTTACTTGCATTTTAGAAAGGACAAGGTCCCTGTTCTGACCTAATAAACAGCCAATAGAATACCTATCTGTATGGAAAAGGCAGTTTGCTTTAGTGAAATAATAACAATCACCCTGAAAATGCTGCTAAGAACATGAATATTGAAAGGCCTGAGAGACAGTGAAATATCTTACACATTTTACCAGAGGTATTTTGCCAGCCTGACTGTGTCCATTTGAGTGGCCAGCATCAAATGCCTTGGATTTTCTGTTTGTTTGTTTGCTTTTGTAAAACACTACACAAAAATAAAAGAAGTTGAGCTCTTACTATGATCAAAAACATTGAAAGAGGCAGCACTCCACTCATATTTCAAAATCCTCACCCCTACATTTTGTTCACCTCCAAACCTTCTGTGATGAAAGTTATCCAGGAAGAGCCAAAATTTCAATTTGTAATTTAAAAAGATCCCAAAAAACAGAAAACAGGGAGATGATTCAGTGATCCGTGTTGCTCACTGACAACTGCTTTGGGATTTTCTGTCTCTTTGGAACAGTTTTGTTTTAGGAAAGCCCTCCCTGCTGAGGATACAAGGAATGTTTCTATCATATCAAACCAGCAGCCTACAGACAGGCATGTATGGACTATTCACAGAACCCAAGAATCATAGAATATGCCAATTCAGAAGAAAACTACAAGGATCACAGAGTCCAGTTCCTGGCCCAATCCTGATTACAGAGTTCCTTTCTCAGGCATTTTCCATCCCTAGCCCCCAATAATCCCTTTTTCTTTTTCCCCAAAAAGTAAACAGGCAATGTTGACAAACTGTCTTCAATATAGTGCCTAAGCTACAAGCTCCTGGTAATAAAATAATAAGCCTTAGAGTTTTGAAAGCACTCTAAAATTATTAAATTAATGCTCCCTAAGATATATTAAACCCAGGGTAAGATGTGAAGACTCAGCACAAGAGTACAATACAGGAGGGAAAAAGAATCATTCTGGGTGAATGCAAGCTTAAATCATACTGTTATGGCTTACAATTCAGATGTTGGGAAAAAGAGTGCATGTATTTACTGTTGTTCCTCTGCACAAATTACTGTCCTTTCTCTTTTCCCCTCTGATTTTAGGAGTCCAACTTTCTTACACAAAAGTAAATTAATTTTACTTTTGGGTTGGACTAAAATAACTTCCTCTAATTTAGTGTTTTAGCTCAGAGTAAGAAGGTTAGGGAAAGACTACTCAAGTGGCTTTCAAAATGAGAGATAAATGTCCTTTTCTGGAGCACGTGCTGAATTCACTAAAAAAAATACAGAAAGAAATTATTTTGCCAGCCTTTTTCCTCAGCTGCAAAAAACTGCTGCAGAGTAAGTGTTCAGTTTATGGCAATTCTGCTCCCAAACCCTGTTAAACAATAATAGAATTTGCTTCTCAGAAACAAACCAATTTCCTTTTTGAAGATACACCCCCACGTATTCTGAATTCATTGAATGAATTTTGATAGATTTGTTTCTCACCTTTCTCCATTGAAAATAAAATTATTGCTCTTCATCATTTTAAAGGTGATTAAACTGCAGACACACAGCTTGTGCCCTGCTGCGACATATGCAGTAATAGGTTGCAGTTGTAGACAAAAGCTCTCAAGATGTGGTTTCTCCAAAAGGAATTTATAAAATGTTGTGATGTCCTTTCACCTAAAGTAGCATTTTTTCTTTGCATAGAAGCAAACGTCTAGATTTTCTTATAAAAGTTTTACTGTTTTATACAACTATGTCATGAAAGAAGTACAACTCAGAAACCTGCATGCAGAGTACAGGCTGAAGGGCACTGGACAGCAGCAGGCATCAGGCTGATGGTCAGAAAATAACAAAATAATCCAATATTTCTGACATATTGTCTCACTAGAGCACAATTTAATCATGTCCATAAATCCACAACCTTCTAGGACAACATGAAACAAAATGGCTCTATCCTTTCTTTCTAAGTGACTAATGTTTAAAAGAAAGATTTCATTTGAAATATTGCAAAGAGTTTCCAATGGGAAAAACATCTCTCACTCTTTAAGCAGCACTTTAAGGATAAACATACCTTCCAAGAGATACAAAACCTAAACTCACCAACTTAAGCTCAGCTGCATTGAATCTAAATGGTCTCTTATAGATCTTACACATAATTTCAGGTCAATAATGTGAACTGTGCCAATTACAGTCTTTTTTTCTGTGGTTTCACGTCCATTAAGGGGATACTATATATATTTACACATATATATTTTTTTTTCTCTCATTAATCTTCCGCCAGATATTGTTCAAGAACAAACCAAGTGTTCTAAATGGAAGACTTTATATTCACAAAATGAAAATACATTATTTTCTACTTCTTTATTGGTCTTTTTCATGACCAATTTTGATAACCAAATGGAGGCTTAGGAAATGGTTTTACTTTTCAATGTTTTCTCTGGTAGCTGTTTCTATAACAATCTACAGTAGTAACTCAGCATTTGCTTTGATGTAACAGTAAATAAATCAATAAATAAACATAACTCACATTAAGTGCTAAATGGTGAGAGCCATATATATGAGAAGAATCTCTTCATTTCTTTCATACAACCATAGAACTGTTTCCGTTGAAAGAAATCTTTAAAGGTAATCTAGTCCAACTTACCTGCAAATGAACAGGGACATGTACAGAACAATCGGGTTGCTCAGAGCCCGGTCCAGCCTGACCTTGTATGTCTCCAGGGAAGAGGAATCCACCACCTCTCTAGGCAACCTGTTCCGCGCTTCACCACCCCTACTGTAAAAAGCTTCGTCCTTATATCCAATTTCTTTCTTCCTTTTTAATTTGAAAACATTTCCCCTTTTCCTATCACAAAAGACCATTTTAAAGTCTGTCCCCTCCTTTTCTATAACCCCCCTTAAATATTGAAAGGGCACCCTCAGGTCTCCCTGGATTCACCTCTTCTCCAGGCTGAACAGCCCCAGCTCTCTCAACATGATCTCATAGGGGGAGGCGTTTCATCCCTTGGAACATTTTTCTGTCCCTCCTCTGGACGCACTCCAACAAGTCCAAGTATCTCCTGTACTGAGGACTGCACATCTGGATGCAGTACTCCAGGTGAGGTCTCACCAGCACAGAGCAGAAACACAGGATCACCTCCCACAACATGTGGCCATGCTTCTTTAGATATAGCCCAGGATGTGATATTGACTTTCTGGGCTCTGAGGGCACACTGCTGGCTCATACCCAGCTTATCATCCACCAGTAGCCCCAAGTCCTTTTCAGTCTATTTTTACATCTTCCAGCTTGTATTGATAGGAGGGTGTAAAAGACTATTATTAAAAGACCATTGCCTCAAAGTTTGCTGATGAACATGTCTGAACATGTCCAAGCAAGTCCTGGGAAAGGGTTGTGAAATCCTTTGTTTGAGGGACAAGCAGATGGGCACGTCCTGGGGCAACGAAAGAGAGATAAGCTGCAGCTCAATGGCCGCTGAACACTCTTTTGTTTGGTACTCATCTCCGTGGGGAGACAGCCATCTCAGGAGACGCTTGCCTGACCCCCAAGCAGTAGTGGTTTGTCACGTAGACCGGAGGAATCTGGAAGATAAACAGAGGGGTCCTGCAACCACGAAGTTGTGGGTTTTCTCTTTGGAGAGACTTCCCGAGCTGATCACTGCTGCTGCCTGGAGAGGCCTTCTCTCAGGAGAGACCTCACGAGCTGATCAGTGTTCGCTGCCGCCCCTCTCGGGGTTGCCTCCCTCGCTGCTTCTCCGGTGCAGACCCGGTGCGGACCCCTCGCTGCTTCTCCGGCCGACTGCTTGCTGCTCAAGGCTGCCCGTCGCTGCTGCTGTTCTCCCCGCTTCTGCCGCCCCTGCCCTTCTGCCTCGGACCGTCGGAGCCGCTTACAACCGGACCGCCCCTAGGATCCTGGCTGGTGACTCTCCCTGCGTTGTACAAATCTTTGCTTCTTTCCTATCTTTCCTATCGCTCGCCTTCCCTTCCCCATCACCCTTATTGGTAACAGTGTCGGCCTTCCCCATCTCTCTGGTCAATATTGGTAATAAACTGGTCGGACCAACATTTGAACCGTTGTTTCTTAATCTCATGCCGGGTATACACATAATCTAAGAACCTTGTCTCCCTCCTTTATATTGGAGCGTGACAGAGGGTCACCACAACCCAGGAGTAAGACTTTGCCCTTGGTTTTGTTGTACCTCGTGGGATTCACCTGAGCTCACCCCTCAAGCCTGTCTAGGTGTCTCTGGATGGTATCCTGTACCTCAGGCATGTCAGTCGTGCCACACAGCTTGGTGTCATCCACAAACTTGCTGAGGGTGCACTCCATCCCACTGTCTATGTAACTGATGTAGGTGTTAAGTAGCATCAGTCCCACTACAGAACCCTGAGGGACACCTAACTTCTGGTTATTTCTTGATTATATTCAGGTATACTCCATCCTTGCAGATCTGAATCTTTTTAATCTTTCAGACATTCTTTCAGTATTTTTTTTAATTATCTTCAGTTTATATCCTTCCTTCTTTATTATTCCACATTCTCCCAGTAGTTTTAGCAGTATACCACCTGCAAGGACAATGAAATGTTTCTTATTAAGTAATAATAATTACTAAATTTCATTTGAAATATTAGTCTGCATTTCCTCTTTTCTGAAAATGTACCGATAAGTTGCTTTCTGAAAATTGTGCTTAACTAGCAAACTCATACTTTGCAGTACTTTCATTAAGACACTATTTCTCTAGCTTACTTAGGAAAGTATGATTTGACAGTGAAATAACATGAAGAAATTAAACATGAAGCTTCTTCTTTATTTCCCAAGATTGTTACCTTTAGATCTTCCAACACCAGTGTTTAAAGCAAGCATTTAATATGGCTTTGAATTCTCTGTAGTTCTCAATAATCAGTGTAGTCAATATAAATGTATCAATTTGCTGAGGTTGATGAGTCACAGGTGTAATGTGTTTTCCATTAAGAAAGTCCAGATTACATTAGCAATTATTTTGTAAAAAACAATTATCAATTATCCAACACTAGTGGTCTGTAACAAAAAGTAATAAGTACAAAATACATAAATACTTACCTGTGCTTATAGGTGGCTGTCAAGGACACACGTTTATTTCTTCCTTTCATTTCCATTCTATTCAAGATTTTGTTTTTGTTTGGTCTCCTTTAAATTCTAATGCTATATAACAAATATTCCATCAGTCTACTCTGTATATGTACTCAGCATGTGATAAGCACATTATTAAAGTGACATTTAAATCTCACTTACTGAAATCTTCCAAAGTACAAACTAGGCAAACTAAAAGATATCAGTGAGTTAATGAAAATATGTTTGAACTTTAGGTGGTGAAATCTTCAGGTTTACCAATAACTTAAGACTTTTAGTACATGAATTGTTACTGCCTGCTATAAGCTTTCCTAACATATTCCTGTGTAACAATGAGAGTAAAGTCACATTTTTTCCCTCAATTTGTGGAACACAACTGATGTTTTTATCTTTTACTACAAAAGAGTGCAGCCAAACTGTTAAAGGCAAACCTTTGATGGATTTCATTTTATCAAAGAGCAGAATAGCCATAGTGCCTTGTTATTCTATGTTGTGTTTCTCCATTTTCATGTCCAAAGGATAAGCTATTTTTAAAATGACTTTCCTTTGTGTGGGAGATAACAGTGCCATGCAGCTTTCAGTATTTATTTCTCATTTACATACTTGTTATAAGAAAGAAGGCAAATAACAAAATGCATACACTTACTCCTGTAGAAAGCAATAACAATATTTCTGCCTGTATTAAATCTTTAATAGCTCTGTAAGTTCTCAAGTTTCTGAAGAGAAATAAATTCCAGTGCAATTATGCAAACTCATAAATACTTAGCTATCTGCTGCCTGTGTATATCTATATGTTCTGCTGTGGGTAGTTTGCAACTGCTGATCGTGATTCAAGGAAACTTATGTGAAGTAGATTACACATTCCAGCAAAAAGGAGAGAAACAGCAACAATAATGGCAGTGGTATGTGCAAAGTACCATGGTGATCAGAATCAATTATAAGGTATCTCCAAAAAAATAGTATTGCAGCTCATCAATTCATGAAACTCAAAGCTACTAGGGAGAAAAATGGTAAATTTGCCCTTTGCTTTTTTCTTTTACAGGCTACTTACCAAACTTTACATTTACTTTTGCTTTCCTCCCTTTATCATCTGCTGCTCCAAAACTACATTCCTATTATTGTTAAAAAGTCTCTTTTGCTTGTTTACTTAAATATAGTGTTGTTCACTTTAACACTCACTTATAGGCAACACAGAAATGTACTTAGGTTAAAACAGATCTCGTACTTTCTCATACTCTTGTATGTTGAAAGAACAATTATATGCCCTTTATTCCTTCATTTTGTTAAGCAAGCCAGATTCGTTGGGTGTCTCGCTTTATAAGGCATACATTGTTCCTTATGTTATTCTAATAGAGTTTCTTCACGATTTTTTTGGCTTGCTTATGAGTGAATTGATCTATATTTAGTACTGTAGATGACAGTTCATCAGTGCATGACAGTTCCCCTGCACACACAGACATATCTTTCCTGATGTATCCAAAAACTACCTTCTGGAAGCTACCCCTCATTTTTGAACCCTTACAGTTCCATAATTGATTTCAAGCCTAAAGTTCTGTGTTATTTTTTAGCCTAAAACAAATGATCTTACTGTTATACCATTCAGTTTAATTTCTGCTGCTACTCTACTCTTTGCTGTTGCATATACAGGATAGGGCAATATATACTAAAAGTCTTCTCTGCAATATCTTCATTCATGTTCTTCTGTATTTATTGTGCTTCCAATCTTTTTTTTTTTCATTAAAACTCTTCATCAGCTACTCCTTTTCTTTTTTTTTTTTTCTTCCCCATCAAGGTCAAAAAAACCACTACATGAATCCTTTCTTAAGATCTAACCTTGAAGAATTTCAGCATAAATCTCTTTGTTTTTTTCTTTTTTCTTTTTCTTTTTAAAAAAACAATCCCTCTCTTTCAGCTAGTCCTTTTTCTACTTTACCACTGTTTACCAACAGCCCAGTCATCCTCATTTGACTTAAATATTCAACTTTGTACTAAATTCAGTGCTTCACTAATGCCAAGATGGGATATGTTCGGTATTTCCTCGTACTAAAAAAAGTTGTCTCATAACAGAAAGATACAAAATTGCTCTTTTGAAATAGTTTTCATAAAACTAGATGGGAAATAAAGCATCTGAAACATAGTTATAGTTAGAATTCCATTCCTCCTTTTCTCTGGAATTATAAATAGATACCCATATCTTTTAGCTTTCCTCAACTTAAGTCTTAGTGCTGTATACGCTTAAATTACCTTTTCACACACACTGAAGTTTTTGCTTGGAAGAGAAAGGCTCCTTCTTCCTCAAACCCTGAGTTTCATTTAGGGATCCTGGAAAAGATAAATTACACACAATAATATGTTAGTGACAGCCTTTTTTATGATAACCTATTAGCAAGAGCATTCATACAGAAAAGAAACTTACGTTCAGCCTTAAAAAGAAGCAACAGATCAGAAAAAAATGTCCTTAATCACCTTGCAACATTCAGACTCTTCGACTTCTGATGCTGAACTAGTCAAAAGCCAGAAATCTTTGAATTATGGATCATACTGTATAGAACATGTGCAGCCTAGTCCTAACCAACTGCTTAGGGCTGAAAGCATAATAGAAAGAATGAGGATTCTTACCTTTGTTGACATAATTTCTGTCTTAGAGATTACTGCAGGTATGGGAATAGGTAGTTCAGACAAACGGCTCTGGAAGCCTACTTTTATTGCTGTGCATTGACTGCGACAAATATTAGGTAAGAATTGAATTCCTTCATGTCTTGCTCTCCCTCACATCCTTTGGCTCATGATCTCCAGGAGTGCATCAGCCTATTTTCAAGTGGTACAGCAGCAGCTGTCCCAAACGAAGTCCCACACTTCTTGGAGGGAAGGGTCTAGGAAGAATGAAACTACTAATTAACAGAGCCCACTCCAGTGTGCCCATTCCAGAGGTCCCAGTTCATTTGAAGTCCTATGCATGACAGCATGTCCCCTGGGGTCTTTGTTAGATTAAGATTGCTGATATTTATCTATTATCCTTAAGGCTTCGAAGATCAAATGTTTAAATCCAGAGGTGCTCCATACTTGCTGTGGAGATATCTAAGGGTCGTTTACAGTTGACAGAAAAAGAAACCTAACCTGTGGAAATATTCTCCTTCCTGTGCATATCTTTCTTTCAGTGATTTCAGTCAGTGACACTTACACGGGCAGTGCCTACAGTAGCGTATAGAAGCTGAGTAAATTTCACTTCAGAAATCATGTTCTAAAAACGTGTATATTGATGAGCTTTTAGCTCAGACATTACTAATTTTTGAGTCAAAGTAAATTATATCAAAAATGGTAGATTTTTATTAAAATGTTTATCACCAGACTTGCAATTTTATACTGAATTTCAGTATTGGTATATTTTTGTTGTTATGTTTTCAGTTTCATTTTAATAAATTAAAAAATGAAAAACTGGGAAGATCACTCAAAAAAAATAAAATAAAATAAACCCTTAGCAAGAAAGTGTTTTTTCAGTGACGTTACTTCTACAGTATATATAGCTGCTAAATAAAGTGATATCTAGGCTACATTGGCCCCATCTTTAGTACTGGGTAAGATGTTGCTTTAATTGTATAGTTGATGATTTGCAACACTCCTTAGAATTAACACACACAAGGATTTTCATACAGATTTCCTTGTATTCAGAGACCTCAAAGTAAATTTGGACCTCCAAAAGGAAGTTATTTTTGTTTTCTTAAAGAGATGTCTGAGCCTTTATCTCAGACTTATTTTCCCCATTACTTTTGCTGGTCTATACAAGTTACAGATTACCTTTGCTAGGAATGCACAGATGAAAGGGAAAATTTGTCCTCCCAGAAATCAGGTTACTGACCATTATTACTACATATTGGAATATAAGTCTGATGAAGTATTCCATTTTATCTGTCATCTATGGATGCAACTTCAATTACTCTAAAACATTTTTTAAATGAAGAGTCCTACTTAGCTAACTTTTTTTTTAATGCTTGAAGTTACATTTGTTAGGAGTAGAAATAATCCAAAAATGCCATCTGGACACAGTCTCAGAACAAATTAATCAGTAACAATATCTTTGTCTCTTTTACTAAAGAAAAAAATTGTTTTATTAGTTTATTATACACTTTATTCCCCCAGTCTTCCTCTCAGGAATTGGGAGATAATTACATACCTGAATTTCCTATAAAAAATTCTGTCTAATCACACATAATTCTCATCTTTATATAAAAGCAGTTTCTTTCTTCATTGACATACCTTGTTTAACTGTGGGCATAAACATGGGAAGAGAAAGTAACATAACAGTCAAAGCAGTTGAACATAAGGCCAGAGTCAAGCGTGCAACAGGCAGTCTTTGATTTTAAAAGTAGCCCATGGTATTTGTGCCTTGCAAACCTTTCCAATTGAGCTCTACTGAAGGTGGCCCAAGAAGTTCATAAGAAATGATCTGCAATGTTCATGTGTAATCTACAATTAAATGTGATGTCCTTGCCTTCAATTTATATAGACATGAGTACAAATACACATATTTATATGTAATATGTATAAAGTATTTGCATACATGTATTATAAATATGTATGCAATGTTGTAGTGCTGTGAAAAAGGAAACAGTAAATCTCTGTTATTTGAGAATACTTGATCTACCAGCTTGATTTCCACATTCCCATCACAAACCAACAACAATTAGCATAAATGCAAGCAAAACTGTAGGAGTTCAATAAAGGACACAAAGTGTCTTTAATTTTGAACTCATTTGCATTATGTTTCAGATTACTCTGGTATTTTTAATATGATCTTTCATTAAAACACCCATAACAACTCATCATTCCTTGACAAGATGAAATGCTTAAATAGACTATGATAGAGCAATAACAACTACCAAAATGTTCAAACAATTTATTTCATTTAAATTTTCCAGTAAGACGTGGAAGCCAATTAAAACTTTACTGTTGAAACGTCTTTGGCAGGCCCCACAGGAAAACAAGCTGGAAATAGCAATCAGAAAACCAGACTGAGTGTTTTGCCACATAAAGCCATTAAACAAAGATAACCCTAAGTACCTCCATAGGTTGTTTTCCTTCCTAGGTCAACTCCTTTCAAACCAAACCTGTATTAATATAGACATAACCAACATTTAGATTTTAGCATTTTTCTCCTACTTCTATCAGGCTAATGGTAGGTGATCTTTTTCATGTCCTTCCAGGGATTTACCTGTCCCTTCCAGGGTGTGACTCTTCCATGACATCTTCACTGAATATCCAGTGTACCAACTTTCAGCTTTCCCAGGTCTCTGCTGTACTCTGAGATCCTAGTTCACTCAGTCACAGAGAATGAGGCAGCTCTAAATTCATCACTGGTGTTTCATTGCTAATAAAATACTTCAAAGGTAAGTAAATTGTGCTAGTATAATGGAAGAGTAAGGTCTAGCTTTTCAGCAGCTGTTAGTGCATAGAGTGAAGTCACAGATACTGCTACAGGTAGATACCCAGCCCTATCTCATAGCAACTAGATCCATCAAACATCTGTAAAAAATCTGTAATTGCTTGTATATTCTTGACCCAATTATGGTACTTGGTGTATTTCCAAATCCTCCGTTACAGATTAGATAGATCACAGAGTGGCCAAATTTTAATAAGGATTTAGAGGACGCTTTTTCAGCAAGAAGCTGGAAAGAGCTTTTCTCTTTCTTTAATTTAGCCAGTAAGGTTTATTTTCCTTCAGTTTCCAACAGCATTGGTCCACTACTGTACTTCAGATTAATTTTTCCACGTACACCACCTTTTAAACTTACATAACATTGTTAAGGCTCAATATACCTCAACTGATCTTATTACTTTCCACAAACTCTTCTAAAGATTTAATTGAAGAATAAGGAATAATTTCTTTCCTACCGATTATGATCATACACTTCATCAAGGTAAAAGACTAATATTCATATATGAGTAGATTAAAAAAACGATACGAGTGCTGTATCCTCTTCTTTACTAAACATTTATTTACATTTTAGACAATGTTCACATTTATCACTGAAAATTTAGTGAGATTTGTGAGAAAACTAGCAAAAACAAAACCAACCCCATAAACACAACTAGTTAGTAGCCATTTCCTCAGTCTGTTTTGAGATAAATCATCTAACGCACATTCAATCTAATTAATATGCCATTTTTCATTCATACCATTTCATATTATTAATAATAACATTGCATGAAATTAACTACAATGGTTCAGAAAAAAAGTTAATCATTGTAATAATAAAATATAAACAAATTTGTAATACTTGGTATTTCAGTAAAATCACATACAGCTAGTTTAGTGCAATCAACTTTCCATAAACTCACATTTAATCTTTACTATTATTATTTGTTTATACCATTTGTTTCCATGAGGTAGATATGAGGATGTTGAGGTCAAGATCCTAAGACGTGTGAACAGGGAAAAACGCAGCTTTGAATTTTAGGTGATCAGATTTTAATCTTAATCAGTCAGTACTACATTCAGCACAGAACACATTGCAGATAAAAAGAGAAAAAAACAATTTTTTGAAAGTTAATCCAGCGGACTTATTATCAATTCATCAAATGCTTACTTTAATAAAATGAGGTAGAGTAGAAGGAAAGTTATAAGTGAAAATTTAAAGTAAGTAAACATACAGATTAAGTTAAGAGGGACTTAAAGCACTGTGTCACAGAATGGCTAAAAAATGAAAAAATTGTTAAAACCATGCTAAGTTAAACCGTGACTGGCATAAAAGCAGAAGAATGCCAGTTAAATCTAATACATATGCATAAAACATAATTGACAATGCATCTAATAGCATTTACAACTAGTAAAAACGTTGAAGCTCCTGAGATTCATCATTTATCAGCCTAGGGTATCAATCTTAACTTCTGTGCAATTTCAACCAGACAGCAAAATATTAATTTAACAGATTAAATAGCAATTAAAAACATTAAATTCAGCCTTTCCTATGCTAGATATCTCAAACTGGAAATACCTCAGAAGAATATTTGTATTTCCTGACAGAAATCTGTATTATCTGATTTATAGATTCTTTTTTATATTTTTGTATGAAGTCCTACTTCTCTTGTCACATTGGAACATCATCTGATTTTGAATCTTTCCGTGAAAGAATCTCTGCTTAGCCAAAGGCCTGGTTACGTCAGGAAAAACCTACACACAATGCCCACTCCCTCTTGCAGTATGGACATTGTAAGTCATGCTGTGACATAATATTCCAGAGTTTTTGCAAATGCATTTCCTGTTTAGAGTTCTGAAGCTGCTGGCAGGACTGACAACTTCTGTACAGCTTGTCAATACTTTAAGTAAGCATTGGGATCTCAGAGTAACAAATATTCAATATAAGCAACTAGACAGAGAGACAGAGAGATGTACAAGAGTATTTTTTCCCTCACCTCAAAATGTTTGCAATATTTTTTCATTGTTTCATTTTTGATGAATTGAAAAGGAATGCTGCTGACTTAAAAATCATTTGGTTTCTTTGGAATCTTTTTTACTATTCAATTTTTCAAATGATATTTTAATGAAAATAAATATGATTAAGTAGATTTCATTCTATTTTACCAGCTGTACTTTATACATTTAATGCCACCTCTTTTGCATCAGGCACAATCTGATGTAAAATTAATGTGCTGTAAAACAAGCACATTCAGATATAGATGATGTGAAAACTCATTTGTTTTCTTTCTCCAGTGACACACTACACGTATGGAAGTGAAAAGTAGATTCAGTATGTCACGCTGCCTTTAAAATTGACTGGGTGTCTAACAGAAAGTGCCTTTCAAACATTTTCCAAGATTGTATATCTTTCTAGTTTTGAAAATGATGTCCCAGACCTTCTAAGACCATTAAGAGGAGATCCCAGACTGTTTATCCTGTAGATAAATTCTCCTTTATTTATGGTTTTCTTTAGGAAAAATAAATTATTTCCTTTCTCTCTCTCCTCTCCTGCTTTCCTCTTCCTCACCGTCTAATCCTTGGAATTAGAAATGCGTCATCTTTTTTCTCTCCTTTTCATCTCTAGAAGTTATTTGTCATTTCATCAGCCCAGCAGCCACATAATTCCTTAGGTCACATTATAAACATATTTCTAGCTTACCAAAAGTTCAGTCTGAAATGAACAAAAGGTCTATGAAACACATTCCTGAATACCACTTTCTTAGGGCTCCATGTAGTGTAACGAGTCAAGATTTGTAACAATCTCAGCCTGCAAGTCTTATTCTGTATCTAATGCGTTGGGTTTTTTTTCCTTAAAGAATCAGCATACAAAATTTATAGTTTATTCTGCAACTTAATCTTGGGAACTTGGCTGCTGCAGGGGGGATGAGAGAGCTGGTGACAGAAGATAATGCTTGGACAGTGATGGATCATATCTGAGAATACTAATAAGCTAAAAGAAAAGCTAAGTGTCACTTTATTTCATTTTTCTTTCACAGTACACTTTTAACAGGATAAAATGTATAAAGTTTGCCAATCTCAAGTGATGAGGCATAACACACAGCAGTCCTTAAACATTTGATATCTGTATTCAGATAGTTGTTTCTTTGAACTATGATTGTTTATTTCTTGTGTGATTTACAGCAAGAGGAAGCCTCTTACCAGAACTATTTCCAAAATGGTCTGCATATGTGAATTTAAAGACTTTAATCAGAAAGAGCCCCTGTTCCTTGTCATTGCTGGCATTCATGTCAAGAATGGTAATAAAGTTATAAAGGTAATACATCGAGGTATCAGTCTGCACATGGCTTAGGGAAAATACTCTTTGAAAAAGCAGACTTGGTAAAGTATATTTTCAGGGATCCTCTGCGGGCTTCTGAGGATTTATACTTCCACATGCTCTGGGACTTAAAGTCATCTGAGTATTTTAACTTGTAAAAGTCAGCTAGATGCTGTATTTCATGTTATGCTGTCTTGACACTTTCTTGACAGTTTCAGGCTGCTCCTTTACTGGATTGAAGGAGCTTGTGCAGGGCCTGGCATTATACTTAAATGGGGAAGGAGGAGGCGACATTAATTATGGACAGGCATGAAGGCATGTCAGAAAATGTTAAGAGCATTTGGTACCAGGAAAAATAAAGAGTCACAAAATCATTAATAAGAACTTAAGTTGGCAACCAATGACTTGGAAATGTTTACACTTAAAGCAGAAAACAAACAAACAAAAAAAAAAAAAAAAACAGAGCACGAAAATACATTAGCAAGCTAGAAAATTTGCCTACTGATATACAACGTAGAAATAAAGCACTCGCAAACAGGTTCCGTTTCAGTACATTAAAAAATAAATACTGAGATTGAGGCATAAATGTTACTTGCGTGCATATCCTCATAGTCACCAAAACAGAGTCATGATATTGTCAGAGAAGGACAGTGTGGCTACCCTTTGGCTGTAATGAATGTCAGTGATGCCCATGACTGCAGATGTATGGCAGCTACCCAGTGCGGCACAGCCTGGCACTCTCTGTGCTGTGTATTCAGGCCAAGCAAAAAGGGGACTGTTGCTGTTGATATGACCTCCTGCAGCAGGGCTGTAGGGACTCCATAGAGTCACCCCAGGGGAAGCAAAGGGCCAAGAGTTTGGACTGACCCTCACTGAGACCATGAGAAAAGCTTTAGCCCAGCTGGGCTTGACAACAGTTCTTTCTGCATACCCCTCTCAGGTGTTTATAAACAACCACTTGTGGCGGCAAGTCCTGCGCCTAAAATACAAAGGGCAGTCATGTTGCTGCCCATCATGGTGATTGGCCTCCATCTGTCTGCTCAGGGCTTGATCTTGGGATCTACAGATCCAATGTGAGGAGGAAGTACAAAAGCAATTCAGATTCTGTTCCTGCTGGACTCTGTGTCTACACTCAACTAGTGTCTCAACACTACAACTTAACAGATGGAAAACCACTGTAAGTATCTGCTTTCTTTTTACCATTAGACTTGCTATAGGCACTGGACCAGATTTCTTTTCTACTTCTGTTGAGAAGACCTTATCCATTTGAGGCTCAGATTTACAGGACATTTCCATTTTACATGAGACATCTAATTGCAGCAGTTGTGGATATGACATACCTCTGCTGTTTCTATTTCCACTACTGCCATAGCTTCCTATCTTTGCAAGTAGGACAAGCACAGAGGGCAGTGCCTCTAAAACCACTTTAGAAATTTTTTCCATAGCATCACTGTACTTCCAAACTCAGCCCCAGAAAGCAAAAGTACGTGCAATGAAGTGACTTCCTGGAAGAAAATACAAGAATAGAAAAACCCTTTGAAAGCCAATAAAATCTTCTTGCCCCTGGGTTGTTGTGCTTTCTATCATATCTACATTGAATATAAATGGTTTGAAAAGGAACATCTCCACAGATTTCACAATTGAAGAGTTGAGGCCTTCAGGCTTCAGCTCATCTTGTAGAGAAAAGTTATATAACTTTCAAATGATCTAGGTTGGGAAAGACCTTCAAGAACATAGAGTCCAACTGTCCATTTGACCTATCAGGTCCCTTAGCTAAATCATAACCGTTAGTGCCACATTCACACATCTTTTAAATACCTGCAGGGAGGAGGACTCTACCACTTCCCTGGGCAGCCTCTTTCAGTGTTTGACCACCTTCTTTGTAAATCTATTTTAAACCTCCTCTAGCACTACCTGAAACCATTTCCTCACATCCTATCACTTGTCACCTGACAGAAGAGACTGAAACCGTCTCTCCTGCAGTCTCCTTTCTGGCAGTTTTAGAGACTGATGATGTCTCCCCTCTGTCACCTCCTCTTCAGATAAAACAAGTGCAGTTCCCTCAGATGATCCTCAGAAATCTTGTTTTCTAATCTCTTTACCAGCTTTCTTGCTCTTCGCACATGCTTGAGCAGCTCAGTATCCTTGCAGTGAGAGGTCCCAAACTGAACACAATATTTAAGGTGCGGTCTCACAATGAATGCGTACACAGGGACAATCACTTTCCTCATCCCTCTGGACACACAATTTCTGATGCCTTTGTCCTTTCCTGCTACCTGGTCACACTGTCGGACATTGGATTCACCAGCCCCTCATTTCAGCCTATTCAGAACTCTCTGCAGAGCCTTGCTACCCTCATTCTCAGAAACTCAAAATGCAGACTAGTACATGAAACAGTGTCAGGCATGCAGGCCTGTTCTAACCTGTGACCTCAAGATCAGGGAAGGTTGTGGAGCAGATCATCTTAAGTGACATCATCCAGCACATACAAGACTGTCAAGTGATCAGGAGTCAGCAGAAAGTGCAGGTTCTGCCTGATTAACCTGATCTCTTTCTATGACTAGATGACCCACTTAGTAGATGAGGGAAAGGTGAAGTAGTGGCAAAGTGCATGCTACAGGATGAGTGGAACTGAGAGAACCAAATTGTTTCCAGCACCATTAGAAACAACATATGTTGAGGGAAGAGCACTCAAAGCATCCACTTGATATGCCAGGGCAGAGCATAGAAGACCTGCTGTGAATTTTGCTTTGTGGATCCTGTCACTCTGAATGCACAGGAAGTCTTCTAGTGGGGAAATATTGCAACGTGACCAGAAAAACCTTTTTTTCCCCATGAATTGAATGGTGGCACTTAAAAGTGATCCTAAATCACTCACATATGGTCCAGCAGACAAGTAGAGCGCTCTGCCAAGCTCCTACTTGCAAAACACTCAGGCTTACTTCCCTGAATACCACTCTCTGATGGAAATAGAGAATAAAGAAACTATCTCCAGCTTATACAGAAAAGAGCCTGTGGCAGAAACAGCAGAGCTTCCTCAAACAGTGTGTCCACACAGACTTTTTTTTTACTGCCAAGGAACTGCAAGGGAAAAAAAAAGGAGAAACAACAAGTTCTGCTTTGTGCAGGTGATTGCATAGTCCTGCTCCATGGAGAAGGCCCCAGCATTAGGGCCAAAGATGGTGGAATAGGTCAGGGCTCTGTCAAAGCTCTGGATCCTCCTTTCCTTTCAGAGCAGCTGCTGGCATCCTTCTACCCAGTATTTTTTGCCTTTGGTTCAATGTCAACAGTATCAGGGTCTCCTAGATCTCACTATCCTGCACCTCACAATGACATCATCATTTTTGATGCTTTTTAGAAAGTGAAAAGCACAAAGACAGTCCTGCTCCCTACTCAAACTACCCATGTGGTCTCTTTATCTCTGAATTTATTAAACACAGTAAGAAGTCAATGTTGCAGTATATACTTTTCCATGAAGCTATCCTGGAAAACAATTCTAGTGAAATTTGCCTTTAGAGTACACTACCTGCTCTGCTGCGTGATTAAATATCCCAATTATATGGGAAAGCATAAATAAACGACTTAATTATTTTTAAATAATGCTGCACAATTTTCTTATTGACAGAAAATGCATCTGCACACATAGAAACTTAAAAATGTGAAATGCAAACTGAATAGTGAGTTTGCAAGAATCAAAACTCCACAAGACACTACAAACTACAGTACAGTAACACATCAAATTCTAAATGACATAATCTATGATGCATAGCTACAAATCACTAAATTCAGTTTAGATAATTACAGAACCCTGATGAATATTTTAAAATGAGTTAAAAGGAAAATACAGTCAGAAGGTACAGCTATGCAGATTTGTTTTAACTTTATTACCTTCCATATAAAATAACAAAATATATACTATAAACAGGTTTCTCATGATGCAGACCTAGCATTTACTTTAAAATTATATGTAACAAAATTTCAAACATAATAAATTAGGCAAATTGAAGAAAACTTTAAATATATATATATATTGTAAAGAAAACCGACAATGTAACAAGTGGCAGTGCAATGCTTAGTTGACTTCCATGAGTTATCAAATTTTGTTGAATTTTCACAAGGACAATTAGTAAAATAAAGGCCAGAACTTCTACATGACATTTCTTGTCACAGTATTTTTAGAAATTTAGGGAGAAGACATATCTTTTTATCATGTACATAATGCTACCCCTTTGTAACTCCTATAAGCAACTAAGAGGTGTTAGAATAGGTTCATTTTTTATTTGAATGGCACATCCGTTCCCAGTGTAACAGCAGATCAGGTCTCACAAAGATTATTAGGCTTTAAATAGCATCGATTATTATATAAAAGATGGATTATCTGCATTAATTGTATTGATATTTAGAATTGGAGTCAGAGGATGAAAATCAAATGTATCTATAGAACTCAGCAGGCTACTGATCAACGGATTTAATTCACTGTATTCAAAACAGAAAAGATATATGAGAAAATCATTTTTGTTTTCTGTTTTCACTGCTACAGTGCATTTTTTAGGAGGTACAAAAATAATTAATTCTCCAACCTATAAATGTCAGAGGCAGATGAACACCCTGCTGTCTATAGGTTGGATATTCCAAGATATCTCCCTTGTTTCCCCGTTGCAAGGGAACTTGTAAACTATATTTGGTCCAGTAATGTGCACTTGTTGGCATACCATACTGTTGGTTGCTGTTAGTTGCTCTTGGATCAGAGATACATACTATACAATGAGGGATGATTCTGCAATGTGCAGACACCTATAGTGTTTTTCTTTCTCAATTTGTTCCCTATTTGCTAGGATTTTTTGATTATTTTAGTAATTACCATAATCAATTACTTTCAAGGATTAGAACATTATGAGGTCCATTTAAACAAGATACAAACCAAAGTACAAAATTAACAGCAATACAGACTTCAAGTAATCTTCACTGTACTCATAATCAGTAATGATTAATATATATTTTTGAGAATATTTACTTGTCAGTGTTACATTAAAATACTGGTGGGTTTTGCTAGTCTTTAAATCACCAACCTTACAATGCCCAAAATCATATGCATATTACGTACATCATAGGTTTATGTTTTAAAGCTACAAAATGCATAGTTTTCTGATATGCCCTTAGTTTTAAAATTCACATTAAAATCATATGTTATTCGTATTGCTTTCAAACAGATATTTTGTTAAAAATCTGTCACTGCTTTAAACCTCCAGCTTATCCTCTGTTAATACATTGTCTGATAAACATATACTTTGGGCTTTGATTCCAAAGAAAACTGCAACTGAAGGAAACAGATCTCACAAATTCCCATATAGAAATTATACAGAAACAATATAAAATATACCCTGTAAGAGTAAACCCCAAAGCCTGAAGGGCCCACAAGACAGAGGGTCCAAGTCAGTCAATTTGGTTTGGGCACTCAACATTTTTTTACATCATCAGAAGACAGTGCTGCCAGCAAACAATGGGAGTAGTCACCTCCATTCCTTTTATCATAAAACATTTTCCTGTGTATTCACATGTGAAACAATCATGTGTCCACAAGCAGCAAAAATTCAAGTACAGAAGTGTGATTGTTTTTTTTTAATAAATCTAACATTTTGAATAATTAGGTTAAGCTACACTCACCTTGCTACATAGTGAAGTTTAATGTGAATAAATATTGTGTTTCCAGCATGTACTGGAGGCAGGAGGATTGCATTCCTCAAAACCTACACCACCAGATTTGCCTTGTGTTTGCCCTTTAATCAGGACGTTGGTTAAATCATAAGGTAATACTCATCAACAATGAAAGGAAACAAAAGTGAAGACATCTGCCATATCCTTAAACATCCTTGGTTTAGTGTAATCTCTTAACTCAATCAATGAAGAATATTTTACCTGAAAAAAAAAAATCCAGAGTTCATTGATTAGTCTGATAAAATGCAAGCTGAATGATTTCTTCAGCAATCCGTTCTCATGGAAACTAATTCACTTAAATGTTCCAACCTAGAAAAATCAAAAGTAATGCAATTGCACATTGATTTTATCTTATGTCTATGCAGACACCAGGCAAAAAATTGAGAAAGATGTTGGGGAAAGGGTAAGAAAAACTCTCACAAGATTTAATTGTATCAGTTTTTCTTTATTTTAATTGTATTATGTTTGTTCATTACATTTACTGATTCACAATCGTCCTTAGATCTCATTGCTGAAGCACCTGCTATTTTTTAAAAGGAAATAGAACAAATAATGTTTTTTTCTATGTTACTGTAAAATGATAACAGTGGCAATCTTTCCAGAATTAATTTATTTGAAGGAAATATTTATAAACACATTTGTACCAGTATACTCTATCCATTCAGAACATCTTCCTCAAAAGGACCTGCATTCACTAAAGACCACAAAAAATATCAAGGTTTTTTGTTTCCTTATTTTGGGGTTTTGTGGAATTTTTTTAGTGAAGGAGAGAAGAGATTCAACATAGACAACTGGTTAATAAATGTGACATCAATGCTTTCATATTGAATGGAAGAATAATAATTCTGCAAAATTACCTTCCCAGCAAGTAATTTTATGAACAGAAACCTGACCACAGATAGTCCTTTTATGGCACAGAGCCACGGAGAAGTAAAAAGTAATCTCCAATACCTTGATCTTTTATTAATTTCTGGTTTTTAACCTTCCTATTTGGACTGTAGAGGTGAGAATGCTTAGTCAGCACTTGACTGCAGATCCAAGATCTTAAATACCCAGCACCAAATCTGTGTGCTTCTGTATTCTGTTGCTCTATCACTAGCAGCTATGGTGTCTTCAATGAAGTGCTACGGTTGGGCTAGTCTACTTAACCTTCAACTCAGGCTGGTTTTGATTTTACTTACTACACTGCATTTTTATTTTTCTCTACTGGACATGGCAAATTGATAAAGGAAGGAAAATACTTAGGCTAAAAAGCATAAGAAATAGACACTAGACATTTTCTAGTCTGTGGAAAAGAAAGGTTATTTTTCATTCAAAAATTTCACGTGGAAAAGTTGATAATAGCCATTTGAACTCAGCCTAGAATATTCTAATATCTTCTGACTTTCTGAGAGGAATACATTGCTTTTCTAGCCTCTCCTAACCTGGCCTCTGTAGCAGCAGCAGAAATTGTACTGCAGAGAACAACAGTGGAGAGGATGTATGCAAGTGCAAAGCATATAGAGGTGTGCTAGAGATAATTCACTGCCTGCAAAAGAAGAAATCTGAGTGACACATTCATTACTGAGTCAGACTCGAAGGAGGGTGGGGGCCTTGTCTGCAACAGGCAGATGTTAGGAAAAGTCAATAGCAGCAACAAAATATGGTTTCTGTTGCTTCTTTTTCACTTTTTTTAACCTCATAATTAGGATCCCTCTCTTCTATGATGGATGAGCAGGAGAGGGACACATATCTGTACCAGGCTTTGAAAGCCAGTGTTAAAAATTAATGAAAGAAGAGTCAGTAAAGAATATGTCCTGCATCTGGAAATGAAACAGAACACTAAATTGTTTCAGACATTGCAATTAGTGACAGAAAGCTAAAAGCAATGTGTAGAACTGATCTAAGAAGCGGAACTATTGCACTATCAAGACTTTTCTTTTATTCCCATACGGGTTAGTAAACCAAACTATTGCTTACTTAAGTAGGTCCAGTGCACAGAAGAAAATGCATGGATTTATGTTCATTGAAAACGTAGTTCTAACATTCAAATTCCATAAGCATGTTTTCACTTACCTCGAGTGGTTCTTTAGGCATTCCATTAAAGCATTAACATATTAACCTAATGAACTGTTGAACAAGTAAGACTAATTGATACTTTACCACAAACTATCCAAGTTATTCCTACTTCACAGATCACAAAAAGCCACTAATCAGAGAGTAGTAGTTAACCAGTGATAAAAATACAATCCTTAATATTCTACCTATGTGTCTTGCTGTCCTCCCTGAACATCTGACATGCTCCACTGAGCTCCTTGAAGATGGCTTCTTATTATCACAACTTGGAACCCCCAGTCAGAACATTGTCTGGTACTGGCAATATGTACCTATTGAAAAAGGTTGAGTCATTTGTTTAATTAGGAAAATAATTATTCAATTCACAGGCTAGGAGAAATTGTGTAAATGTCCTTAAGTGGAATAGCTAGAGTTGCTGATGGAAACCCTCGAGAGATACTGGAACCCATATAATCTTTCTGAAATTATCAATACTCTTAAGATAATGTCTTTTTTATACAGAGATATCACATGAAAACAAGTATTACCTGGTGTAGGTAACCTGCTTTGGCAGGGGGGTTGGGCTCGGTGATCTCTTGTGGTCCCTTCCAACCCCTATGATTCTATTCTATGATTTCTTTCATCTTCATTGCCAAATTCCTTGACAGCTCTAACACAGAATTTCTCACATAAAGATTGACAGCGCCTTTGGAACATGTCAAAAATAGATATGGTGTCAGCACTGATGAACATTAGGCTTCTCAAAAACAAGCAGAATACAAAAATAAAAATATGACAGAATTCCTGTCTCAATTCAACACAATTATTCTGACTTAAAAACAGTAATAAAGTTCTGTTGCAGAGTCTATTTTGAGCAACAAAAAACAACAAACAAAAATAGTACAATTTTACGGAGTTTGATGGTTTCTCCATGAAATGATTTGAGCAAGTGTTACATATATTTTTTCAGAAGTATGTTTAGATTTGTAATACTGAAATTTCACACAAAAATGAACACAATTCCTATATGGTTTCAATATTTCAAGAATGCGTCTTCTGAATTTACCACGATCATTTCTTTACACCTTTAATCATTTTCATTACTTGTTATTAGTTTTATATCAGCTAAAAGGCACTGCTCCTATAAAATCATATAAAATATGCTTTCTGAGCTTCTATATCACATGGGACAATTAATGAATAGAAACAATGAAAACATCCTCAAATATCAAGGCCTTATTGACGATTTGAAGCTCATAACTTAACGTTATTAGAAGCCGATGTTGTGAAGAAAGTGATATAATCTCTTACTATATTTTCAGAAAGTATTACCTTGATTTTGTTTATGAGAACTTTCCTGAAGCTCTGCATTCAGAGGAAGATCTCTTGCCACATCCTTGATTGTAATGTCCAAAAATACAGATCATGGCATCATATCACTTTCCAAGGAACAGTTAGTAATGTTCAAGAACAGGTGAGCTTCAAAAGATTCTTCACGATACAAGGTAAAACAATACAATTTTGTCCTTCAGTTTTTCAGAACTGATGGAAAAATGATTATTGTTTTTGCTTTCAAATGAAAAAGACGACATTTTACCCCACATAGATATATTTAATCAGAGAAACTGTTTAATTTAGATGCTGAGATATGGCTTGACCTGCCATCAGTTATTCTTATCAGAACGTGAACCAGTCTCCCATAGTTGAAATCTCTATGGTTTATAGTCGCCTATGTTCTTCACAATTTTGCTTAGTACAAAACCATCAAAAACTTTTTCCTGTATCAGGACTGTCAAGCAGTTGTGTCACAGCAGCAACCAGTAACACTGACTAAAGTTTAGTACATTTGTCAGTCTCACACTATCACCAACTTGAAATAAAAGTAACTGAATTTATAAACCAATATATACCTATATTTCATGTGGACACAAATAATGGTATTAGTTAATGCCATGAATGCCGAGAGACAGAAATTTCACACCATCATTAGTTTGGAAATTATCAGCAATGAACGAATAAAATAACATTTATAATGGAATATTGACCTAAAACTCTTCTAATTGCATTGACGATAAAGTAGGGCAACAGAGAGGAAAAATTTGTGTATCAGAAGTAGTACATCATTATAATAGGCATCTTTAGCATGAGTACAAACTGTTTTTCATATAGGAAAATACAGTTTTATCTTCTTCAGCAAGAAATATTTGAAGTCTTGAAGACAATGGCAAACAGTTAAGTCACATAAACTTCCTTGTGACTGAGTGGGAGAGTTCTCAATATAGAGGCCTGATCATTTACATTCATAGAGCCTTGACTGTGAAACTAGTATAGTAGACATTGGGACTGTTCCTGAGTTCTCCAAAAAGTACAGTTACTGTGCATTGAACTCAATACTTACACTATTCATCACTTAAAATACCTAGATGGAAAACATAGAAGGTGAAACAGTGCCCAGCAATATGCAATTAAACACATTCTAGTGTTCATAGAATCACAGAATCACCAAGGTTGGAAAAGACCTGCAGGATCATCCAGTCCAACCATTCACCTGTCACCAGTGGTTCTCACTAAACCATGTCCCTCAACACAACATCTAACCGTACTTTAAATACCTCCAGAGTCAGTGACTCCACCACCTCCCTGGGCAGCCCATTCCAGTGCTTCACCACTCGTTTCAGAGAATTATTTCCTAACATCCAATCTGAATCTTCCTTGGAGTAACTTGAAGCCATTCCCTCTAGTTCTATTGCTAATTACAAGAGAGAAGAAGCTGAAACACGGCTCGCTACATCCTCCCTTCAGGTAGTTTGTAGAGATCAGTAAGGTCTCCCCCGAGCTTCCTCTTCCCCAGACTGAACAATCCCAGCTTCCTCAGTCACTCCTCATGAGGTCTGTGCTCCAGGCCCTTCACAGCTTCATTGCCCTTCTATGGACACACTCCAGGGCCACGATATTTTTCTTGCAGTGAGGGGCCCAAAACTGAAAAGAGTACTCAAGGGGCAGTCTCACCAGTACTGAATACAGGGGGACAATTACTACCCTGCTTCTGCTGGCAGCACTATTTCTGATACAAGCTGCCTAGGCACACTGCTGGCTCACATTCAGTCAAGCGTTGACCAATACTCCCAGGTCTACACAGTCTTCTATGCCTGCAGCGTCGCCTGGGGTTGATGCGGCCAAAGTGCAGGACCTGGCTCTTGGTCTTGTTGAACCTCATCCCATTGGCTTCAGCCCAGCAATCGAACCTGTCCAGACCCCTCTGTAGGGCCTCACTACACCCAAGCAGCTTGACACTTCTAGCCAACTTCTTTTATCTGAAATGTTGCATCTTGGTACATACTTAATTCTGCATATTTTTGGAAGAGGAGACAGAATGTCTTTTCATTCAGCAAGTGTATGCTAATTATTGATCAGAGTATTTTTCATTTCTGTAGCCAACCTATAGCTTTTTCTATTACAACCTAAATTATACTCAATTCTGATGTTGCCAGAATCAAAGATTTAGGAGTTTTTTGGATTTTAAAGCAAGGAAAACAAAAGAAAAATGTTTTCAGCAATATTAGTCAAGGAAAGGCAAAGTTTGGAGACAAGAGGAGATATAGCAGGTCTCAGAAAGGGGTTATGACTGCATCTTAAAAAAGATGCAGGGGTCAGTGCTGGGTCTGGTCCTGTTCAACATCTTCATCAGTGATCTTTATGAGAGGATAGAACCCACCCTCAGCAAGTTTGCTGATGATACAAAGCAGGGAGGAATGGCTGACATGCCAGAAGGTTGTGCTACCATTCAGTGAGACCTGGGCAGGCTGGAGAGTTGGATAGAAGAGAACCAAATGAGGTTTAACAAGAGCAAGTGTAGAGTCTTGCACCTGGGAAGGAATTAGCACATGCACCAGAACAGGTTGAGGGATGATCTGCTTCTGATGAGCTCTGAGGAGAGGGACCTGAGTGTCCTGGTGGATTACAAGTTGGCCATGAGCCAGCAGTGTGCACTGATGACCAAGAAGGCCAATGGCATCCTGGGGTACCTTAAGAAGACCATGGTGAGCGGGTCAAGTAAAATGATCCTCCCCCTCTACCCTGTCCTGGTAAGGCCTCACCTGGAGTATTGTGTCCAGTTCTCGGCTCCTGGTGAAAAAAAAAGACAGGCATCTCCTCAAAAGAGTACAGTGGAGAGCTACAAAGATGATAAAGGGCATTGAACACCTCCCTTATGAGGAAAGGCTGAGAGACCTGGATCTGTTCAGCCTTGAAGAAGGAAGACTCAGAGGGGATCTGATCCATGTCTATAAATATCTAAGGAGCAGGAAGCAAAGGGACAAGGCTGGACTCCTCTCAACAGTGTGTGGCGACAGGACAAGGGCAAATGGCCACAAACTGAGGCATAGGAAGTTCTGCAAAAATGTGCATGGAAACTCCTTCTAAGGGTGAGAGAGCACAAGCACAGGCTGCACTGAGAGGTGGTGAAGTCTCCTTCTCTGGAGACATTCAAGACCCGCCTGGACATCTACCTGTGCAACCTGGGCTAGGGAGATGCTTTGGCAGGGGGATTTGAATAGAGGTCCCTTCCAACCCCTAAAATTCTCTGAAAATTGAGCATTATCATTGTACAATCTACAATATCCAGCTGAGTCCTCTGTAAAGTTTATTCTACACTGGTCTGAATAATGAATTTAAAAAAGCTACCCTACAGCTCCTTGCAATGAAAATATCTTTCACATTTCTCCTAGATCAGCAACCAAGCACCTGCTTTTCTGCTTTCTTCTTGTAATGATTTTAGCACTTGTGGAACCCATATTAAAACTTCTGAAAGTTCTCCATGAATGCATGTGTCAGAAAAAGACAAAAGGGAAAAGATGTAATATGCTATATTACTTTTTGCTGGAATCCTGTGGCTTAACTGATTGTTTTACACCTAAATTCTTGTTACAGATAAAAAGGAGCGCATGATGTATGTGAAGATAAGAATTCACTGTTAGTCTATGTTTTAGCTATTCAATCAATCAACTTACCAAATTAATAAAGAAATGTATAGAGAGGAATAACATTAAATAGATATTCAAATCTTTCTCTTCCCATTCTTATGCTCACTCTATGTTCAGTGCTTGGCAGTTTCAGTTCTCACTTAGAAGAATGCTTCAGAGCAGCTGCCAATTTCCTGAGGCCTGAGATAGGAAGCATTTGATCATAGCAGTGGTGGTGGGTTATTTTTGTTGTGTGATGCAGACCATATACTTTATTCATATAGCTTACACTAATCCAGGTGAAGCTACAGCCACTTAACCACCATGCAATTGTTAAAACACAATAAAAATCAGTCTGACCAAAGCAGACCTATGCAAGTCTTGAGATCCTAAACTCTCGGTTCAATAGAAACCTTGTGGCATTTTTTTTTCCTAATAAAGACAATATTATATCAGTCAGGCTCAACTGTGAACGTGCTCCAGCCAAGCTTTGCCCTGTGCAAAATAATCTATTTATATGTTACCTGGGGCACCTCAGGAGAAGTCTATGAGGACTGATACAGTTTGACAGAGAATACTTTTTTTCTTCCTATATAATAAGAAATTAAATTAATTTAGCAATCCTAAGACTTAACTTGCTAAGGAAATTGTGCACATTACACAACTCAAGACATCATTGCCTAAAAACTTCAGAAAAAACGATGAATGCTCTCAATTTCAAAAGATGAAAGCTGAAGCTCACGACATTATGAAAACTTCAATTGTAACAATTATGCAAGGGATCTGCCCTGCATTCTACTCAAACCAAATGAAATAATAAGGATGGGGAAAGAACAAAATTAGTTGGAAAATATTCTTCTGTCTACATAGATCTCTCCAAACTACTGCTTCCTATTTATTTCCAAGGAAACTCCAACAAATACAAAAAGCACAATAGCACTATTTGATAGAGCAAATCCTCAGCTCCAAAACACTGTATTTCAACAAAGTCACCGTCATTAGCTATGCATTTCCACCAGAGATAGAGAAGAGCCTTCATGTCATGCTTGTAAAAATCTGCACCAGCAGATGTGACCCACTATCACTGCTGCCACTGATGAAATGCACCACCCATTGTCTCACTGTGCTCACATCACTTTCAGAGCAGCCCCCATATGAATGCTAATCCCAAAAGTGGTTTGCAACTCAACAGAAAATTTAAACAAGATAAATAATTGGTGGAATACAAATAAGGTCTAATTTCCCCTTGAATAAACAGGCAGTCAATAAATTTCTGATAAGGTGAAAGTTTTAGAGATATGGAGGTCATTGTTACTGTGGATGCAGATAGTTAATACTGAATATTACATTGCATTACCTACAGGGTACTCATAATCAGAAGCTGTCTTTTGTGCACATTTTTCCATTAATGTAAAGCCTGTATTTATTCTTCTAATGTTCCATGGACAAATACGTTAAATGATAAAACAAATTATCTTTTATGCTTAATGGATTTATGTAATGCTTCCTGTAACATAGGGTAAAAAAATACTTCAAAGTCACGTTCACTTTTATGTGTACTCTTATTTACAAATATAAGCACTTACAGACTCCATTTTTTTCATATTCTAGCCAGTGGGATTAAATGTAATTAAGTTGTTGCTCTGGGATCAATGCAAGCACATGGCTTATTTGCCCTCTTGAGAAGAAGTGGATTCTTGAAATGGGACCCAAGATACAAGACCACAAATAACAGTAAATCAGTTATCTTGAAAACAGCTACAAGTTGCTTCATGTTTCTTACCCTTTAATACAACTAGTTTCTTCTGTCTCTTTAGTTTTTACACCTGTTTACTCAAATGCATTTACTATGTGAGGTAAAAATTTGGATGAATTAGGTTTTAGACTCTTAATAATAATAATTAGCAATAAAATCACACATCCTCAAAAAATAACGTTAGTTGGACAATTAAGTCACATCATTGAAAAAGTGCAAGAAATGCAAACAGCTTGTTTACTTCTTATCTGGATAGGATTACTTATTTTCCTGACTGCATTTCTGCTGTTACTTCTTTTGTGTCAATTAATATGAGACAATGATACTAATTTCCCCATCTTTTTGTCATGCTAACCAAATATTCAGTGAAATTCTGAAATTTTAAAGCCAGAAAAGTGCCTTCAGAAAATTAGAATTATGTTCTGAGTCAAACTATTTTTGTTGATTTTTCTGATTTTGAATTTCCATGGCCCCTCACATCTCAGATACTCCATTTTATCAAAACCCTCAAAAATTAATAGGCCACAGTTAATTTGTAATCTTCTTGGGAATCTAAATTTGCTAATGAATCTTTCCCATACATGACATGCCTCTCTTTCTACAAATTACCACTTAATTAGAAAATATGGTAATTCAACTTGCAAAGCTAGAACTACATTTATATGGAACAAAGCAAGGATTATTCCAAAAAATGATTGTGCTTAACTGTCATTGTCACCTAGCTATACAACACAGATTCACTAAGAATCACATGATTATCATGGCTTAATGAAGAGTAAAATAAGCTTATGCAAATACATACATTAAAAAAAACTGGGAATTAAGAAAAACTTTTGTCTTACATAAGCTTTCTAACTAGTAAGAGCAAGTAATTACAAGATCTACCTCAAAATATTCCAGGACCTGGAATGATAACAGCACCAAATCCAGAGGCTCATGTTCCATGGAAAAGCCAGATTTGTCATTCTCCACAGCATTTTCACAGGCTATGTGGTCTGAACAGCATGCTGAAAAGGCCAAACTCCAACCATTAAGATAGGTCCTGAAATGAATGTGCTTTTGACTCCATCATAATTACTGTTAGATTTTTGCCCACAGCTGCATTTTTCACAGTAAACTGCCAACATGGTATGTTCATTTGTTGCAGTTTTTTCTCCTACTCCTATTTATGTCCTTGTAGTAAAAGGGTTTCCTGTTGCTACAATATGAATCTCTTCTCACCTTATTTAGCAATGACAGGAGCTTAAAATAACTCTTGTTTTGGGAAGAGTGAGTCACAAATGGTCTGAAATTGTTGTCGGCAGCAGATTGTACAAAAGCAAGCTACAGCAAAACTAATATACAACATAGTCTACAGTCATTTTAAAACCTAAAATGACAGAAAGGATAATTAGAAATAGGCTTCTGTGGGGGGGTTTCATTTTGTTTTGCTTAGACTTTATCACTCTCTGCAACTCCCTCTTTTCCCAGGTTTCTAGAGATAGAACAAGAGGGAATGACCTCAAGTTGTGCCACGGGAAGCACATCCACATTGAATGTTAGGAAAAATTTTTTCTCAGAAGAGTTGTGAGTTATTGGAACAGGATGCCCAGGGAGGTGGTGAGATCATGATCTCTGAAGGTTTTCAAGAAAAGAGATGTGGCAATGAAGGACATGTTTTAGTGAGAATGGGTAATGGGTTGATGTTTGGGTTAGATGATCTCTGTAGGCATTTCCAACCTTAATGATAATATGATCATATATCAATTGCTTACCTTGTAATTTCTCAAATTCAGAGAATTCTGGAAACTTTAACTTGAGAGCACAGACCAAAACAACCTTGATGATTTCTGCAAAACATCAAAACCCACCAGTTCACTTCCACTGATGTTAACTTCTCAGCTGACCCTTTCAGTAAAAATACCAAAATAAGCAACTGAAGACAGTGGAAGACAGAAGATCATTCTTTTACACTGGATATGCTACTATCTAGTGTAAAACAGTAAATTCAGCTGGTACCTTAAAGTATACATTACTTAGCACTTCTATGGCTTACTAGAAAATAGCCAAAACAGAACACAGATGATAATAACAATAATAACATGAATGCTGGAACTATTGGGAAGGAAATGGAAAATTATTGCTCTGTTATATGTCTTATGGTATATGGAAGAAATACAGATGGAATAAAAACTTTTTATAAAGTAGTCACATTCCTACTGAAACAAGCTAACAAGCTTTAGTGTGAAAGAAGAGACTAGAATTTGGAATTGAAATAAAATAAAATAGCCTGCAAGTCAAGAACTTGTGCAGTAAAATGTAGAGGGATAAAAAGTCTAAAAAAGCATCTGTAATTTCAAAGATATGCAAGGAAATGTAAAGGGCAGAGTATGAAAAAGACAGTTAATAATTTTGACTTAAAACTGGTGAACTTAGAAAGTAATTCCTTTTTCAGCATTTGTACTATTTCCTCTTTCCTCAGCTCATAGATAGGAACAGAATTTAAGGGCATAGTCCCTAAGTCTCTTGACATACATTAACATGTTAGTTTCAATACTGAAATTATAATACACAGAAGACACCATCCTTCTGAAATGATCTTATTCTCTGAAACAGAACTTACAAAGGAGAGATGTGGAAGTAGATTACAAGCTAGTTAATTCTCATTTACTGACTTAGTAAATTGGATTTTATCAATCTCATCTTATTTTCTCATGTACCTCTGAATGCTAAAATGAGATGCCAGGTGCGTATCAGGTGCCTAAAGCTCTTAACTCTGCAGTTTTATACAAAAGGCCAATACTTGGCGGTTTAAGCATTTTCTAATTGCAGCAGGAATACATTCACACTGTTTATGTCTGAGGTAGACTGTTTCCTTTCTCCAAGTGTCTTAATGTGTATAAATTCACCTTTCTATGTAACATTTTAACAGTTGAAATGAAAAAAAAACAATGGTTAGGTGTAACTACATTAAGGTAATGCAATCAGACCAGTAGAGTGTTTGACTTGGTTAACCATCTTCACCATGCACGCTCTTAAGATAAAGTGAAAAATTAATGTAAAGTACGGAAAGTAAAGTACGGAAGTACTAACAGAATGGAGATCACTGGGAAGCAGTGGCTCAGAAGAAGGTTTAAGAACCCACTGTTAAGAAAGATACTATCATCTTTTGGATTCAGAATTCAGAAATAACTGTAGAATGAGTGATGGACTGGAAATCTGGGGTGAAATAAATTCCATTCATTTGTTCTGCTCAAAAAAGAGCTTGAGTTACCTTGATTACAGTTTATGCGCGAACATGTGCATGTATATACGCATATATGATGCACATTGAGTTGATAATAGTAGTAGTGCTGTCAAATTAAAAACTTTACACAGGTTGTAATCTCAAGGAAAACAAAACAAATAAAAAAAATCAGCAGGTACATTTTTCTACTGAACTTATTAAATACATACATTCATTTCACTACCATTTTGTTGTTGCTATGGAAAAAAAAATAAACATCTGGTCGATGTAGATAATATCAAAACAAGTTGTTTCTGCTCTTATATTGTTGTCTATTTGACTTCACCAACCCAAAGGATTCAAACTAAATGAAATAGCCACGAAAAGACGATGTTTTAGAATCCTACAGGAATTTTCCACATTGATTTGATCCACAGATTAAAAACAAACAAACAAACAAACAAAAAACAGAGACATTCTAATCTTCATATTTGGTACAAAAAAAATTTTATAGTTCCATTTCTAAGATTGACGTAATGGTTATAATTATGAAAGAAATCTCATAGACAAACTGAATTCCCTGTTGCTGAGAGTTTTAAAATAAAGAATAAAAATATTCCAAACACACACCTTCAAGTTAAGTCTCAGATACTACACTTCAAATATATTTGAAATCAGAAAAGCTTTATGACTTTCAGAAGATTAGAATATTTCATAGGAAATTTCTTAGAATTTTCATTCTTCTATTAACTTTAAATAAAAGAGTGTTTTAAAAAGTATAATAAAAATCTGTCAGTTAGGTTGGTACAGAACTTTAACTTTTCTTTAAACTTTTTTTCTTGGTACCACAAAAGAGGAGTTGCCATGTACTGTCCATTTGGATTATAATGACATTAAGGAAGGAAAAAAGCAGAAGAAAGGCAGGCATGTGCTATCTCCTCTTTCTTTACAAAATATAGATACCTTTTTTAAAGTAATTTCTGCAAAGCTGAGTTAGGAGTCAAATTTTATTGTCTTTCATTAGAAGGTTAGACATCTAATTCTTTCTATTTTAACATTGTAATTTTTCACCAAGACCCTACATGACATCCAAACAACTGTCAATATCCGTGTTTTGCCTCCTGAAGAGAGATAATCTCAGGAGTGAGTAGGAAACATGGATTGAGACAAGTAGAAAGAAAACACTTAGCAAAAATACCAGCAGCAAATTTAGATGCCAGGCCCCAGAGCCCTCCCATTTTTAAGAATACATTATAGAAAACTATGAAATGATGAGTCAAAAATTGTATTTTCAAACAAGAATACCAGTCTTGCATTTCTTCAGAAATGACATCTTGAAGAACTACATATAACATTCATTCTTATCAGAATTTTTGCTGACCTAATTGTTATTTATTAGTAAGCATGGTATATTTCATTTTAGATATGTAATTTCTGATTTATTTACATGAGCGTGACACATTACCAATAATAGTAATACACTGATACTATGCTCATACCTTCAAATTCTGTCATCAGTTACAATCACACTGTAAGTATCACTGTGAAGGATTTCAAGGCCAGGCTGGACAGGGCTTTGAGCAACTTGGTCTAGAAAGAGTGTCCCTGCCTATAGCAGAGGGATTGGAACTACATGACCTTAAAGGTCTCTTCCAATCCAAACCATTCTGTGATTCTACAAACACTAAAAACACAGAACAAGATGGTGCCTATCTAGAACTTAACAAATAAGTTTATAATTTGAATGTAAGATGAAATATAGAATATGAATACAGAATCAAAGAATTGAAGGGATTCTAGAAATCATCTAGTCCAACCTCCCAATACAAGGCTGCCAAGGGAAACGGAAACTAATGAGACAAGAACTACTAGTGTGATGAGGAGCGGTGTTGTAAAATTCATGGATGTGTTAAAAGAAAAGGGAAAGTCAAGAAGAAATTTTAAGGAAGTAGCTCTGGAAGTGCTCCTGGCAAAGTCATGTGAAAGGAATCAGAGAAAAACAAAACAAAACAAAAACAACAAAAGCTACAACCTAAATACAATTATCTCCTGGTTGGTAGAGCTGAAGTTGCAAGCTGACCAGAAGGGAAGTTTGTATCTGTACAAATTGATATATATGTAGAAGAATGGTAAAGAAAATCTGACATATTAAGTTTCATGCAACAGAAAATAAATAGTGGAACTAAAGGACAGAAGGAATGACTAAACCTAGAGAAAAAAAAGATTGTTTGTTGATACCTGAGACATGGAAATTAAGACATCAGTTTATAAGACTTTTACCTGTACAGCTATCATTTCAAGCACTAACATTAAACCATCCTAATCTGAGGAAAATTACATATAAAAGCCTAAGTAATCGAGTTAATTAATCAATCCATTAATAAAATGGAATTGAGAATGGAAAAATCTCAGAAACAGACATTCTATCCAAACTTGCAGTTCCAAACTCCACTAAATACTGCTAAACATTGTTTTTCTCAGGAAGGCACTCACTGCTTTATTAACTTTCTTTCTAACCCCCAACCTGACCCTCCCCTGACACAACTCCATGCCATTCCCTCGGGTCCTGTCACAGCCACCGGAGAGCAGAGCTCAGGGTTGCCCCTCGGCTCCCTGTGAGAGCTGCAGCCGCCATCAGGCCTCCCCTCAGCCTCTCAACTTATTATAAAAAAAAAAAAAAAAAAAAAAGATAAAATGCTGACAAATTCTCTGAGCTAACAGCAGTCCTATTAGCACACACGACAGTAAACACATGCCAGAGCCTATGCTGCATGCAGATATCTGTGAAATGCTGCTAATTTGTTTACTGCTACAATTTTTTACCTGTTTCTTTTTTTTTTTTTTTTTCAAAATAAGTAGCGAATGGACAGGACAAGTGTATCAATTGCAAAATGAAACTGAGAACTTCAAATGGCTTAGAAACCATTCTAAGTATTCTCAAGAAAAGACAAGATAAATTACTGTCCAACTCAAACTTGTTTCAATCTGTTTCACAGAAAAGTTTAAAGCAGTTCTTACTATTCTTTAGGAAATAATTTCTGTTACGCATCACCTTTAGCAGAAGTCCGGATCCAATTTTCAGTAGTTATGAGTATTTGGAGGTGGATATTTTCGTTTGTTTGTTTGTTTTGCAGCACAGTCTATGGGGAAGTTCATCAGAGCCTTATAGCTTTGGTTTGGAAACAACAAATTATCCTGCAGTACTGCCCTTTCTATGAAGGCCTGAGTACTTACTGACAGTGATTCTGACCAACCAGCAACAGCTGACACAGAGTGAAGAGAGAAAATTTATTTTATTCACAGCACTTAGCTGCAAGGGGATGCTAATTACTCTGTTGGAACACAAATGAGATACAGGATTTCAAAACCTTCCATCTGGATTTAGAGCTGCCACAATCAACTATAGGAAATTTGCTACTTGGAAAATGGCAGTCACTAATAACTATTGTGAGCATTAGAATTGAATGAGCTTTAGACTGAAGAGCATGATTACTGAGGGATAAAAGAAGAATGACCATCGATGAAAATTTTTCCCCTGCTCTCTGCCATTTTACTAATCTCTTGGAGTCATCTAACTTTTTTCTGAGTTTGTATTTACATTATTTCCAGAATCTGCACGAGCCTGGCAAGAGATCTGTTTTTAGAAATACACAGCTTAAAGTACACCTGAGATGCAACTAATACTTGACAAACTTATCTGCATGTTTGCTCTGGATGGACTATCAAGAGCTCAGCAGGGAGCTAAGATGAAGTTCCTAGTTGTACTAAGCATCTTTGACATGCTTAGAACTCTTAGACATCAGGCATCTGTATCCCTGCAGAGATACTGCATTCTGTAATTTGGTGATAAAAGACTGAGTATGGTTTTTCAGGTAGCTATCTCTTATGGAAGCAAATGGAAGTGAAATAATGACAAAGACAGCTGGAATATATTTTCTAGAGAAAAGAGGTAAGGTAGGTAAGGCAGGACTGAGTCAGACAATTTAGATGCAGGTAAAAGAGATTGTGTAGTATAGCATATTGTCCTTCCATACTCCAAGAACTGTGAAGAGTAAGAAAAAAAAGAATGATGGATATTACAGTGTTAACAGTGAAACACACACTTTTGCAGGCCACAAAAGCAACAACAGCTCTGCATTTTCTATTTTTTGGTAATCAGCTTTGCAATGTCCATATTCTTTTCACACAGAAATTTAAATTTTTCATCTTTTCTATGGTGTTGGTATGCATGAGTTTTTGCAGCCTCTGATATCTCTAATAAGTAGCTTGCAGAGTCACTAATTATTTCTACTCATGGATTCTTTCTACTCTAAAGGAATTATTTCACAAATCTAATCTTCACTTTCTGTCCCCATAATCTTTGTTCAAAACAATGCTAATGAAGTTGAGTTGCAGTCCCTTTAATAGCTGCTTCAGTAAAAATAGTCACAAATCTTTAGTCTGTAGTGCTGAAAACAGCTTCTTTTGTTCCCATAACAGCAGTTAAGCCAGCATTGGTAAGTGCATTATTAGCCAGTAACCATAACCAGGTGCATAATCAAGCCTTCCATTTATTAAGAGCCTTTAATCGCTTTGATTCAGAAGCATCCTTCACTCTTACGCAACATTATTTCACCATCAGTTTCAGGGGTGCTGAAACATCACTTTGGAACAACAGAACATCAGTTTTCCCTGTTGTATTTTAGCTATACAAAATGTTAGAAAGAATCAGTCTTCAGTAACTGGTGAACTGATAGACAGACTAATAGATTTTTCATGTTCCCAAGTGGCAGGGGTTGAAGTTTCAGGCTACAGATGAAATATACATGATAGATTCCTCAGCTAATTATTTGTCAGTTTATTAATAAATCACACCAATCCCTGCAAGGCTATCTAAATTTAGAAGGTTCATGAGATGTAGTACATTATTAATACCCTTAGATTGGATGGCTTAAAGGCAAGTGATTTCCTGATCTCATATGAAGTAGAGAGTATTTATCATTATTGTCCAAGAAAGGAATTGCCAGCATGAATGCTTTTTTGAGGACGCTGTATAAACGTCTCTGTCATTCATTTTAGTTTATGAGTAGAAAACATAAAATATGAAACAATTGGAGCTACATTTTAAGTCCTACACAGGATCTAACATGGGTGATGAGTTGATGGTCAGTCTTAAAAATCGGTGAAAGTTTTACCACTGCCGTCACAAAATTATTGTTGTATCAGACACACATATGCAAGTATCTCCATAGTCTCCAGTCATTTGCAAGTGAGGCTTCATTTTCTCCAAGCTGTCCTTTTCACAAAATGTTCTTCCATAACCTTTTTGAAGATGCTCTCTACTGTATCTCACAACTCTCCTCCTTTGCTCCGCGTGACTACTTCCTTAGCCCCATTTCCTCATATCTTTGTTTCACTTCTAAGAAAAATCACCCACAAACACTAATTATGTTCCACAGTAACAGTTCTGCTTTGCCCTTCATATGTGAATAGTCCTATCAGAATGAAACATGATCTGACTAACATCCCTTCAATAAAGGACTACCAAAACCAGAGCTTCCTCCTCTCCTTCATACCTTGCACATTATTCTTGCTGAATAATGGTATAGCAGAGCCTTTCTCACTGTGGTGAAAGATGTCCTTCATCACTGAGATGACTGTGACCAATTTTGCACCCTCATTCATGGTGTATTTACACTATAAACTTTTCAAAGTTCCTTAAGCTTTTATCCCTTATCTTAAATCCCTTCTGGTTCACTCAAACTAGAAAAGTACAAGGTATTTATGAGATCAATGAACAGAAGCACGAAGTGAACTCATTCAACTTTCTAACCAATCAGATTCATGGAACTAGAGAGGAGGAAAAGTAACAGTTTATAATTCAAAGAAAAGTAGACAAAGCAAATTCTGCATTTCCAAACACTGAGATATCAACTTTTGAAAAAGAAATGGCAAAATAAATCCTATTTCTGAAATTCTTTTTCACTTGAAATTTAGACCACTTCTTAACTATGGGGACAGATGATATTTAGTGTAGACAAAACAGTACCAGATAGGAAATGCACAGCTAAAAATCTCACATTCAGGTACGTAGCTTTAGTACAGATCTCATCTCTGACTTGATCTGTCTTCAGCAGCTTTTTTCCCTTAAATGTACACAGTTCTACCCCCTAAATGGTCATAGGTTATGCTGATCAAATACAGTTTTCAGCAGGTTGATATGATCAAATTATTTTAATACTTGTTTTTCTTCTTTGGCTTCTTATTTTCTATTTCAGCAAAGTCATGCAAAAAAAACCTCTCAAAATTCAAAACAAATGCGTTCACACTGTCTGTGCTTTGAAGGAGCTTTTGCCATGTTTGTACAAAATGAAATTATTCTTTTTGATCACCACTTCTCTTTCTTCTGCAATGTCTACTTTTCTTCAGAACTGTCAGTACAATAATAGTGGAGCTCCATGGGCTTTACTGTTATTTGTAACTGAGAAACTATTTCCTTCAGAGTCTAGAGGCAAAGACCAAACTGGGAAACACTGACAAGCTTTGTCAAAGATGCCATCTTGAGGATCTTTGCCTGGTATCTTATGCTAATTGTGCTAATTGTATTCTCAGAGACAAACCTCTGATCCTGCTTTTCTTTGTTCACAAATTTCACAGGCGCTTTGCAGCTTTTATGCAAAGAAAGTTTTTTGTCATTCATTGTTGTTTTTTATCAATATTTTCAAAAGGTTCTCCTTTCACAATCTGCTTTAAGTTTTGTTATTTTACAAGCAGTATTTTCAGCGGATGCATTTATTTGGCATTATGGTACAAAAACAAATTATTGATTTGATATCATATCTTTCATATTTACCATTATTATTATAGCTATGTACAGGGTTATATCTGCAAATCTAGGGTAAATTTATTCAAATGGATTAGATGCTGATGCTACTTTAATGATGTTTATTTGATTTGTACATCCTCCATCTATCAAATCGTAAACTAGATAAAAAATTGACTGCGTTGCTAGTTGAAATAAATGCCTGTGAAAACTCGTCAGTAAAGAAACAAAGGATAATTAATAACTTTAGAACTACTATTCCTCTATTGAAAACAACTCTACTGTGAAAAAGCCTGTCATGCCATCACTTTTTTATATGTAGAACATCCTATTATAAGAATTTCAATGTCAGACAATTTGTCACACATTACAATTTCCTTACAATTTCTTCATAGCAAAGTGAGAAAATTTCCTCATGGAGTTTATAAGCAGCTTCACAAACATGTTTAATAAGGTTATTTCATTTTAATATTCAAATACTGTAAAAATATCTCTTCTCTAAGAGGTTACTCTTCTCATTTATTAGTAGTATTATTATTGGAAGATTTAGCACAAATGCCATATTATTTGTTTCAACTTATTATTGGCAGTAAAAGTGCTTGCAGACCAACAAAATAATGAAATAAATTCTTAGCCAGTTAGCACAAACAGTTATCACATTTTTCTAGTTGTTATTGAATTTAATTGTATCTTCCTTCCATGGTTTAATTCTCTAGATTTTCTTGCAGACCTACGGAAATGTTAAGCAAATAGATATTCAGTAATGCTTTCAGATACACAACTTTAGAGATAGCAGTACCTACACATGGAACGTTTATTTATAATCATGTAAGTAGCATACCTGAAGGTAATGGAGAAAATTCTTTGATCTCTCCTCCTCTTTCTGGGTGAAAGGTAAGAACAGACTCTTCAAAAGTTCCTGTTTAGATCCAGGGGAAAAATGAATGCTTGTGTTATCTAGTTGAAAAATAAAAGTTCCATTTTATCTTTCATTCATACTTTACAAGCTCTGAACAATTACTAATTCAAAAGAAAAGTTTTTGCAGGTCAGTTTCAAAAAATATATAATGATAATGTTGATATATAAACTGATAATGTTGATATATAAATAGTGATAATATAATAAATTAATAATATAGATAATATAATATACAAATATGATAATGTTAAAATATATAAAAGATAATGTCTCTTTTAAAATACATCACGTCTTACATATGTGCTAAAATTCCATTTCCATGGTGGCTGCACTTTGAATCAACATAGGAGCAATACCAGTATATGTACACATTGTGTACAGTGTGGGGAGTGTTGGTTTTGGCATAAGCTAACTGTATATAACTTTTTTTTTTGTGTCAAATCCGGTTTACACATAAAAGAGCACCAGCAGCAGTTCGGAACTGGAGAACCCCTGCTTCTATTTGTCATAGGAATAAACTAAAAGCATCAGTCTCAAGGAAAGAAAGAAAACTCTGTTTTTCTAGGCATAAAAAAAAACAAAAAACTTTTGTCTGAATAACCACAGGAAATTAGATCTACTTGTCACATAAATCCAGTAATGAAGAAGCTGCGGATGACAACTACTCTTAATCAGACTAAGTCTTTGTGAATGGGCAAGAGAATTATGTATACTATGTATAAATTCAAGCTAAGACAGTTGCAAAACTAATTCCAAGAACTGGTTAATAAAAACCATAATAAATTTTGATTTCTTTTTCTCTTAGTGAGATTTAAGGAAAAAAAAAAAAAGTAAGGAAAGAAATTAAAGTGAAAAGAGGCATAAATTTTTTTCCCTTTTTTTTTTTTGTAAGTTAATTCAAGTTTTGATTAATTTACAATGCTGAGATGTTCAGTTACTGAAGTTCAAGTCTTGAATAGAGATCAATGGACAAACAAATAATTCAGCACAACAGCCTCACCCAATGACTGTTCAGAACTCTGCAAGCATACTTAGGAGACATCAATGTAGCAGTTGTAAAATTCTTGCATTTAACATATGAAGATTTTTTTTTTTAATTTAGTTGTTACTGAATGTGTGTGTACTTTCATCTCCTTATTAGTTTTTGCCTAGTTTGATTTATAGTTTCAGATTCGTAATCGATACTATGTGCCTGCCTGGAAGGCAAATTCAATTACTGTCCTCAGAATTTTTTTGAAGAATAAAAGTATCTCACACGTATATTTTGTTGATTTTTTTACTCGTTTTTGTTAATCTGAAATCAATAATCCATTTTGATCTCAAGCTAAGATAAAGACACATTCACCGTGAACAGTATATAGGTGGCCATCATGTGGAACATACTTTGTGGTGATTCCCTAAGAAAACAGGAAAGTAGCAGGAAGGGACTGGAAAACCTAGCTCTTGCCCACCCAAGAAGCCGGTAAGCGCTTGTGAGGAAATACAACTTTTGTTGTGTTGGTATATATGAATGCACACCACATCTGGGCTCCTTATGCTGGGTTCCTGAGGCCTGTAGGAATAAGCTAACACCTTGGCTTCTGCCTGATCAGCCTTTGCTTGCCTGAGGAAGCCCACAGAATCAGCAAGCTGTCCTCCACATCTCCTCTGCAGGGCTTTGGCTATCCCATGCTCACGTTTGACTGAACATTTTACAGAGCCATGCCACACTGCCCAGCAGATGGCTCAGTATGAGCATAGGCCCTCAGGAGCATGGTCCTGCCTAGCTCTCCTCATTGGCCATGTCGCAGTCCTGTGGCTGCCCTCACTCTGGCCTCAATATAATGCCTGGTGGCATTCACCTGCTGCTCTCTGGAGCAATGGTCCAAGGCTTTGTTCAACAGAACTTAAACAACACTGGAAGAAAAAAAAAAAAAAAAAAGGTTTATTTAAATGCAAGGCTTTTCTCTGTTGCTGAGCACACTCATTTTCCCTCTGCTAATAATCAGACATGCTCTGCTAACGTGCTGCACATTGTTATGTTCAGACTAATTAGGAAGAAATCCATTCTTTTTTTCTTTCAAGCTTTCCTATTGTCAGTGTGTCCATTTTACACTCAAATCATTTTTCCACCATTTCAATGGGAAAAGCAAACCATACATCTTGCCAAAGAGCCCCTTTACTTCAACAGACAACTGAGCTCTTGCCATTAGAAGCAAGACATGGCATGTGGACTGCTGTCAAATAGCATCACTTTGTTTCCAAATACAAGGAAATTCTCCAGATTTTTGGACTAAAATAAGAAAAAAATATAACCACAACGACAGATTTACTGTAAGTAGGCTTTTTCTTTAACCTACGTTTTTATTGCAACTGCTAGATCAAAAACACTAACTGACCTCTGAACACCCTCAAGTGATACAGAATAGTGGCATCCTAAATTTGCTGGCCCCATAGGAGAAGGACTTCAAGCTACGTGTTGCTTTTCATACAAAAGATCAGCCAGATATATTAGTTGGCAAATCCACTGTCAATCTTTCAGTCTGAAGCAAGCACTCAAAAATTTTATATTCTGTTCATGACAACCAACATAGTAGTTTTGCATCTTTATCAGAGTGATTTTAGATGAAATGATCCCACATAAACAGAACAACTTGATTAATAAATGAAACACTATGCTTGTCTAAAACTTGTTTCTCTGTATCCTTAAGCCTTGTCAGAAGCCATAGTCTTTGTCAAGTAAACATACTGGGGATAGGCAAATAAGTCTCTCCATCACTGAGCTCAACTAAAACAAATTTTAACAAAATAGTTTAATGATCACTGTTAAAGAATTGGAATTTATCAAGTATTCATTGTTACTGGCTTGAAGCACAGAAATTGTTCATTCACTGTTTGCTAACCCCAAAAAGCTGCTAATAAAAATGGTGCCTTGGGACATATCATAACTATCTCCAGCTGGGATGCAACACAGTCAATTTAATACAGTATTGAAGTTGAGCTTGCAGCTGGCTTGAAATACAAGCAGATAAACCGCATTCTTGATTAGGACACAGTCATATCTATATGAAGTGCCATGTAAGTTTGTCTCCCTAGACTATATGCTATAGACATATTCTTCCTGAGGTACATCATCCATCCTCTTACATCTTTTTTCAAGCTTCTAATTCTTCCTAAGCTCTCTAATCTTCCTCCCTGCTAGTTTCTAAATTCATTCAAGTAAATAGTACAAATGGTAGGTTATTTCTCTCTTATCAGAACACAGAGTTGATTTTATCCACACTTTCTCATCTATTCTTGCTTCAGGCTGTAATCCCCATGCCCTTCCTATCAACTGTAACCTTTGAAACTTGTGGCTGATTACACATGTCTGCAAAGAGGCAGGAGTAAGCTATTAACAAAGAGGAACACATTCAGAAAGATTATACAAATAAAACAGAATGTAGAAGCTAAAATTATGTAGCCAAGTATTTCACGGGGCATAAATCTGTTTCCACACAATAAAAGTTAAGGTTGAGAGCCCTTTAAAAACTGTATTCAGAATAAATCTGGAAGTTGGAAAACAGTAAATGAGTCCTTAAAGCATCATTACAAATAAAAACTCTAAAACTTTCAGAAATACAAGCAACATTCAACATCAACAATTTAAGCCATTTAGAACTATAACTCCATACAGGCCCCCATCGCCTCCATCTACTTGCACAAATCTCCTATAGGAATGCAAAATATAGTCATTCTGGTATATGATAACTGTCAGTAATGCTAAGCACACTCAGAGAGTATGTACACAGAAACCCTAGAAATAGGTTTCTCCCCTAGTATGCCCAACAGCTTGTGCATACAGAATTAGAAATGCTGATCATTTTTCAAATTGCAGTCTTTAAAAGTGACACAAAATGGCAAAGAATAATTCAAAAAAGAAAATTTAAAGTTGTGCACCCTGTTTACAGTTTCATCTGCTGGCATGTATGGTGCTGTCTACAAGGGCTGTTCTGAGAATGATGCCTCCTATTTTGTTACGTTGGTCCGCAACTTCAGAGGCAGATGCTGGTCATATAGCAGTAGAGGCTGAACCTTCCTAACAATATTCCACTACATTTTGTTGACATGCAACAGATGGCAGCAGAGGGGCAGTCTGACAAAATGGTGTCTGACATGGAAGTGAATTAGCAAGCATAGGTGTGTAACTGAATTCTTCTAAGTGGAAAAACGATCCCCAATGACATTCAATGACATTCATCAATGCTCGCTTAACATTATGCTGACCTGGTTTTGAGCACAGAGTAGCAGTAGGTGATACATTTCAGCAGTGTGGCAACAGAAACATGAAAGACAAGCCACATCCCTGATGACCATGCATAATTCTATGGGCATGGCATGCAGGATTTTTTTCATCACAGGCATAATGTAGAGTTAATGGTGGTGACTAAATAGTGCTTTGTAGCCAAGAATTTGCTCTATTACACAGTGATATTGTGCCCTCTGTATCTGTTATAATTCCCATGAACATTAATAGTAGGCATTAGCTTTGAAGCAACCCACAGACATTGACAAAGTCTAGTGTTAATAACTATATATTTGGTTTCATGTCTTGTAGATTATAAATTATAGATTCTTATTTTTAGCATACCTTTTTTATGAGTTCATACATGCAGACACTTCTGCAACTCTAATATGCAGGAACTGCATTCTCTGTGTTCACATTAAAAATGTGCACTTCCATATTATAGAACCATGATTTGAATAACAAATTTCAATTTCAAGAGCTTCTACATATATAGATGAGCTATTCTTTCTCATAATTCAATTTCATGTAACAATACTTAATTCAAATTGAGTATTGTAAGAGTAGCTTTATAGATGGATAACAGTAATTGAATAGCAACGATTAGGTCTAAAAATGAGAGTTTAAAGTTATTTGTTACCACCAGCATATGTACAGATAATTCAGTCCTATCCAGAATTAACTCCTTGAACAATTCTTATAGGTACTATGAGAACTATATATCCTTCTTTTACAAAGATTTTGATACAATCAGCCATGAACTCTAGAAATCAGATCCCCCTTCCTTTTCTTTCTGTGTCACATAATTTCTACAAGGGAACAACTACTGTTCAGGTCAATATTTGCTGACTAGCATTTCTGTCTTGCTAAATTCTCATTACAAAGTTAATCTGCTTACAAAATTTTGTTGTTAAAAACACATTTCATGAGTCCAGTAATGCTATTCTCTATGTAAAATAGTAGGTAGATGTGAGCATCTAAGAAGTTCAATAGCTTTCAATAAGATTAGGTCCACTGACTTTATGGATATCAAAGGGGATTATAACATCTTCTGAAGTAATACAATTTAAAGTCCACTATGTAAATTGAGAATGCAAAACTACAAGACAGAGGCTACTTGTACTCATGTCAAGAGCCAATCATAACAAAAAAGCCAGAACTTGTAAGCCTGAAATTTGCTTTTAACTTTTGAAGTAATAAAGTTAGGAACATCTTATGGACATACTATGAGACTTTTTTGAAAAAAATTTAAGTACATATTAAACACAGTGATATGGGAGAACACAACTTTATCTTCCTTACTATATAGGTGTATTTTTTCAGTGTAATATGCAATATGTGTGGAGTTATAGTATGTACCTTTCTTCTTATAGTATCTAGCATTTAACTCAGAAAATTATTTTGGACAATAACAGGTTTTCTTTAAAATGCTACTTTGTGTCTGCCTTTGTCTTTTTATTATACTATTCTTGTTAGCAACATTCTAGTTGATATACCTGTAAAATTTTGCTATATAAATCTTCATCATATATGTCAATATTTATAGTGAATTAATAGCATGGGGACTGGAATCTATTGTGGCTTCCAATTACTGATGCTAAAAATGTACATTTTATTCCAAAAAAGTTCAGAAGTTGCACTTGCTTCCAGAAACCAGTACTGCGTCAGAGTTGGTTTGGTTCATGAAATCTCTATGTTAGGATAGAAAAGAATGGAGGGGTAATGTTCAAGCTGTGAATAAAGACATATCTCACCAGCTGAAAGCAACTGTACCAATAATGCATCAACAAGGTTTGACCTTTGACAAGAAAGATGTTTGATATTGCAGATACTGAGCTAATAAGGTATGTGCTTTTCTGTATTGGGTGAGTGCACTAGTTTCTGTTCTTCCTATTAATTCCTAACATTGTAATCCTTTCACCACACCCTTCCAACAAGAATCTTATTCTATCTTCACATACTCTTCCATTCAGAAATTAGTGGGAAGCTTGTTTAGGTTATGATAGCACTCAAAGTCAGGAAATTGCTTTCAAAATAGAGATAGAGAATTGATGAGGAATGGGCATTCATTATGGCAGGGAGCTGGAGGACTCGCTTTACGAGAGGCTGACACTAGCTAGATTCTTTTTTGGACAAAACTAAACTCTATGTCAGGCACAAATCAAGTGCAGTCTAGCAAGCAAAGGGTCCTTAAGGGTCCAAATCATCGGTTAGTTCTTCAAAGGACTTCAAACTGCATGTGTGATGAGAACATCTGAATCAGCAAACTAGACTAAATCAATTCAAAATAAGCCCCTGAAGTGGTACACATAGTAGTGGCAGTAGTCCCAACCACCAGCTATTTTGATCTCCTGATCCATTTCTTCTGAGTATGACTTTCTGATGCAAACACAGCTACTACAAGAAAAGTTAACCTGGCATTTGTATGTTCGGAAATAATTGCACTGAAAAAGAGAAATGAAAGAAATACTAGTCATTTAAGTGAAGGTCACAGAAAATATTCAAATAAATCACCTAAGCTTACAACTTAAGTTTTGACAGAATTTTAGGGCACACATTATACTGTAAGGTGTGCAAGTTAATTGAAGTTCCTTAAATTTTCAAAACTGCATCATCATCTAATGAAAGTTTTGCTTTGATTTTTATATGCTTTCTCTTTCGCATATTCTGGAAGTCCTGTAATGCTGAAAGTAAAACAAAGTAGCAGTTCTCAGTCCTAATTACTGGATAAAAATATGCAGAGCAACAAAGCAGCAATTGTGAATTCAATGCTACTCTGATTACAGATGTAATAATCATCCATCTAAAGTTCTATGATACAAAGAAGTGCTTAATCCAGATTGTAGTCCAATAGTTTGTCCATACTTCTATTAATTTCATGTTCATGGAGAATATTTTAAATTAATAGCCAAGCATATAAGCATAGTATAATGTATAACCTCATTATGGCATTCTAAATGCTGATGCAGAACGCTGTAAAAGGGCTTTCCAACTTGCTTCTCATAACGATAAGGCGTCCTTGTAAAATTAGCAAAAATTACAGAAAGATTACTATGTCAGCAGGTAAAATGTTGAGGTAATCAACACCCAGTCACTTCATGTATCATCTAGACAAATGATATATGCTTCTGTAACCTCATCCTGTCCATAAACTAGTAAAAAAACAAACAGCGGCTCTGGAGTAGTTTCTGTGAAAAAGATTGGTTACATCTACCCCATGAAGACACATTAGAAAAGTAAGTTTGTCTCAATTTCTACCATCAACTGGCTTTTGGTGATGTCTTGAATGAGTAAGCATGATGAACCATTTTCTTGAACTTAACTTTTTCAGGTAGCTGAGGATGGAGTTTGTAACAGAAAATGAATAGATCCTCACATCCATTCAATGTCTCAAGCTAATTCTGTACACAACCCATGAAGCAATTTCTGTTAGTGGTCATTACAGCATTTAGTAGAGCAGCTTTCATAAAAAGTATCTTTTTTTTTAATTTACCTCAAAGTTAATAAGAGACTGACACAAACTCAGAAAGATATAGCAATCTTACAATTTCTGAAAAGTCGTGAAATCTGCACTCAGAGAATCTTTTCTAATTCTGCCCTTTTCTAAAGACATAACAAAAATCCTCCAAATAATACTTAAATTACTATTTTTAAATACACAGGTAATATTTTTTTAAAATACACAAGGTAGATTAGAGCTACATATAAGCAGCATAAATAAACTGCGTTTCAGTATAATCACAGAATATCCAAAGTTGGAAAAGACCTACAGGCTCATCTGACCAACCATCCACCTATGACCAGTACTTCTCACTAAAACATGTCCCTCAACACAATGTCTAAATGTGCTTTAAACACCTCCAGGGTCAGTGACTCTATCACCTCCCTGTGCAGCCCATTCCAGTGCCTTACCACTATTTCAGAGAGTTCTTTCCTAACTAGCTTCAAGTAGTTTGTAGAGGGCAATGAGGTCTCCAACAAGTTTCCTCTTCCCCAGAAAATCCCAGCTCCCTCAGTCACTCCTCATTAGTCCTGTACACCAGGCCCTTCACAGCTTCATTGCCCTTCTCTGTACACACTTCAGATTCCCAAGGCTTTTCTTGCAGCGAAGGGCCCAAAACTGAACACAGTACTCAAGGTGCAGTCTCACTAGTGCTGAGTACAGGGGGACAATTACTTCCCTATTCCTGCTGGCAGAGCTATTTCTGATAAAAGCCAGGATGCCATTGGCCTTCTTGGCCACCTGGGCACAGTGCTGGCTCTTGTTCAGCTAAACACTGACCAATACTCCCAGATCTGTTTCCCCTACAGTCTTCCAGCACTTTGCCCCACACTTGTAGCGTTGCCAGGGGTTGTTGTGGCCAAACTGCAGGGCCCAGCTATTGGTCTTGTTGAACCTCATCCCATTGGCTTTAGCCCAGCAATCCAGATGAGGTGCAACCTTGAGTAGATGTTCTATTCATATATATAATCACATATTCATTCATCAGTACATCACTATCAACTGTATGGATTTTTCATTAAAAAAAATGTGCTGTCTTTACAGACCTAGTCAGAGATCATTTTTTGTTCTGTTTTGATGATTTATAATTGCTTTTGATTTCTTTCATTTTTCCCTTTCCTCATACTGACCCTGATGGTATAAATCAGGATAGTATAAATCAGGATGGTTGATTAGTGCTGTAGGGTATTTTTAGTTAAAAAAGAGAAATTAATGTGACTCATCTCCACTTGCAGCAAGTAAATTAGATTCAGTTTGTTAAAAAATAAGAGTAGTATGCAAAATTTTTCTGAGTACTCTAAAATCCATAGGCCACTGCTTTATCATCCATGAATCATTCCAAGACAGACTGTATATCTAAAAGGAAATCCTAGGCCAGCTAAGACACAGTTACATGGCAAACTTAGTATGCCATCTCAAAGAATAGGGTTAACTTCATAGTCATAAAGATAGTACTTGAAAATTTTGTTTTACCCCATTTGAAATCAAATCTAAACATATTTTAATCTAATCTACCTTTTTTAATTTTTTTCCATGTTTTTAAGCACTGTTCACACAACTATGATGTCCTATAAGCACTGACTGCAATTTCTTTCTACAATATATTCTTCAAATACATCCACTGAATATCCATGAAATTTGGTAATTATTTTATAGACGAATAGTGAGGTTCATGTATGAAAAGACATCTAAAATTGTAGTATAATATAAACTCAGAGTCAGCAGTAAATACATATTGGTTAAGAAATTGGTAGGTGACCAAATTCTATACTGCTATGGTACTCTTATGTTTTAAGATTAAATAAGCTCAAAATCATCCCAAATTCAGACTGGAGCCTTACAGAACCAGACGAACTCATTCACTCAGAATATGGGAGGGAAAAAAAGAACACTGCTTGTGTAGAGCACAACAAACCTACTGTTTCATCTAGTTGTAAAATTAATAAGCCATCGACACAATATGCTCTTATTCACTTCTCACTTTTTTTTTTTTTAATAATAGGTTTTAGTGTTAGATATTGGAAAACCTATCCCCAGCTACACTCTAACCACAAGTAATTCAGTGATGCTATAAATGCAAGAATATTGTCTAGTTTATCACATAAACTATTAATATTTCCTTGTTCAGATGATAGTTGATGTTCATAACATTGCAATCTCTTTTTTCTTTCACTCCTTTGTTTAGCGGTTTAACGTAAAAGCAACACTATTTAAAAAAAAAATAATCATATTGACTATAACACTTGCAGCTCAATACAAGCAAAGGGAAATGAACTAAAGCACCTTATCCTGGTTTGCAGCAAGCTTCCTTCTTAGCTTAGCTTGCTTCTTGCTTAGCAAGAATTCAAGGCTGCTGGATCACTGCTTGGTTTGGTGGTCATAATGTATTGCAGTAAAAAGTCATTTCCCAAGCAGAGGTCTGACTGATGTTTAGAACTTCCTGAAAATGTAGCTATCTATGAAACAAATACATTCTCCTTTATTTTTGTGTACAGTAAATACCCAGAGCAACACACCTAATAAATGAGCAGAAAATATACGATTATAACAAAAAAAACTTCACACAAAATAGCATCACTGTCTATACAGACTGACTACTAAGGAGTTTGTCTTCTTTCTTTCTAGATTACCTCTTCTAAGCAGAATTCCCTTCTGAACCAGACTTCATAACATTTACTCCTTTCTTTTTTGTTGTTGTACTGAAAGAAGAGTATTAATTTTTCACATAAGTTATCCACAACATTCTCTATCTACTGAAAACAAAGAAAGCATTTCTATTGATAATTCAGTACAATGCAGAACAGAACAAAATCTTTTAGGCAGCACTAAATATTTTTTTCCTTGTGATAATTTTTTTTACATAAGCTCAATATTTTGAATTCAGCTGAAGAATCAGTTTGCTATTTATTGAATAGCTTTCTGTTTTCTTGAAGGAACAAAAGCCTTCTCCTGTTTGCATGATTTAATACCAAAAAAATCCAACTGATAATAAGGAAATATAATCCAAAAAGGCAATGATGACAACAATTACTTTTTGTCCTGAAGATAGCAGTATACTCTTAAAATAGTAAGTATTCCTTAGTATCATTTTTACTCTCTGTATACAGTCAGTAATTATTTCGTCATGTGGAGATCACATTCAATTTTTTTTTTTTTTTTTTTTTAAGGAAGATTCCAGAACTAAAAGACTTAAAAATGGAACCTTTGTGACCTTTGGAAAGCACTGGCTTATCACAATTTACATGTAAATCAGTGACAGTTAAGATGGTTCATCTCACCATTTGGTTGTGAATTGAGTTGAAGCACATCAGTAAGAACAGTACTGTTGTAATCCTGATTTCACAGTGACACACATTTTTCATTTTTTTTTAATATTTCTATAACAGAAGGAAAGTGGAAAGATTGAACAAATAATTGTTAAAATTTGAAATGTTTCATCAAGTCTAGTTCTAGTTGTTATCAAACTAAATATTTCCAGTTCCTGTTATTAGGTGTGCTGTGAAATTTTTAAGTGGAATCACAAAGAACAATGAACAACCATTAATGCGCTGTTTTGGGATCACAGATTATATAGTAGCTCTTCTGAATGAAAACTTCTCCATCCTCCAGTCCACTTGAAAATTAAATAAGTCAGTTTAATTAGAAGATGACAGCATATGATTTGCTTACAGTAATATATCTTCTGACAAAAGTATAAATATACATTCAACTAGACTTTCTAATAATTTTCAAACACTCTGAAGAAAGTAATTCTGTTTTACCATCACAGGCATTTAAATTAGTGGCAAACTAGATTAGGCTATGGGAGGGATTTCTTCAAAGAAAACACAGTTAATGACAAAACCTCTTCCATAAATTACCAGAACTGATTAAGATAAAGAAAGCTCCGTGCATAATGAATTGCACTTCCTTTCTGCTGCTTTGCAGAATTTTCTTCTCCTTACGGAGGACAATGGCACAGACAAGGAGACAGTGGTAATGTAAGTTAACCATTTCAGTGATTAAGTGATATAATAGAATTTTAATTACTTTCATATTATAAACAATGGTAATTTTGGAGTCTTTTGATGCAAAAAAAAAAAAAAATTTTTTTATAAGAAATCTATGAAAGACAGCTAAAACTTACTATGTATGATCTGATCCCAATGCATTCAATGTTCAACAAATTCCAGGGAATGGGGAATTTATTCCTCAGGCACAGAGATCTGCAGACATTCTGACATCATTAAGAAATACAAATATAAAATTTAAGCTTTGTGTAGCACTCTGAAAAACTCCTGTGCACATACACAGACACAAAAAAATACAAAGATAAATAATGATCTATTTTATTAAAAATGATAATGTATTATGACTGTACTATTAAGAATGTAATGAAATCAGTATTCTGAACATACTTGTTTTCCTTACTCCACTCTACTTTTTTCCACACTTTCAAACTCCAGTTGCCCCGTGAAATCTATTTTATATGTTTATAATACCATTCATGAAAAAGATATCTGATTCTGGAGAAGTTTATTTCTTCTCAATATCTGAACAACAGGAACGATACAGTCTGTTGCCTCATTCATACAGGTTGACCTATTGACCTAAGTAGAATTAGCTGTGTAAGGAGGGAAAGCAGTTATAATTGATTATGTGGCTTATAACAATCTAAACTTCAGGTGTGAAAACTGATGGATGTTGTGTAAACTGATGGAAAAATTTAAAATATTAATTATGTATTCTGAAGATTATCATGGACAAAATATATACATACAGACATACACTAACTGAAGTTAACTGAAATAGTTCACATCAAACTATAATATTTTAGCCTTGCCATTAATTTTGTGGTTCATAATAGGATTTTCAGGGTCACTTGTATCTTTTAGTAGCATAGAATACTTATACTTGCCACATGCCTTGCTGTATTGCCATTAAAGTTCCTAGCCAAAAATCCCCACCTACGCCAGCTAAAGAATCTTTTTGATTCAGAGATACACAGTTCCCTCATAGCAAATTAGTAGTTCAGACTCTTTTCTTGCTGGTTAGCCTGAATGCATAAGGCTAAATAACAGTCATACAGGATTCATAGTTGGTGACTCACTCGTACTTTATTTAGATATGCATAACTGCAATAGTATCTGAATACACAAGCTGTAATGAAACTATTTTCACAACAGTCCTAAAACAGAAAAGTGTTGTTTTCTTCTATTTCATAACTAAACTAAAACTAAAAAGTAATATCAAAAACAAAATCTGCAAAGAGTAAGTATCACCAACCAAAATTCATAGCCTGAAGGTAGGCTGGTTGACCTCAGTGGAAGTTCTTATTGGCTTCCCAAACCACAGTGAGCTTGCAGGAAACTGAGAGTGCTTGCTAAGAAATGAATAAATGTCTGCAAGTTTTGTTTATCTTTGCTAGAGTGTCTCACCCTCTAGAGCTATTAATACTACACCAGGAAAGACACAGAAATGCATACATCCACTCCATGAACAGAGTACTCACCTTGGAAACGGTTACACAGAGTGCCCATTTCCTGTCTGATGGGAAACAGCATTTAATTTCAGCTTTTTTACATCCCAGGAGACTATCACAACAACAAAACTATGGCGTATTCCTAGGAAGAAAATCACCCTGAAGTTGTGATATGCATATAAAAAAAATCATCTTTATTTCCATCATAAATTTCTTAGACTAAAACTCACAATAATAATTTCAAAGCTTTATATTTGTGTGCCCCAGTGTATGATTATAATTACACAATAAAAGTTTCCAACTAACAAGGAAAGAAAGACTCTCTCAATCTCTAACAGAAATAACAGAAGTTCTGCAGGACAACTTAATTCTTGAAGAGTGCTGAGGAAACATGGCTTTTCTAAGATTCTAGACAGTTTCTTGAGAATGAGCTCAAATATCTCTGGATAGCATTCATGGGTATTCATTTTTCACTGTATTTATCCTCTGGAAAAGGCACAAGCCATGCTCAACAGCCAACCTACTATAGATCCATTTACCTAAAAGTCCAAAGAGTTATACACACTAAAAGAGAAAATGAAATGCCATATGAGACATTAGAAATGTCACTGAAATAATTACTTTTCATGTTGATTCTCCATTTACTCAGTGACACTTAGTCTTCATATTGCTGTTATTGTTTTAGGTCATTTTATCCAAAATATTTTAGAAAATTCTGTATTCTAACCAAAATAAGTAGATCGTATTTGTGATTTAATCAGAAACAATGAATGCAATATTGCATATTAAACTCATCCCCAATAAATCCTTTTCTGATATCATACAAACAAGGAAGTACCTTCTTCTCTTTTGGCCAAAGCTGCAGGTGGCACTAGCAACTAGTAACTAAGATGCTTAGAAAGCCAACGATTCAGTCCTTGCACATTGTTAGCTGGAAACAATGACCTACACTTTTAAAAGTCAGCACCATGGAAAGATTTCAAATTATCTGAATCTCTTCCAGACCAGGTAGCCTGCCAAAAATGTGGTCAGCTCAACCTCTCAGGCAGCAAAAAAGTGTCCCTTTCTTCTGCAATCAGGAAGCTGCGGGTAGTGTTTTGAACATATAAACTTGTTACGACATTTAACTGAGCATAGAAAGAATAGTTCACGTTCACACTTCTGGAAATAAATGCAAAATATTTTAAAAATTAATCATTTTGTTAAAGCAAGTATTTCTATGTTTGACATTCAACCTGTACAGTAGTTTTTCACTTGACAACCATCAGTACCGAAACCAACTTTTTTCCCCACAGTTTTTTCAATGGAAACACCTAATTTAAATTCAGAGATATGTTCACTGATAAAATGTAAATATACTAATCAAGAAATTCAATGACTATATCATTTGAATAACGAAACCCCATCACCCTTTCAAATCCTTGCTATGATTCACTAGCAAACAGGGAATTGAGAAATAGCTCTGTTTAGCATTAGCAGGCAAAAGTGAAGATGCATGCATAAGATTACTGATTTATCAAGGTTTATTACAAGCTTCTCCCACAGGACAAAAGTACAGGCATCCTTGACAAAACTCACTTAGATGTTCCATAAAAATCACCTGTTTCCTCAGCCTGAACTTTAGCTGTAGGGGATTTTCTAAGTCACAGTCACTTAAAAAAAAAAAAAGGAATATAAACAAAATATCTGTCTTGGTCCTCTCTGTAGATGTGTCACTCAAAATCATGTAACTCTTCTGAAAAGGAGTAGCTGGAATAGGAAAGATTAGCAGAAAATGTTAATCTCTGCTAAAACATATGTGAAAATATATCAATATATATTCAATATATTCAAAGAGCCCTGGAATTCACCCTTAAAGTCCAAAAGTGAAGATTTCTGTAGGGGAAAAAAAAGAAAAGGAACTCCAGGGTACAATAAAATGATGATGCTTTCCAAATCAGTTCATATGTTTTATCTTGCAACGGAAAAAAAGACATTTGAAAGAGCTCTGACTTACTGACTTACTGCAGTACTTCAAATGTATTGGTCTAAAGAAGATAAAACTCGTGAATCAGAGTTAGAAATCAACATGAAAACTATGCATTCATTTTTTAGATCCTTGGTTCAAAATATACAACTCTTATTCCCCTTCCACATCTGAAGGCCAATGCAGAATACAGCAGGCATACTGTTTTGAGTAAATTTGCAAGTGCTAGTCACATGTCAGAGATGATTAGTGAGGAAGAGATGCTAACCAAGTCCTCTGACATCAGAGGTCAAATAAAGGAGAGAGCGACAGAAGCTGAAAAGCACCCACCCACAGATGATGATGTGGCTGATCTGGCACACCTGCTATTCCCATCACTTCTTCAGACTTCTTTTATTGACACTGTCTGCTGTGAGAAGAGTCTCTCTAGACCTGTCAGCTTGATTTTGATTTGAAGGAAATAGTCATCATGTGGTAGAAGAGAATTAGACTGCCAACTGCTACTTTCCCAGTACTGAATTAAATGCACTGTAAAAAGGCAGATAATATTTTGCTTGCACCTTTTGCACATGCAGTGAACACTCCAAACTGCCGTAAATCAGTCAGATTCAGTCTGTCACATTAAAGCCACTTTTTTTTTTTTCTTAAATTTTTAACAGCATCCAAAAAAAAGAAAAAAAGATACAGAAAAACAACAGCTACTGTTCTTGGAAGCTAAGAAAAATGGCACAGAAAAGTTGTAGTAGAGCTGCTAGGCTACCGAATACACTTCCTAGGCAATAAGGCTATCTGTCCGCTTTGCAGGTTACAAGAAAGCTGTTTCTTTATTAAGCTGTTCTCCTACTGTCAAAGATGATATTTTATACAAGTGTAAGTAATGCACATGTCATAATATTTCGTCCTAGTAGTCCTTTATCCTAGATATCTTCACTGTCATTAAGAATCAATGACATTGATTCTTATGCATCTCAGCATGATATTTTATCAATCATTGTGGCATATCAGATATATTTTTTCCTATGGAGCTGATAGTTTGGTGCAGCCTTCTCCATCCAGTTCACTTCAAAACTTTTGAACACATGTCATTTCTGTGTATAGTTCTGAATTGCCTTCTTTGCTCCACAGGTTCAGGATCCAGAAGTATTGCACAGATATTCTAAAGGGCAAATTAGAATACACCAGACATTTTAATACTTACCAATTACTATGGAGGGAAGAAAGAGAAGGACATTCCTTCTTGGACTTTATACACACGTGATAACATAGCCACAGTTTACTGAAATTTCATGTTTCTTTTTAATTCCCAAACCTGAGAGTGAAGAGAGGTTCCAAAAACTGGAGGCACCTGAAATCTCACTTTACATATTTTTCAAAATTCATGGTGTCTTCTCTGTGAGCAGAGAGGACTCTAAGCAGAAATCACTACCAAAATAATTGATCATCATCAACTACTATTTTTTTCCTAACTCCTCAATCTTATATTTCAGCATCAGTATAAGGGCATTTAATCAACATGATTATTTTAAAAGTGATTATTTCAACATTACTTTGAACTTAGAGTAGAATAAGATACAAGGAATTGGCTGGATATAGCATATCTATTTTTAATTAACCCACTGCAGTGTTATTTAAACCAAGTAAGCCATTCTTATTTTATTTTGTTGAGTATACAGAAACAAGAAGTTCTCTGTGCTCTTTGCTGCCTCTGCAGAATTAGTCCATTAGCAAGCACTATTTCTTCCAATTTTGCCAACATAATAGGTTGGTCAAGAATGCTCTTTCACTGTCTGTCTGTGCTTCTGTTTATAAAGACAATCACTTTCAAATCAGCTCCATTTGGATTACAGGAAGAAAAACATTATACATGTGTATCTCCCAAATGGATAATGTTTTCTTACATATTTATTTATCTGCTCCAGAGTAAGCAAAGAATCGATAATGCTACAGGTTTCAGCTTCTAAGATACAATAGGTCAATAGTTACTCTGCACTCTGAAAGCAGAATGTATAATCCACTTTTACTTAACATGTTTATTGTTCCTTAAAATAATTGATCTTGCAGACCTTAAATATATCCTAGATTTCAGTTTACAGGTTGAACTTTCTAGTTGTAGGTCATCTCTGGAATCCTTCCAAAATACTGTCCTTGTGATTACCACCTCTTCAGTTCTCCGTCAATTTTATTTCTCCATTAGGTCTTATCAGTTTCAAAACTCTCTGAGGAACACAGAACACAAAATCAAGAACAGTCATAGAAGTGCGATAGTGCATTTCTTCATAGAATTGCACTTCTCTTCTAAGGTATACTCTGAAAATTCAGTTCAATTTTTCCAAATCCATACTGGCTCATCATCTCTAATCCTGCTGCTGAGACACAGAATTATTTCTTTGAAGTGCGGAAGCAAAATATGCTGGCATAGAAAATAAAACCAAAACTACATTGATTGTACATGCTCAGCAAGAGTTCATATAAGAATTCACTAAAATAGACTCAGTCGTATATAAGAAAAGTGATGACAATATGGTTGTCAAAGGAAATTTAGTAGGTGACTTTTAAAGGAAATATGATTATACACTTAAAATCTGTTATAATGACAGCAGGTGTAGTGATGGTTATCTATTATGATAAGTACCTCACCATGGAACTCCTAATACTCTCTCTTTAATTATATAAAAGTTTTAAATCACTTTATTTAGTTGCCTTTTTTTTTTTTTCTTTTTCTATGATTAATTTCAGAAAAGGTGGCACTGATGTGATGAAAGCAAGAACATACACAGAGAATAAGCATGAGGTACTCTGGCTTTATCACATCACGGAAACAGGAGGTTGTTATCTTGCAGGAAATGGATATTGTTCAGTTGCAGCTTATTTTCCCAGCACCGTTTATAAGAATCAGTGCCATTTTATGCTTTTCACTCTGCTATGTTAACCAGTTGGGAACACATTTTATGCTTTGTTTTTTTCAGCATATACACATGCAGTTGTGCTACTGTACTACATATTTTTTTCTACACCTGCAGATAAAGACTAACGAAAATTTAAAGACTTTACAAGAAAATAGTTAGGAAACACTCAGAGAACATATAAGTACACAGCACTCATATCCCTGAGGGGAAAATATATACAGGAAAGGTTTTCATAGAACCATAGAATCATTCAAATTGGAAGCAACCCTTAAAGGTCACCTAGTCCAGCTTCCCTACAATAAGCAAAGGCATGTACAGCCAGATCAGGTTCCTCTGAGCCGCATCCAGTCTCACCTGGACAGTTTCCAGGGGCATTCACCATATCTCTGGTCAGTCTGTTCCAGTACTTCACCACTGTCACTGTAAAAAAAAATGTTTCTTATATCCAACCTAAATCTCCCCTGTTTTAGTCAGAAAAGAATCTATCCTCTTTCTTATGCAGCCCCTTTTAGATACTGCAGTCTGGGAGAGTGCTATCAGAATGTTTTTAAAACTAAAGGCTAGAAGCATTTTCTTAGCTTCAGAAATGTCTGAACAATACATTCTTCCTATAAACCTATCTTCTGACAAAGATGAAGAATTTTGAAGCAATGAAAAAATTAGGGAAAGGAAGATGAAGGCACTAGTTTAGAAAATGTTTATCCAAATGTTAAAGATGGCAATGTAATATCTGATGAAAAAGGAATTTAATGATCCTCACAATATACAAGGGCTACTGCAAAAGTAATGCTTTCTATTTTATTATGTTGGCCCACAATATCAAAGGCAAATGTTAATGTTATAGCAGTAGAGGTTGAACTTTCTTGCAAATACTCCATTAAATATTGTTATCATGTGACAGATGGCAGCAGAGGGGCAGTATGACATGGAAGTGCATATGAGGGAAAGATATGTAATTAAATTCCTCCATGTAGGAAAAAAATGGCACATTCATTGGTGCTTTTTCAATGTTTCTAGAGATCAAACAGTGGATGTGAGCACAGTATGTTACAGCAGTGGCGATAATGATGTGAAAGACAAGTCATGTTCTAAGCAGCCATGCACAACTGTCACACCATGAATGAAGAGCTCTTGTTAATTGGTGATGAAAATGCATAGTATTCTGTATTGTAAATATCAAGAAAATGAGGTTTTTCATGGTAAATGGAATTCTAAAAAACCTAAAACTATTTATCCAGGCAAAAACCTAAAACTATTTATCTAGGCAAGATATCATCTTCTAGTATGTAGCAATTGTCATTTGTGGTAACTACATGTAGTAACTATTTATATTTATCCATGGCTCCACTTAATTATTTGTGGAAAAGGTGTATTACACTCAAAGATTTCATAGCTGACCAAAATTACAATCATTCTGTTCAATATCGTCATCTCCTAAAACACAGCTGGAGGTTCTTAGACATTATCACAGTAAATAACCATGAAGTCTGCAGCTGGTAAAAGTCATGTAATAGCTTCATATAATTAAATACCAATAAAGGCTAAACTGCAGAAACATAAAACTTAGTTTTTCTCTTTCTGCTTAAAAGAATTCAGTTTTGGCTCTGGTTTTGTAAACTTTAATATTTCACCATGAATTATGTCCCACTAGTGTTTTACAACGTCATTTCTTCTCCATGTCTAATTCTAAATTTACTGCATTAGAAAGATTATCATGCAGAAGTCTATTTCTTCCTTACATGGCCAGTGAGTACTTAAATTTCCCCCCAGAAAAATGATTTTGTGAGCCATTTTCTTAGCTGTGCTATCACCTTCATGTTACTTCATATTTATGGTGATCTCTGAACAAATCCTCCTTCCTCTTTGTTTCAGTTTGCACAGATCCTATGAACATCATTTTTTTATTGCTTTTCTTACCTGGACTAATTTTGGATGCCTGATATATTTGAAGATATGAAGATATTCTCCACATCCAATTCTTTATTCTAGAAACCAAATGATGACACACTCTATAGTAGATATTTCAACTGGACTGCTTTCATTTGTAATTCTGAAATGTAAATTCTATAATTCTTAAACATTATTTACAAACAAAAAATAATTTAAAAAGTCTAATTATACATGCACAGGTAAAGATTTAAGTTAAGGTTCCCAATTTTTACCAGTAAGTCGCTTTTCTATCCAACACAAGCTTTACCTTTGGGGCTTTCTTATTGGTAGAAAAAAAGAAAAAAAGTGAAACACCACTCCATGGTTACTAGTGTGGAAAAAATTTCTTCCATAATGAATATGCGAATATTGAAACTCCACCCAGCTTGTTTTGAGAAAAGTTTCAAGAAATACAACTTTAGCTTGAGAAACCTCAAAACATCAGATGTCAGATAATCAATGCTATCCTGGAAAGAGATTCATCAGGGAGACAGCATGGTCTAACAAACTGAAGGCTTTATAAATCAGTATGAGAATCTTGCAGCAAACCTAGCAGCATAAGGAGAATGAGTGGGTCACCAAGTAATGATGTAAAGCACTCTGTTTGGGATGCACTTAGCCAGCAGTTGGGTACAATGGTTGAACAGGTCAGCCCAACAGCACTTCCCTGGAGCAGAAAGGAAATGCTAGTTCAAAGAGGAAATGCTGCACCAAAAGCACAACATCTTCAAAAAGAAACAGCAAGAATAGAGCCAAAAGCTTTTGTCTCTCTCAGCAACTGGGGTGATAAGGGTGTACAACACCATGTAGAAAATGTGGTACCCAGATAAAATTCAGAAAAGGTAAAAAGGGACAGCCACACTTTGCTTGTCACCTCATCCATGAAAGAAAAATAAAAACAAATTGGACTGCATGAGGCGAAGAACTGCTGCTCCTGTTGCAGACATTCCATAAGACATACCCAAACTGACTTCCAAATCTGATCTACCCTGAATCAGCTTTTCCATTATCAAAGTGGGCTTCCATAATAATGCTTTAAAGGCATTCATTATTTCTGCACAGTTCAATTTAACATAATAAGAGTAGTAATTACTTGACAGATTAAAGTGCTAAATCTACATCTTTCTTGTACGTAGATAATAAATACTGTACTGCTCTACTAGATGAGCAAAAAGGACTACTAAGAACTGCAAAAGAAAGAAAACAGTAAGAGTTCAGAAAGTAACACAATTCCCATTTTACATCTATATCCCCATGCAGGATGTAGAATAATTTCCATTACCAAATAATACATTTGTGATCCTTCTTGTGGAAGCTTTTGTCTCCTGTACAAGATTTCTTGAAGAGAAATCTTCAGAAAAATGCTGTAAAATTTACTTCTGATTCCACAGGTAGATTAACACATCTGCAATAGGGAAAAGAGGAGCAAAAGGAGAAAAAATACACATCCTTATTCAAATTTTTAATTATAGAAGTACAAGAAAGAAAGGAAATCGGGGAATGCAATGCTAAGAAGTTGCGTGATTTCTCCATATCTAAAATTCCTATATGCAATAATATAACTCTTGCAGCATGTTGCTCAGAAACTGAGGAAAATATAGGCAACAGAAATAAGCAAGACAGCAGGATTTGCACAACTGGATAGAGATTACAGGTTCTTGCAAATAAAATTAGTCTAAATTAAATCAAAACCTGTAGGAGCTGAAAGTGACCTGTCATTAACAACTCCTTATTTTTAAATGTGGAAGACAGCATGAAGTCTTGAAGTGAGACTTAAGGGTACAGACAACATACAAAATATCTGAATCCATCTCCAAAAAACTTTGTGTGCTATGGAACAATGTAGGGGAAAAACTTCATTTTTAAAATCATAGTTGTAATTTCATTATCATGTTACTAAGGACTTAAAAGACCATTGAAACTATGGAAATGTCTAATTTCTATGCAGTCAGAAGACAGAATTTGGTTTAAGGACCGCAATGGTTCATCACGAATCTTTCTTCTCCTATCACCATAATTTCTTCAGAGGGTTATAACCTACCTGTTGGCCTTTTCTTTTGCAATAAGGCTTTTCTGAGGAAACCTTTAGTTACAGATGATTGGTAATGCTAAAATAACTTCTGTTATGTAACCCCTTTGGCCTCATTAAACTATTTAAAGTATTAAGATTGAGCTCTTATTAATTTAATGACTGTGGCATTTTCTGGAAACTGTTTCACAGAGAAGAATTTTGGCTGTTTCCTAAAGCTATATACCACTCCATACATACACTCCCTTAACCTTGGAGGTCACTTTTCCATTTTAGATTAAATTGGGAAATTGCTACGAGACATTTACTTGATCTAAAACTAACGATCTTCAGAGCTTGCAATTGTTTCAATATTAAATATTTTTAGAAGAGTAATTACTTTATGAAAAGAAAAATGAAGATAAAATGTGGCACATCTAGAAATTTCTTCAGCCTACAAGCTTTCTTCTCTTACCAAGGATCATTTTTAAAATAGGAAAAAATTACTTCCTCTCATACTCGAAAGCTTTAAAATAAACTAAACCTTCACATAGGACAACATTGATGTCAGCAATTAAAAATTCTGCTGTGAATGACCTCACTAATCTCATCATGAATACTATGACACCCTAAGATAATAATAAATCCATAATAAAATCCCAATATGCATCAACATTTAAAAAAACATTTTAAAATTTTTTTTATTGCTGAATATATTTTATCTTGTTCCTGGATTATCTGAGAATTCAGTTTAAACTAAAGAGAAAAGTCTTATTTAAAGATTGTGTCCAATCAAAGAATAATGTAGGCACTCTTTCAGCAGAATATGTGTTTTCACAGTTTTGGTTTTAAATGTATGTTTTTATGTGAAGTCCACTTGAGTTTAGTATATCATGAAAGTCTCTGGTAAGTATTTTTGGAGTACTGATGAAATGCATGGATTTCTTTTATTGAGTCTGGGTCTACAGAGAAATTACATAACAGGTTCCAAAAAAATAATCACAAATTTTAAAATTAGAAATTATGTTCTACAGGGATAGCTACTGGATTATTTGGTGCACATAGTGTGCAAATGCCAGCTGGCAGGAATCAAAGCACATATTTTAAATATCTAACACACTTCTGCATTAGTGTCACTGTGTTCCTCTGGGCCCTTCTATAATTTCCATATTTAGATATAAATTAACAGGGCAGAGGCCTCTGTGTTCACTAAAATTAAGTTCATCATAATGCAGAATGAACACATTGACCATTTCTATATTAACACTTCCTTGAAATACCTAAGAGACATCCCGAGGAGTTCTGCTCGGATGAATGAAATTCTGCCTGCTTCAGGGAATGCATCATATCATTAAGACTGCTATAGCATAAAACAGTTAAAAGCCAATGACTCTGCTGTGGTTTAAACCAGCAGGATGCCAAGCACCACACAGTCATTTGCTCACTTCCCAGTGGGACAGGGGAGAGAATCAGGAAAAAAAGGTAGAACTTTTATTTACTAAAACAGAGAAAAGTAAAAGGATTACAGTTACAACAAATAAATATATGAATTTATATAACGAGTGATGCACGAGGAATTGCTCACCACCACCCAGCCAATGACCAACTAGCTCCCCAAGCAGTGGGAGAGAGAGAACTCCAACTCCCTTCAAAACTTCTTGTGCATGATGTCATACAGTATGGAATATCCCTTTGGCCAATTTAAGTCAGCTGTCCTAACTCTGTTCCCTTGCAGCTTCTTGGGCCCCGCACTGTGTTAGGTCCTGGATCTGCTAAGCACTGCTTAACAAAAAACAGTAAACATCAGTGTGTTATCAACATTGTTTTTTTTCCTAAAACCAAAATGTACTCTGAAGTGTTATCTGAAGATAACAATTCCATCCCAGATAAAAATAGGACAGACTCTACAAAATAGCCTCTGAAGTTCAAACATATCAGTGCTGATGTTTTGAGAAATATCTTCATCACAGCTAATTTTAGATGTTCCAGTAGGTTTCTTGTGCATTGTATCACTGTCAACTCTCTATCAAAATGAGAAAGGGCTTCTGCAAAACCCAGGTCATATATGTTTAGCCATCTTCACTGCTTTCTTTGCCATATAAAACATTCTGGCATGCACTGCTTTTATCCCTTTCTGAACTCCCATGCTCTGTTCATTCTGCTTTCAAACAAACTCATAAAAAATGAAATGGAAGACCTGCTAGAGAAGGCTGAAGCCCTACCATCTTTGTCTCTTACGTTGATATACAGAGACTGTAGATAACACCTGATTCATGAGTAAATACGTGGGATTTGGTGGTTGCAAGATATCAGGAATAACATAAATGTTGGCCTTTCACTTTTTTTGAAAAAACAGCCTCTAGGTCAGATACTTCAGTTTCTAATACAATGTCAAGCCAAAACTATAGGGCATATTGAAATATGCTGCCTAATTTATATCTGCATAAATATTAGTGCCATTCTTGGTACCAACACAAAGTACGTGTAGTTTTTTTTGTTTTTTTCTGGATACTTCCTCACTTCAGTGCCAAGTTTCCAAAAAGAGCACACAAAAATCAAAGAAAACCCTTACAGCATTGCTCTCAGCTTGGGTTACTTCACTGGAGTAGAACGTAGCATTGTTAAGGAAATTACAACAATTTGTAGTTTCAGAATATAAAAATCATGAATGGTACACCCTTAGGACAGATTAGAAAGGTAAGAACTAATTTAGGAAGAAAGTTAAAAACAATAGCAACAATGTAAACAGAAAAATAAGATTTTTTGTATCTAAATTAAAAATGAAGAAGAAAAAACAAAACAAAACAAAAAACAACGGAACAGAAAGCTTAGAAACCTAATTTTCAGACTTGGTTATCTACATTATTTTCTCCCATTACAGAATTAAAATAGTAATCACAATGGGGCCTTAATTACATGTATCATTTGCTCTTAATTCCCTTCCATTTTACTCTGCACTTGAAAAGCAGTTGGAGAGTATTACGGAATTCCAGGGAACTGGAGGTAATATAACTAATGGCTGTAAACCAGATTTTTACCTCTAAAATGCTGGGTTTAATCTAGCTTCACGGCAATTACTGTGAACTAGTCAATGTGAAATAAGAAAATGGTACCTGTCCAGTTTCTCTAATGAAGCATCTTTAAAAGTTAGCAGCCTAGATGACAGACATCAGGAAAATCAGAGTTTAAACTGGCTTAGCAACTGAGCAATATCTTATTTCTAAAAACGTTAGGCTGTTAAACAAGAGAGTGAGAAATAAAAGAAATCACTTCCCTTTCTCAGCTTCTATTAACATTTGTGCCTACAACCAAAGCAAAGGTCAGCATGGTACCACATTAGAGATTTCGCTTGGGGAATCTAAGAACACTGTGTGGGAATGAAAGTAATTCCAAATACTAGGGTGGCAAAGCGCACAGAGTAAAAATACTGCATTATTCCCAGTACAATGTTCAATTTATTCAAAAAATGTTTCAGTAAATAATTGTCATTCCTCCATAAAAGAATACAAATCCCAAATAATAAAATTTGCTAACTAAAAAACTTAACTAAAGAAAAAAAAGAAAAAAAATAGCAACAAATACCAACAGCAAAAACTCTTCACCATGAAAAAAAGCTGTAAATTGTAGCCTTTTCCAGAGCCTGAACACTGAAGTTAAAAACATTGTTCAGGATACAGGAGTAGTGAATTTACAGTGAATGTACCACACCGACCCAGAAGGAGAAGTGTCTGATTAACAGAAGGTTCAAATACTATTATGGATGTGTATGAGTGAGTTCAGGAAAATTAAGGAAGTACTAGCATCCCACTTGTCTTTCTTTCATTACTGTCTCCTTTCTCCTTTTATGAGTGAACTACCTTAAAGCCTATGTAAATCAGAAAAAAAAACAAAGCTTTTAACATTCGGCGAAACAAAACCTTAATTAGGAGTGGTAGCCCTAAATTTCTTTTAAAATTGCAATTCATAATATTACATTCTGCTTAATTAAAATCTTGTCCTAGTTTCAGTTAGATATGCTATTACTGTGACCACAAATGAAGCCACACAGAGACCCATAGTTTGTTTTTCTGTAAAAGAAACAAAAATGAAGGAAGGGAGTAAGGAAAAGATCAAAAAAGGCATATTCTTGTTCAATTTGATCAACATAAAAGCCATTTTTAAGTTTTCAGCTACAAATCTCTTGTTTGGATAAGCTTATTAAAAAGTTCTAATTCACACTGAATAATTTATCTTTTTATTCAGAGTAGTTGTCAAGGCTTTTGCAGCAGACAGCTGCAGGGACAGTCTGTGAGAAGCAGCCAGGGGCTGTCCTGTCATGGTGCCTCTTGGAAAACAAATATAAGAAAGTATGAAAATGTCAAAGAAGAGAGTATAAGAAACAACCCTGCAGACACCAATGACAGGGAAAAAGGAGAAGAATGTTCCCCAGGGACAGGAGCAGGTATCTTCCTGCAGCTCATCAAGGAGATCACAGTGGAGCAGGTAATTTCCCTGCAGACCAAGGAGAAAACCCTAAGTGGAGCAGATACCAATACTACAGCCCAGGGAAGACCCCATGCCACAACAGGTGAGTATTTTCTGAAGAATATAAATGCCCATAGACAGTCCACTATGGATCATATTTATCCTGAAGGACTGCAGCCTGTGGGAAGTAACTAAACTGAAGCAGATTTATTTTGAGGGACTGCAGCCCATGAAAGTTCATGCTGGGGCAGGGAAAAAGTGTAAGGAAGAAGCAGCAGCAGAGAGGAACTTGTAAGGACTGACCACAGCACCTATTCCCCATCTCCCATGCATCATGCAGCAGGGAGAGAAAGGAAGAAGAAGGAATCACAGAATGTCTTGGGTTGTAAGAGGTCATCTAGTTCCAATCTTCTGCTGCATGGCACCACTAAATCAGGTACCGGATAAGAAAAGAAGTCAAAAGCAACAAAAACTCCTAAATTTAATTGAATAATCCTTAAATAAACTTATGTGAACTATTGCTTGTATGTTCGTTCATTGCATTAGCAAATCTCTTACAGAAAATGACAAACATTTGAGATATGCAGAAGTACGGAAAAGGCTTATACCCCTTTAGTTTTCTCCTTACAGTTGTTTGGCTTTGAAAAAAAGAAAAAAAAAAAAAAACCGAAAAAAAAACCTGACAGTCTTCAGAATCAAGCTTCTTCTTTCTTTCTTTCCTTCTTTCTTACCAATGATTATGGAGCTCGAACTGTGCTTTTTATATTTTAACAGCCAAAAGAAAAAGAATAAAGAATTTACTCAACAGAAACCCACATGAAATAGTCAGGAGAAATCTACGAAAGGAAAAATAAATTGCTTCACCGCAATGATAAGCTCCTCTTGTATGTAATTTATGAAAAGCCAACTGTCGACAAAATTCTTAATTTGTAGTGTTCAACAAAATGCTACTAACTGAAAAGCATTAATCAACATCACCAACTTAATGTGCTTTGTCAAACTTCTCAGTCTCCTCTGCCAAAGAAGAGCATTTTTGACAAGTAGATTGATTAGTGAGCTAACAGTGTTTGACTGAGGGGAAAGGGTGTGACAAATGCCTTAAAAGATGTTAGCAGTAATTCTATTTGCTCATATGTAACCTGTGTACAATACTATTGTTTTGCAAATTGCTTGTCAATAAGACTGATAAGTTATTATGCAGTTGTAAGAATTTCTGTTTCAAAGCTGATCTCATTCTCCTTCTGAAAAAATTTATGAGTGAAAATGTGCAGCTCATCTGAAAGATCTCAATAAAAAAAAACCACAGAGTGCCTTCCTAGCTTATGTATAAAACAGGTAAAGTAGATTATTACCTTGGACCTTAAATCAACAATGAAAAAACATACTTGCTTCAATTTTTATTTTTTTTTTTAAGAAGTGGAATATCCACCCTTGAATTAAGGTAGAAATTAGCTTCACACACACGCAGACAAAGTCTAAATCTGTAGATCCCCTCTGAGTCTTCTTTTCTCAAGGCTGAACAGAATCTTTGGAAGAATCTTCTAAAACTCAAAGAAAAAACAAAACAAAACAAAACAAAACCTAACACATCAAATAAGCAGCTGTACTGGACCAAACCAAGGGTCTGTCGAGCCTAATTCATCTCCGATAGTAGCTATGAGCAAGAAGACTAGTGAAGAACTACTCTGTTCGAGAAGAGTAACAGCAAAGCAAATCTTTGCAATTATTTAGTCTGTTGATTTCATGTCCTCTGACTAATTTTGGTTCATGAGATTTTCTGAGCATGCTGTAGTTTCTCTATTTAGTAATCCACAATCAACATTAATTCCAAGTATTTGCTCAGTCACTCCTCTGAGCCTACAGTAAGTTTTGCATTTCTGCAACATCTTTTGGGAATACATTGCAATGGTAGACAATAGTGAAAAGAAATTCCTCTTACCAGACATCTCAGGTATCAATTCCTAGTAATGGTGAACAGGACAGAGCCTCTCCCTATGAAGACAGAGTACCTTTTCTAGGTGTGCCTTACTTTATATAGATCTACATCGTGTTTGACCTGCCATTTTGTTGCCCATTCATGCTGTTTCCTAATGTCCTTTGGCAATTTTTATGTTTCAGTTCTAATCCTAACTATCCTGAAAAACTTGTACTGTCGTCAGATTTTGTCATTTTACAGCTAACCTACATTTCTAGGTGATCTGAGAACATGTTTACCCTAGCATAGATCCCTCCCACCAGCAGCAACATTCAGAGAAAAGAAACAAAACAAATAGTCTATTAAAAAAAAAAAGTTTTCTATTTTTTACTTTCTTCCTTATCTACACCATTTTTTCCCCTCCTGTTCCATGACCACTTAAGTGCATTTCAAACTTAACATTAAGAATTTGTCAAAGGTTTTTTTGGAAAACCAAAGATCACGTCGAACAGATCATCACTAGCCACAAGCTCGTTGACTTTCTGAAAAAAAACCTATCACCATTTTTAAAGATCGTCCTCACTTTTCAGAATTTTTTCCAAAGCAGCTTATGTTTACATAGGTGTTCATGAATTGTCTTCTACTATATAGAAGGTTCCAAATTGGGATCATATTTTCCACCCTCTAGAAAACTACTTTCAAAGAAGACTTAGGCAAAAGGTTGCACACAGCTACTCATCCATGCCACTAACTACACATACCCGATAATTCAGATGCCTTGTCGTCACGTTCCCTTCAAGTTCTTGGCTGAATATCATCTAATCCTGATGATTTTTAGACAATTTTCCATGTTTTTGAACAATTTCTACAGAAAATGTGTTAGTAGATTGTTACTGATTCCCATTCTTCCATAAAATCAAAGGTTTCTGGCAAAGAAAACTTCCCATTTCCCTACCTGACATAAGTACCAGCAAAATTATTTTAGTATACCTACAGTGACCTTCCCCTCTCCAAGCACTCCTTTCTTTATATAGATCCTCATCTAACATGACCTCTGCAAGGATTTTTGCTCCTTTTCTGCTGGAAGATGGATTTGAACTTTAGCTTGAAATCTGTGCTGTTCACTGAGGCATTAATGCAGTTTGATTGTCAAGTCTCTATAATACGAAATACATCTTAGTTCATCCTTCAAATATGTTTTCTGTCCTGATAGCAAGTACCCTGGTAACTGTCTCCTTTCCAATAGATCTCTGTTAGATCAGTGCCTTCATTTACAGCTAGACATTCAGGCTGCCTGATATTGCCTCTGAAGCTTTTCCATACTGAACAGAGCCAATTTGTTCCTTTTTAGGGTACTAGATTTCCTTATGGCTCTGGTGAAAACTATACAGTTTCTCTTTATGCCAGAGCTAAGGGCCACCCCTGAGAGAAGCTGCAGCTTGTTTTTTTTATATTATCTTATCAGGCAAAGAAACTCTGCTTTACTTTGCTTCTCTCCTTGCTCCTGCATATAGTATTATGATTTCTCCAGATGATGTTACCAGAGATATTCCTTTCCTCTGCTTTCTTTCCAAGTTGCTCAAGCTGCAGATTTATTTCTCTGAGGGATGTAAATTTCCAACAATTCTCAAATGCCTACAATACTCTCCCACAGGGAAGGCATATTTTATCAGAACCTGTTTGCACAAAAGGTTCTGATAGCCCAAACTGTGCAAAATTGAGCTCCCAAGCAAGGAAAATATTTCTGTACAATTTTAGATGCTGCTAAACCAACAAGAGTGATCACTTTGCCCATGGAAATAAAGATGGATTCTTTAATTATTCATTCCAGACATTGCAACCAATGGGATTTTTTTGGACAGAATAGAGTGACCTTTGACTAAGAAACTACCTTTTAATCATAAATCATTTTTTTGAAGGAGGGAAGTATTTCTGAAACTAACCAAGGTGATGTGAAGGCAATTACAGTCCCAAGACAACTTCTTTTGAATTTCACATAAGAAACAAAATAGAATGATAGCTGCAAAAATGTAGTTCAAAGATTTGCAAAAGGGAGACTGAAATAGTTGAAAGAAAACCATACAGCTATAAGAATACCATCACCCCACATTTTAGCTCCAATATGTATTGTGCACACATGAAGGATCTGAGCACTAAGTATTCTTCATGAGACACAAAACCACTCTCACCAGTCAGCAGCAGCAGAAGTGTGGTACTCTGAGGGGGGCAGAGCTGCCACGTGAGAAGTGCAAGAGTCACTAGCTCAGGGGAGGCACCGCTGCCAGAAGGGAGACTCATGTACTCAGACTGCTTCATCAACAGAGCTGTTTCAGCAGCCATCAAATATTCCTAACATTGCGTATAATTCTTCAATATAAATCACAGCACAGAAATAGCTCCTTGAAGATTCTGTACACATGGTCCCTTTGGGAGGAAACTGCAAGACAGAAAATCAAAACCAGACAAATGACAACTCAACCGTATGCAATACTAACTGCAGTCCATGCAAAGTGTTGGCCTGTGTGTGGACTAGACATACCAGTGCGTATGGTTTATCAAGTTAGCTTTCCTTAAGGAAAGTTGAACTATTTCACTTTTGCTGTGGGCTAAGATCACAGTTACTGTGGGTCAGCTGACCCACACAACCTTTTTAAACTTTAATAAGTTGTTTATATGCCACTGCCCCTAGACAAACCCAGTAGAACTTCCTGCAAAAGGAGCACAGTCCACTGCTAGCCTCCAGCATCTCACTTCACCAATTGCAGAGACCTGTTGCTAATAATGGAAATGTCAAAGTTACTCAAGAGGAAGAGAAACATCCTTCAGAGAAAAAAATGATAGGCAAGTGAAATAAGAGGGCTTCTACATCGAGGCTTAAAATAATGGAAGAAGGGTGCAGAGGACTATTATGACAAGATGTGTGTCCTGGTTTCTGTATTCCACTGTTGCCAATTATCACATTTCTTGCAAGTTTCACATCACTATTTGGTTTGCTTTGATTGTTTAATATAATCTTAAAAGCCTTTTCCAACATGAAGGATTCTATAACATAAGTTCCCTGCTCCTAAAAATAATACTGAGAGCATTCAGAGGAGAAGTATAAAAAATTAAAAGGAAAACTCCACAAAACAACTCTTCTCCCAAATGGTTAGAATCAAATGTTTTTTTCTGTCAGTCTTGGAAGGAAAGGGTAATTTGAATTATGAGTTATGAAAGCCATTTTGGGGAGTTTTAGGTTTATGTGTATTTTTAATCAGCAGACTTTCACATAAATCAGTTAGTCCACTTGCTTCATTCTCTATTAGTAATCAATCATATTTTCTCTTTTAATGGGGACAAAATCAAACACATGAAACTCAGCTATCTGTGGCAATTGCCACTCAAAACTCTCACATTTGTCTAAATGACTTGCTAGTAATGGGAAATATCCCAATATTTTTCTGAGTAAAAAGTAATGACAGATCTTTAAATATTTTGATTCATCAAGGAGATATGACTTCTAAAACAAACAAAAAAAAAATTTGCCTTTCTCAAACAATAATCATATCAAATTTTTCAGTCAAAGAGAGAAGTGCATTGGTTGTGAGGAACCAACGTCTTTCATGCATATGTGTCATTTTCTTTGTATTATTTGTATAAGAACATACAAGCAAAATCATGGTAAAGACTGGAAATAAAAGGAATTGTTATTTTGCTACACAATATTCTACCTGAAAATCTATACAGAAAAAAATTTAGCAAACCATTCTGACTTTATTATTACATACATATTATTAATACACATTTTGTATTTCAGCTAGTACCTTAGAAAAGAACTAGCACATCACCCTTAATGACAACAAAAAGTCTTGAAGCACTGAACAAGTACAACTAACTAGTGAGTCAAAGTAGAAGCAAAAGGTTCTTTCTTCAATTTTATTTTTAAATAAGGACACAAAGTGGGCAGCAGGAAAGGATCCTGCAGTATCATTATAAGGATAGAGCTACAAAAACTTCATGACTCACTGCACACCAAATTACAGTACAGAAAGAAAAAAAAAAGTAACCTCATGATTCAGACTGTAATTAACAGCTTAGAAAATGCAGAAGAGAAAATTAGTCCAATACCAAAGCCACTCAGGGCCTTGGAAATAAGGACAATAACTTCACAATCAATGCAAACAGTTTACAGAAAGCCAGCAATGAAGACATTTTGAGAAGGAGATATTTCTAGAAAAGAAATCAGATATCAATTAGAGATGAGAGATTTCTATAGTGCAAAAAAATACAAGCAGAAACTTTAGAAAATAAAGTGAACCTCTCACTGATCAAGAATTTCAATTTGGTTCCAATCAGACAATACAATCAGTTATTTTTTTTCTCCAGAATTAATATATAAATGCAAATTAGTATTTATATAGAGGTACCTCTGGCATTGCTTACTGGCTCAGCTCTGGCCAGCAGCAGGTAATTTTAGTAGACATGTATGTAGCTTATTGTGTCTTTTCATATAGTCCAACCTTAAAGACACTTTACTACTAAAGCCTTGCATCACAGAACCAATACACTCAGTAAAGAATGAACAGGAAAGCGTAACATTGATTTTTGGAATTCTAGACACTTGATGGCTCAGCTATCACAAAGAATGTTCCTTAGAATGCTCGTTTAAAATCCTCAGATGTGGGAAGAAAGGGGAAACCAAGACCCAATCTAGATGTCTGCTTCTCTCAAGAGTAGTTACACAAATGGCTCTCTTTTTAGCAGAGTAGCAGCCTCTTCAAGGCCTTTCACAGCCGTGTGTGAATTCACACAGCCTGTGTGGGAATATCCAGGAAGAAGTTGTCAGCAACCATGCTAATAAAAATGTATGCTGCAAGCTATGTACCACTGATTTCTAGAGTAGACCTAGATTCTTCTATATAACTAATCAAAACAACATACATTTATTTCTGCAAAACTTTGCACAGTATTTATCTGTCCCTGAGGTACAGCTCCCACAGTTTTACTAGCAACACAAAGTAGTTGTTTCTAGCAAGTGTGAAAAGCAACATTCACATTAAGTAAACGTGGGATGATGTTAGGTATCACATGCACAGACAAATTTACATGTTTTTTTCAGGAATGTGTAGGTGTTTATAGGACAGGAAGATGTCTTCTTACTCAGTTCTGACTTTTCTACACTTACTGATATGTTCTTCTCTACGTTATACATCATCTTTGGTAGTAGAATATGCACATATGCAGTAGGAGTCTTTCTTAGTTGTACTTCTCCAAAATCTTAAATTTTTGTGGAGTTTTGATTGGTTGGTTGAATTTTGTTTCCCGCTCAAATGACCAGCATAACTTATCATAGCACCATTACGAGAAGAGGAAATAAAATACAGGAGTTTTTTTTACAACATTAGACCTAAAAACACTGCAAGAAAAAGACACTCAAATATACATAAAATGCTCACATTTTCAGCACGGATTTAGGAAGAGAATATAATACAAGATAAATCTAATTAGCTTCATAGAAATGACAATGAGAGATCAGAGGACTAAGTAGAATGTTTAATCTATACAGACTTCAAAGGCTTTTCAGCAGGGAAACACAGGAAAAAACTAATGAAGAAAATTAGTGATTGTGATATACATAGCAAAATTCAAATTGGATTCCAGAATGCCATTGTTAGATTAATGGTTTGTTGGATAATACATGCAGGAAACTAGTCTTTTTGAATATGAAAGGCATAGCATTTAGCCAACAGCTGTTGTCATTAGACCACATGTACACTGCATATTACTTTACGCTCCACTATAACAGAGAATGTGAATTAATTTGATTCTGGTTCATGTACATGCTTTTCAGGTGTATTCTGGTAATTACTGAATCAAAATTGAAGCTTAACTTTTAATAAACTTAAAAAAATCATGAACAACTTGAACTCCAACTTTATATAGTAATATGATGGTAATTCTTCAAACATATGAGGGATTAATAAGTATGAACCAGAGGACAGAGGAAGTTGGAAAATAGTTAATCATTGGAAAAGACCATAAAAAAGAGCACAAAAGAAAGTGAAGCAGAAAAGATACTGCCACATGTCTTCCCAGAAAGAAAATGAATCTTATTAAAATTCATTTCAGACTACTAAAAAATGAATATATGCAAAAAGAAAAAGGCATAACATGGGTGAAAAAATTTATTTCAGTGACTGCTGCTTCTGAAACCAAGAACACAATTAACGTGAATATTATTCTACAGCCATTACTTTGCAACACACAACCATTACTGCATGTCATGCCAGAAAACCATGGGCAATACATCAAAATATCAATGTGGTTACTCTCTTATCAAAAAGAAAGACTGACTTTTATGTTTATGATACAGACAATTTTCATGTCATGGTAACCTAGTGCAAATAGTAAGTAGAGAATATAATTCAGTCACTTGAATCTGAATTTCCACACAATATCACCTAATATCATTACTTTTTTTTTTTTGTTGCTGTTTTTTTATGGTGTACAAACAGTATTACATATATTTTGCATGTTTTATGTAAATGCCTTTCAGGAAGCATGGCATACGGAGACAGAGCAAGCCAAGTAGTAAAAGCACAGTGAGGTGTAAAGAAAACAGAAATAATACACAAAATTAATTTTTGATACCTGAAAACAACTTATTTAACATATCAAGCCAAAAGACTGCCTGAAAAATAAATTATTCAACATTTTCTTTCACATCAAATTCAGACATAATGAAACTGTTGGAATGGAAATTTCCACTCTTCACCATTGGCTCAGAGCAGCATACTATAACAGCTTATCATAAAGAACATCTCATTTTAATAGCACAAAATAGAAAGTAGCTCAACAGATCTACATGGGAGGATGCATATAATACAGTCTAAAGATTTTGAAATATCTATTGGAGAAATATGTAAGTGAGCAAAGATTATTTGTAATTGTTCCAGAAGAGCAATTTGGAAACAGCAAAAGAATTAACACCTTCTTTGAGAATGAGACTCAAATAATCCTTAGTATACATATAGATTTTTCCCTCTGCCAAAGTACTTTTCTATAACAAAGACAGGATGAATTAAAACTTCAAATATATTCTCTGTTTTGGTAATATAATATTAAAGATCAGATGTGAGGATAAAGCAAATATAGTCTCGCACCTAGGGAGGAACAATTGCATGCAGCAGTACAGGCTGGGGGATGATCTGCTGGAGAGGAGCTCTGCAGAGAGGGATCTGGATGTCCTGGTGGACGACAGGTTGACCATGAGCCAGCAGTGTGCTCTCGTGGCCAAGAGGGCCAAAGGCATTCTGGGATGCATTAAAAAGAGCGTGGCCAGCAGGTCAAGGGAGGTGATCCTCCCCCTCTTGTCTGCCATGGTGAGGCCTCATCTGGAGTACTGTGTCCAGTTCTGGGCTCCCCAGTACAAAAAAGACAGGGATCTCTTGGGAAGAGTCCAGTGGAGGGCCACAAAGATGGTGAAGGGCCTGGAGGATCTCCCCTATGAAGAAAGGCTAAGTGAGCTGGGTCTCTTTAGCCTTGAGAAAAGAAGACTGAGAGGGGACGTGATCCAGGTTTATAAATATCTAAGGTGTGGAGGACAAAGGGGCAAGATCAGACTCTTTTCAGCAGTGTTTGCAGACAGGACAAGGGGGAACAGACAGAAACTGCAGCACAGGAGGTTCCGCACGAATGTGCGCAAGAACTTCCTTACGGTGAGGGTGACGGAGCACTGGAACAGGCTGCCCAGCGGGGTTGTGGAATCTCCTTCTCTGGAGATATTCAAGACCCACCTGGATGCCTACCTGTGCGAACTGGTGTAGGAAGCTGCTTTGGCAGGGGGTTGGACTCAATGATCTCTAGAGGTCCCTTCCAACCCCTACGATTCTGTGATTATGAACCATGAAACATTCCATAAAACCAGAATCCCATGCAGAATTGCATGGGATTTCTGTAGAGATGTTCTTTAGCCAAATCTTGTGGAAGTTAACAGAAGCTTCTCAAATACTCTATTAGAAGTCTTCAAGCATAAGAAAAGCTTCTAAGCCACTCAACCAAAAAACTGCTACAGTTGACTGATGACAACAAGCACAATAATATATACGTAGTCCCTGAGCTGTTTGGCAGAGTACAATATATTTCAGTATTGTTTTATCTGAATGATAAATCTCACATATTGTATTGTAGACTATTCACAGCACACACAAAAAAGTTACAATTTAAGGATCTATGACTTCCATGCAAATTCACTAGCAAAGTACAGATGTGGAAAGAGATGACAGACTCTCCAGCTGGGGAAAATGTACTTATCTGGGGAGAAGAAATAGTGTTAAACAATGAATGAGATAAATACAGCTGATAGTAGTATCACTGTGCATTTTCACAACACCACGTACCAAGAATTAGTCTTCACCATAACCTTCTCAAATTGGTTGGAGGATTCTATCACTACATCGTAAACACAGAGTAGAGGTATAATGTAGCAGGGCTGGGAATGGATCTCACTCAACATTTTCAAGATATCAAAAAAAGCTAAGAGACAAAAACATCACTGCAAGTCAGTCCCTCTGACTGTCATTTCACTACACTGTGGGTTATCTTGCTTATAGATACTACACGTCATCTCAGAATGCTAAAAGTATTAAGATAAAAGCAAATCACTTTACACTTGTGACCATATGGTGTATTTCATTTTCAGATATTACATTATTTATAATACTAACCTTAATGAATCAGCACGTCACTAAATACAGTGCAATTGAACATCTACCTCTTACAGCATTGGCCTTGGGTCATTATAATTGTTTATGAATTAAGAAGTTACTAAAATCTCCCATGAAAGATAATGGCTAACACCTGTTTATGTCTAAAAAACACTGATTGTGTACATAAATGAATAATGCTACACAAAGATTTAAAGTCAATCTACAACCTTAGTTATAGATCGGTTCCTTAGTTTATCGTTCCTCTTGTCATTATGTCAGTTGCCCTCCAGACACAGAAATGAAGCACAGTTGTTGATACAAGAGAATCCTGAAGAACGTGCATACAGCATCTGTCTGCAGTATTGTTTGGAAGTTGGTTGTCTATTTATACATCTGGTACTACAATTAAAATTAGACTGTTGTCCTTTACAGATATCTCCAACAGCATGAAATATTAGCACAACTATTTTCTCTCCCAATCTATCAGTGCATAGTGTGCAATGAAAGAGAAAAGTACAGCAAACCAACATAGAATTCAGAAAATAAGTTAGCATCTCTCTTTGTCAGTAACATACTTTGTTTTGCAGAGGAGAAAATGAACTTTTCCACCACAAAATTTTCGCCTTGTCAACAAGAGTTTTGTAGTCTGGAATTGTGGATATAATAATGTTCTGTAATGAACACTCAAAATTTCGGAAGTGAGATGACTCTGTCAGTAGTCAGTTTTACATATTAAGATCTAAATTCACCTACCTTCATTTCTTTACATTTTTTTTCTTTTTTCATCTCTCCCAAACTGTGCGTTACACCTACTAAATATCTAATTCAAAAATAATCACATGCTGGACTATGGGTAGGCTACAAAACATTCTAGTTTCCAGTTAAATTGTATTACAAAGTTTTCAAATCTACAGTATAATATGCAAATAAAACCAATAAAGCAGATATCTCACTCAAGTTAAATAGAGTAGATTGACACAAATATATATATATATTTATAATAGATATATATATACTAGAGTAACACGCTATGGTGTTTAGATTTTTATATTTAAAAGTTTTCTGCTTATATAAATATTTAAATATTCATATTATAAGATGAAAGTTCAACGTCAGGCTAATGGCATGAGCAACTGCTAGAGATGGAAAAGACTCAGATACAAAACACCACTCAAATTAATATATCTGTTCTAGAAGTCTAACAATAAAACAGTGTTAGTGACTGCTGGTGACTACAACATTTAATGGGAGAGTAAAAAACTCATCCCTATCTGTTATTTTATTCAGGTAGTACGGGGAATTTAGTCTGGATCTCCTGAGTCCTATAATGATTTTGAGATTACTTTTTCACCTCAGTATGATTAATGGAGAGTGCTCCTCCTTAGCTCTGTTTGTAGAACAAAATCCCCCAAGATGTAAATTAATGTTTTAGTGATTTTAATTATTATTCCCAAGCAAACAGTTAGGACTAATTTGGTTCATTAAATATATCAATTTCAGATTAGTTCAAACATGGCATAATAAAGAATTCAATCCACTGGAACAGAGCTACTAAAGAAAACTCTAGCACTATGATACTATAACTCCACCCAGTATCTTTGGTCTTTCATGTGATATGTTCAAAGCTTCTTTAGTAGAATTACCAAATTTCTATTGAGTTGAATGGTTTTCAGGCTACCAACCACAATCTTATTGTGTTTGACAGCAACACTATTATTGTATCTAATTCTGTGTTTCTAAGAGAATTGTCATTTGTTAAATATTTCAGCTGATGTTCATAAATAAGTTTAAACTTTAGAAAAATAATGCTCAACACAGTGAGACATTATCCTACACAATTATTGTATCTTTGATTTAGAACATGAGATGCTCTCATTTCCACTAACTCCTAGCAATGCAACATTACTAAAACGTGACAACTAGCAGACAAGAAAAGAGCAATGAGCCCTGAAATATAGCTTGTGGCGTTTTAGTAAGAGATTGAAAAAGTGAAGTTTCCAAATGACATTAAAATTCAGGTCTCCTAGAAAGTGTTGCAAATCTAAGCTCGTTCTTTTTCAGTAACACTCCAACAGCACTTTTCTACAAGATGCCATCAGTCGTCAGAGCTTTTGTACACACAAAAGCTAGGGACATGTGCCAGAAGTGAACTGTATTTTAGACTGATATGGAGTTCTATGGTTAAGAAGTATCTGGCACAAACTTTCCTACTGTACATATATATTACCTCCCTGATAAACACAGTTTATTTCTGCTCTTTCACATCTGTGAAATGCTAATAATAGATAGTTAATAGGTAGCTGATTTCAAAAGAGTTTTGAAAAAAAGACCAATAGTTTCATTAAATGCAGCCTTTACAAATTTCAAAACACATGCAGAACATCCATGCTTTTCTTCTCAGAGTATATTTAATCATGTATTAGAAAAAAAAAAGAATATAAAATAAAGAGGGCAGAAAAACAAATTTTGTTTTTTCTGTAGAATTCCTGCTCGTGTCATATTCTCACTCAAAATATCATTAAAAACACATCTATACTGGCATAATTTGCTTTGCTGTTTGCTATTACCTCAAAATAATAAAAATTATTTTCACAAAGCACTGTATCTTCTTTCTATTTTACTTCTTTTACTGTTCAAAAACATTACACAGAATTCATGTTATCATTTTTTTTACTTTTAAAATCATATATATGTTTATTACTTTTTTTTTTTAATAATTGCTTTCTGTTTTTAAATCTGTTCTTTTTAATACACCCACAAGAACCAGGACTGAGCAATTTCCACATAAAATTTCTCATACATTTCAAACTAGAAAACTTAATGATTCGTGTTTATCGCGGCCTTCCAGCATCTCTCAGAGGAGATCACAGAATTGCATGACATCTATGAAATGATGCTGTATCGTTAATGAATAACTTACCATAAAAGTCAAAATCACATGGCCTCTGAAGACTACTTTAGAAATTATGTTATACATAATCTTAAAACATATTCTTAAAACGCCAGGGTAATATTCTGCTCTTTCCTTTTTCATTCCTCAACCTCAGTATGGTGGAATATCTCCTACTTAGCAGCAATTTATTATGAATGAGACTACTGAGCTTTAAAATTGTTAATGCAAATCAAGTTATTTGATAGCTTCAGAGTGAACAAACACTATTTTTTTCTAATTACCTAATACATTCTCTTGAATAACTTGCAAACATTTAATACACACTTCTATCATTAGCATAATATAACCATAATGTTCCGAATTAATTACAATTTATTTGAATGACTAATCACCAGTTTCTCATTTGAAAATAATGGGGACATTTTACAAACTGCAATGTACTATCTATCAATTCATTCATATAAATAGTAGTTGCAAGACAGATAGCTAATACTTTTATTGGTTAATATTCTTTCAAAAGTATTTCCTTCCCCTTTTGCAACCCCTGTGATAGATTAGCATAAAGTGAATTTGCTGACTGCCTACAGATGAAAGAGAACTGTATCCAAAGAATGCCTATGTGGCACAAAGGATGAATATTTGCTCTGTTTTGCTGTTGATCTTTGGTCTGGTTTTCCAAATAATTTGGTACCTTTTTTCCATGCAGATTCATATCTGAGGAAATGTTGCTCTTTCTCCTTCACTTTCCTTTTCTCCCTTTTTGAATAAAACTTACAAGTAGATCAGTAACATAAAATAAAGACAACTGAATAAACTTGTTCTCTAAATGAATTGAAAGTACTGCAAATATCTGTTAGGATATGAGACCATTTTCCACGTTCAGAGACAAAAAAAAAAAAAAAGAAACCAAAAAAAACCAAGACCAAAGAAAAAGAAGATAAAACATGGCAATAAATGTATGACAACTTAGATTTAGTGAAAATGTAATTAAATTTTTCCAGGTTCTTCAGTCTAAGCCTTCTTTTATGTAGAGTTTGGCAGAGCAAACCTTTAAATTTTGATCTTATTGTAGCCAACACAACTGTTAATTTTCCTTCTCTCTATATATTTTTTTTAGCCAGACTGAAAACAAACAAACAAACAAACAACACTAGACAAATACAATATTTTAGCTGGAAAGTAAACCTGGGTGTTCAACCTCTTGCTGAAAGTGAGGCTAAATTCAAATTGCTTCTGGTTGCTCAAGCCCTTTTCATGTTAACATTTGAAGATCTCTAAACATAGAGTTATCATGACCTTTCTGAGGAAGTTTTTTTGTGCTTAACCAGTCTTGTTGAAAAGTAAAGACCATACACCTAATTGTGGGCACAGTTTCTGAAATACAATGATAGTGTTCAAAAAGTATCTGCTTTAGCACAGCTATTCTGGTGCTAATTATTTTAGCAGGATAAATAAGACTATAATTAAGTGCGAAGCTTGTAGCAGCTGGAAATAAATTCTGCTGTAGAAGTGAAAATGAAGTGGAAAGAATGCAGAAAAAGAGAGAAAGAGTATAGTAGTAAAATGGAAGCAACAGAGAACAAAAATACCATTGTTCTGAAAGGATAAACATATGCTGAACAATATTTTTTATTAAGCAATATGAAATAACAGACAAAATACAGTTACTAACCAGTAGCAAGATTGTGTTTTTGATTATTTTGGAAACTACCTAGAGCTTTATTTTGTATTCAGGACTTTTAAAATGTTTGCACAGTGCAACCCACTGTTTAAGTGTTTATCTGTTTCCTCTGATGCACAATGTTTCCCATGCTTCTGATCCAGCCACAAAGCCCAGATTTGTGACTTATTTTGAATCACATTTTTATTAGTTGATTGTAAAGTTTATCCTCATTTATCAGGAAAACTTAGCCTAACACAGATTTCATTTAAGGCTCTATGCTTAAAAGTTCATTGCAATTTCTGGCAGTCAAAGTAGCCAAATAATGCTTCCCTCTCAGATCATATCATACCCGTCCCTAAACAAGCATCTCTTTTGACACTCTTGGTAATTCTCTGATTTCCACTTTTCTGGCTGATGAGATGGAAAACCAAATGCTGTTGATCATACTCTGCTGTAGTACCACAGACTATAATCATTCGCATCTATGCTTCTGCCGCAGTTGACTTCAAAAGACAATGACATTACACACATGGAAGCCTGCTACCAAGCTTCTTTCACTTCCCTTCCTTAAAGAACAACACAAACTATAATCATTAGTAACATAACTTTGAAACACACTCCTTGCAAGAAATGACAAAAGAAAATCACCTCTTTTCTAGAACTTTCTCCTTAAAGAAAAGCTAGCAGGTCTCCTTTTAGAATGAGAATACTTTCTTGTGAAGATTACTGACATGCCAAACAAAGTCTTAAATAAATACATCATGACAGTGCTTTACATTGAGCGCATCCTCAGTAAATTTGCTGATTACACAAAGCTGAGTGGTGTGATTGATACAGCAGAAGGAAGCGATACCATCAGAAGAACCTTGATAAACTCAAAAAGTGAGACCTTGTGAACTTAATGATGTTCAACAAAGCAAAGTGCAAGGTTTTTGCACCCAGGTCAAGGTAATCACGGACATGTACACAGACAGTAAGAACTCCTCAAGAGTAGCCCTTCTGACAAAGACTTAGTAGACCAGTAGATGAAAAACTTAACATGAGCCAGCAGTATGTACTTGCAGCCTAGAAAGCCTATGTTATCCTGGGCTCCCTCAGAAGAGGGGTGGCCAGCAGGGCAAGGGATGTGGTTGTCCCTTTCTACTCTGCCCTCGTGATGTTCCAGCTGGAGTACTGCATTCCAGTCTGGGGCTCCAGCACAGGAAACATGTTGAGCTGTAGGAAAGGGTTCAGAGGAGGGCCAGCTTGTCTTTCAGGTTGTCTCTGTGCTCATTGTTTTTACATGGCTACCTCTGCAACAAGGGGTTCTAGCTGGCAAGTCAGAGTAAAAAGCAGTTTACACATTTTTTCTCCTCCTGACTTAAATTCCAGTCTCAACTACATACACTAAGACTAGGGCAAAAATAATGAACATTATATGTAATTGGACTCATAAGAAAAGGATTAAACTTATTTTGGGGTTAAAATGATGCTTTCATTTTTTCATAGTTTTTCCTATCTACTCTCATCACCTAGTCACCTCTCTTCACTTCTAATGTGCAGTGAGGGCTGACAATGAATATAGTTTGCTACATTTGTTAAACTATTCTGGTTATAACTGCAAACCACCAGTTTGTTAGTGATGACATCTGAGGTGAAATCTCACTTCTAAGAACAGAAAATATCTGTCATAGCCAGTAGATGCAAGCCAAAGAGTGAAGTTTTACACTGTGTCCATAGCAGTCAAATCACTTTGTTTATTTGGAAAGGAAAATGGGAGAAAAGAGAGAAGGAAGATTAAGGAGGAAAAGAAAAGTTGGTGCAGATCTACTCTCCTAAAAAACTTTCAAAGTCACTCCAACATCACATAATGCAGTCCTAGAATACAGAGAGAGAGGTTCTCTAGCCATCAGCAGGTTATGGTTATACAGGGGTTGTGTTTCTGTTACCTAATTCCACAAAAATGAAATTTTCATGGAAAAAAGAATGTTTGAATTCTTTTTTTTTTTTTTTTTTTTCTCATCAAACTGCGTAGGCAGGAGAGATGAGAAAACTGATCCCAAGACTCATTCAAGTAAACCGTTTGTAAGCTTTATCACCTAACAGCCTGGCCTTGAAGACAGCAGTAGTTCCTGTGTTCAGCACAGGAACAATGAAAGCTTGCAGAAGTTGAGTCAGAAGAAATTCAGTCAAAATAAAAAGAATTTGTTGAAGTTCTATGACAGTCAACAGACCATTTTCTTGGAAAGACTGAAAATGGTGCACTGGTCCCTTAAGAAATATTTTGTATAGTACAGTCTCTGAAGATCTCATCTCTGCCATACAAATGAAGCCTGCCTTCACACACTGCTGTTGCTCTAACAGTTTTCAGAACAAACACATAGACTTCATCCACTTGTGAAATTACTGCCAAAGCAAAGCAGCAGTGACACTTCCCTCTTAGTGTCAATGACCAAGTCAAGGGCCCTACTCTAAGAAGATTACATGTCATGTGCCTTGCTACAGAATGTCAGTACGTACAGAACTCTACTGTACACTGCAAGTAAGTGCTAGGTTTCTGCAAACTGTTGCATTTTTGATGGTACTTTATTTCAGTTCAAGTAGCATTAGATCAACATGAAGGGCTTTTGAAGATCTCATCAGAAGCATGCCTCAATACCTCACACTGCTCTCACTAGTTCTCAAATTCCTGAACTTTTTTATTGGTTTTCCTTGTCAACCTTTCTGTCTCTTCCATACTTATTCTTCATTGCCAACAGTGCATATCTACTCTGAAATCAGAGGCATAATTACCTAATTGTTCAAGTTGAGACTATTAATGTGATTTCAGCAAGTGTAATAAAATAGCCATGAAACATGAATTTCTATTCAGAAAACCAAGCTAACCGTATTGTGTTCTGTTTCTTTCTTGACTGCCATAAGTAAAGTAACTTGATTAAAATTGGATTTAATTTGTCTAACCAATTATCTGTTGTGAAAACAAGCAGTAGTTACACAGTTGTATCCAGAAATCATTGACACAACACAGAAGAAATCCAGCGGTCACTCCATTCAGTAACATTGTGAAAAAGAATTTCTACTCTGTGCAAAAAAAATCTTTGTTCTCTTGACTGTCATGTCATCTGTGACAGCTTCTCAGACCTCTCTAAGGATTAAAAACTTGCTAATTCTCACCATTCTCCTTTCAGACACATTTTCCCAGCTTTTGCAATTCGTATCTTTTTTGTCTTTCTTTTGTATGAAACAGTGCAGAAAAAAAGTGATCCTTTAAAGCCAGTATAAATTAAATGTAATTTAAAAACTGGACCCATTTTGAATAAATAAAGTTTAACGGTTGGACACTATATAAAATGTTCACTTCGTGTTTACTGTGTGCATTATTCTACAAACACATGTGATATCTTAGTATGTTTGCCTCTCCTCTTAGAGGTCTAATCTATTTAATTTTAGATAATTTACATTAACAAGCTCGATCTACCCTAGCACATGAAAGATACTTTTTTTGTTACTGTATTTACAGTCTCTTTCAAGAAATTCATATTTAAAAAATTCCTACTCTGATTTGACATTATACAACATGTAATGCCACCCATAAAAGGGTGGCTTACTGCCTGGGACCAGTCAGGTTTGGGTATAGGTTACACATTTCATGCTCCATTAACATACATAGATAATTGCAACTCATTTGTCATAGTAAATTCTTTGCAGCCAACAAAATGCACATACCTTTCTCAAAACACAATTCCTTTGCTTTCCCAAAGAGTAGGAACAATATTCCAAAGAACACCAGTCACCAGTACTAAAACAACTTCTATAATCAGTAGAAAATTCACTCCAAACAGCCTCTTAATTTCATATATTTCACAGAATAGTCAAATGTGACATTTGAATAGCCTCAAATACATGAAATTTCAATGATTGTCTCCTCCAATTCCAAGCTGATACTGTTATCCTTGAGTTAGTGCATGACAGTTCAAATTTTAGGTTTTCATGGACCTCATCGAGTGAAGAATTGCCTTGGGCTGCATATAAAATATAGTTAATGTACATAAGTAACAACACTTCCTTTTTATATATTTCTTTAATTAAAACATAAAAGAAAGAGGGCAACAAAAACATAAAACTAGTGGGATACTTAACTTCAGTTTTTTGAAACTAATACAGCAGTATCTGGTTTGAGATAAGTGGTTGAAATTCTAAGCAAGTTCTCATGAGATTTTTAATCTAATTTTACCCATTTGTTGCTTCACTCTTGAAAACAGTTGTTCACAAATGTATGTACTTCCAAAAAAAATGATGACATGAATAAGAAACGATTTTGAAGGAACTGATATTTTTCTCTGGTAAGATAGGTCTTAGAAAAGTCTAGTAAAGAGACATCATCAAATTTTTCTTTGTGCTGAATGTCTGATTGCAACTGTCTTTGTAATGTGCCTAGACGTGGTCACCATAGAAGTCACAGTCACTTTTAAATGCACCTATAATGTACATAATTAATTAATAATTAAATAAGAAAACTTATATGTCTGCTTAATAAAAAAAGATGTATGCCTCCACAGGTATGCACATAGGTAGGTAAGTTTAATATTATTATTGACAATCTCTGCATTTTACATGCTAACTGGCATAAGCACATGCAATGTGTAAAGCACACAGGTTTTGATTTCACCAAGTGTGTGTTGCAGTTGCAAGATGTAGAGCTCACAGTGCACTGCACCCTCCCCTCCAGAGCATTCTACTGTTGCCTATACAGTTCACACTCAAGCTACCTGCAACCAACTCATGAAAAATATTGCTAAAATTCACATCATAATGTTAAAGATTTGTGATCATGTGGAGACGTATTACTAGCTGTGGCCTGAAGGCCACAGGTCGTTCATGCCTGAGATAGTGGAACTGAAACACTGCAAATGGAAGCAATGCTGCATCTTACTTTTCCCACTCTAACTAAAGCTCAGTAGGAATGTGTCATCTTCCTCTCTTTCAGGTGACCACAACTGCTGTGTGTGAGCCTGCTGTTTTTAGCATGCTGATGATGTTTTTATCCTACAAACAACTTAGGAGGAGAAATCTTCAGTCTCCGGATCTCAATTAGACTCAATTAGGCATAAGCCAGAAGCTAATTATCCATCACTAAGATTAGAGCTTTTCTGCAAAAGAGAAAGAGCACTTGGCACATCAGAAACTACTAGCTTCTAGTTTTAAATGCCAACTGAGAAAACTCTTACTGGAATTTGGTTTTGGACATAGACACATACATCCCATAATATTTTTGCTTTAGGCATCTATTTCTTAAAGCACAGGCTTGACCTGCAAGTCATGAATACTGAATTATATATAAAGTGATGTATGTGAGAATATAGCTAGATAGTGGATATGAAATATAAAATCTCTGGAAGGCAGGATAACATGAAACAGGCTTTCTGAACACCAAATAATAAGGTCTTAGAGAATAAGCTTTCTTCTTCAGGCTGTAGCTACAAGAGACAGAAAATAGGGCCAAAATTGCAGGTATCCCTTTCCAAAATCACGTGTACTTCATTCTAGAGTTTTATATCTATCTACATCACCTGAGAAGTGAGAACGCACATTTTATAACGTGTGTACTAAAACTTCATTGCAAATAAAATGTATTTTAAATATACACAATAGTTTGAGCAGTGTGTTTAGAATTATGTACACTCATATTACATTATTATTACCATATTCTCTGCAAATATTTATGAATTAATCAGCTTTTACATGACCAAAGACCTGTGAAAATACTGACTACTTATTATCATAGAATCAATGAGTTTGGAAAAGACCTCTAAGATCATCCAATCCAACCACCCACCTACCACCAATATTTCCCCACTAAACCACATCTCTTAGTGCAACATCTAAACATTTCTTGAATACCTTCCAAGGATGGTGACTCAACCATCTCCCTGGGCAGCCTGGCCACTCTTTTCAGAGAAGCTTTTCCTGATATCCAACCTGAACCTCCCCAGGAACAACTTGAGGCCACTCCCTCTAGTCCCATTGCAGTTACCTGGGAAAAGAGGCAGATCCCCTCCTTACCACACTTCCCTTCAGGGAGTTGTAGAGAGCAATAAGGTCTCCCCTGAGCCTCCTGTTCTCCAGACTGAACAATCCCAGTTGCCTCAGCTGCTACTCATAAGACTTCAGTCCCTTCACAGCTTTGTTAATCTTTTCTGGACACATTCCAGGGCCTTGATGTCTTTCCTGTAGTAAGTTTATAAACAATTTTCTGTCTTAGTCATGAATTTCTTATGCATGTGTATTGAAAAGCACAAATATTCATGAGAGGATGACTGCAGGTAGTCTCAGATTTTTTCTTCAATTCTTCCATTTCATTTCCTCCCTTTCATTAAAGTGATTTAAAAATAAAACTACCAAGAAAATAAACAAGTAACATGAGAAATTTGCATTTCTAGGAATGAAAATAAAAAATGAAGTGTTAGGATAAAACATGGAAAATTACTTTTAGAGAATGAAATACATCTCTTTATACATGACAACCTCATTTTCAAGGAATCCGCTTCATTTTCATTAGAGAATGACATACAAGGGAGAGGTTCTTGTTTATAAACTTCTTTTCAGATATTATAATCTATGCCCTTTTTAAAAAATATTCTCACAGCATGCTACTTTGTGTCTTCATTTATATCCCGCCTCTGTGAGTACATTCACACTCACTTTGTTTCAAGCATGTGAGTAATGGTATTTATTTCTATGGGCCTATTTAAATAGCAAAAATATTGAAGATAAAACTCTCTTACAAGACTGTCATGAGAAAACCAATAAAAACAACGTTGTTAAAAAAATGCATCTAACTATTTAGCATTAACACAGGCAGACATTCAGCTATAGGGTTCATTTTAGCATCAGTCTTAAAGAAAAATAAATATAATATGGTAGCAGAAAGAAAAAACAAGTGGAAAAAATGCAGTTACATAAATAACCAACAAAATAAAACTTACTGTAGAATGACATTTCCATGAATTTCAGCTAGATGTCAATATGTGTAACATTCTAATTACTTTACAGTAATATGGTAGCACTTCCACAGTAACACCTATCACTGTAGTGTTTTTTGCTGCACAGAAATTATTGCCTGGTCTAGTAACTTTTCTTCCTTTACCTAAAAATAGTGATTTTGCACAAACAGCGATTTTGGCTGTGCTAGTTTCACTTTGCAGATGAAGAGTGAGGCCTCAGTTAGCAGCAACAGCATATTTCTGCTCCCAGAGTACTGTCAGTACCTTGTTTTTTCTGGATCTGTGTCATGTTGTGTCTGCAGTATAAACCTCATCCATTGACATCATCTCTGAGAAGAAGTCATCTGGATTCTGATTTTAGAAAACCCAATGAAAATCTATGTACAAAATTTTTAAAAACATAGATTTGGCACATAACAAAGCACAAGCAGGAACCTAACATAGCCAAACCGATACAAATGAATTAGTATTTCATCTCAAATACACTAGGTCAGACAGAAAGCTCAGTCTAAGTATAAAATGTTTTCAGATGTACGTATAACATACCATCTTACATTTTTTTATGTAATTCTCATTTCTACACAGTATAACAGCAGTTAAATCGTGAGCTTCATATTATTATTAATGGATACCTGAGAATCTCTAGTATTAAATGAGCTTGACAATGACTAGTTTGCATGGATTATCTGTACAATTCCACAGTTCAGCTGTGTTTTCTTCATGTTTTACATACACATAAAAAAAGAACGGAAGGAAGAAATAAAACCTAGAATTTAAGCACTTCAGTTCTTAAGTAATTTTAATGTAGGATCGTATCATAAACTGCAGAAGTACCAACAAAAGTAAAATAAATTACTTACATATGGAGAAATCTACTTTAGATGCTATTTCACTTCATGATCTATCATTTTGAAAACTGAGCTGATCACCTAGCAAAGCATTCATAGGCCTATTTTTTCACTACTTCAGTATCTTTACTGATATAAAATTAAATTTGGACCAGATGTGTAAATCTTCACTGAAAAGCCTAGCAAAGATCTCAAACAATCCAGTGGTCCAGACTTCATGTAGCATCACATAACATATTCGGCAGCCTTGCAGTGAATTCTGATTCCTCAGGAGGAATGAGATATTTACGAAACAAGATGAGTATTTTGCATAAGAGCTATAAAAGGTAATGTATCTGCTTTTATTTCTAAGCAATTTCAGTATACACACAATTGAAAGTTGAGTGAATAATTTAAACATACATTTTTATGCCTCAGAAATGAAAAGCCAAGAACCAAGTTCACTCTATAGGAAAACAAAAGGAAAAAAAAAAAGAAATCTCCAGAATAGATGTTAAGTATTGAACTTTTTAACTGCAGAAGCTGAATTACCAACCACTGGAGGAAATAACAAGGAAGTAAGAAAGCACAAACCACTGTTCATTTTGAGCCGGACACACATTTGGTGAAATTTTGATGAGCATGAACAATATTACCTACAGAAACCACTAAAATAACTTTAATATTATTTTTTTTCAATTTTCCCAACTGTCTTCAAAACTTTATAAATTATGAGCTTCTGTAGAATTCAAAACATCACCTCAATAGAATAGACAGACTACAAGATTATTCAAACACCTACTGAGTCCTCTTAATTTTAGCCTGTGTTTTTGAGCATCACTATCCATGCCATGTCAGTTCAGAAGAGTGAAGCATTTGCCTGCTTATACAAGAGGCAAGAAGGATGTCCATAAGTACACATTACTTTTGCCATTACAGGAACTGTTAATAGAGAGAGATAACAAGATACATCCTGTGGCAAAGCTTTTAGAACACTGCCATCAAAGTTGCATTGCAAATTTTACAGAAATTCACAGGGAATATGAATGTTCAGATAAACTGCAATCTAAATCTGATATTGTGCTTTCACAAGTAACCATGTATGTTTCCCCCATTTAATTTCAAACCTCCCCAGCTAATTTTGTCTTTTCACAAGTTTTCTGTTAATCAAACTAAACTATCATTTGAAGTTTTAAAACATTACAGAATTGCTCATTTTTCAATATTAGTAAATTTTCTACCTAGCATAGAAAATACACTGCTTGTGTCCCTGTTGAATTTGAATCTAAGACCTTGAGGTCTGCAAGTTCCAACAGTCTCTCAGAACTGGCACACAATCCATTCAAAATCCCACAACGTATAAAAGCTGTACTGAGAATATCCATGCTGGTCTTAAGCAGTGTAAAGCCAGAAAGAATTCTTGTTTCATGGGGTATATAAATGTTAAGTGCTACAAGCTTATCTAATTTTTTTCTTCATTTTCAAAGTGTATATTTAAATAAGAAAAAAAAAATGACCTACATATAATATAAATATGTATATAAATATTTTATATTTGAAGTGTAAAATCAGTTTACATTTTAGAAAGAAATTTAGCAGCTTAGATTAAATGTATAATTGATAGCGCAAATGAAAACAAATCAAATAGAAAGAGAAATTCCCAGAGAAGAAAACTGCGCTTTCTGTATGATATGCTGTATTATTTAAACTAGTGATGTCCTATGTTCAAAATAAAAAGAATATCCAATAGCATGGGCACGCAGACAAAAATGACAAGATTTGAAAGTAATCCATCATGTGCCATTCATTCACGTCCATGTTATTTAAACAGAAACAAAAGAGCTGCCTGAGAGGCAAAAAGCACATTGCTAAATGGAATCTTTTCTCTTACTGATAATCCACTCTTTGTCATTGGCAAAATTCCTACTTTCCTCCAGGACAGGAGATGACAGCAGTAACTGAATAAGTAATCAAAAGACTATAAAAGGGCAAGTCAAATTTGTTCTTCTAGTGCTTTGTAAAGCTTGTAGTAAGTAAGAAAGCCAGTTCATTGAAAGCAATACAACCACCTTAAACCCTTGAAATGGAAATGCTCCTGTGGGTGCCAGTGCTGACTGACTTCCATTTCACACTTGTGTGACCGAGGTATATATGATTCCCTGTGGTGCAAGGCAGTTGGGAAGCAGGATTTCTAATAATTGAGTAGTCACTCCTTTAACTGAACATGTAACAAAGTTTGTTTAACTAGCAACCCAACATGCAGATTATACTGTTTCTGAAGCAGAGACAGGGAGGATAAAAAGGGAGTTAGAAAAAAGGAAAGGGCTGCTTGTGAGTACATGCAGGCAGAATAATGCTTGATTCACTCTGAACTGCAAAGCTTGAAGCAACATAAAAGGATTCACCTTGAGAGCGAGTGATGAATCATGATGAGTCTGGGCTGGGCTTCCAATCTGCATGCTTTGGAGAGTGTGTACTCCTCTGTTCTGCAGAGCTTTGCTGTTGCTTCAACAGAGATCCAGGCCCAGACAGGAAGGAAAGACAGAACTGCGAACTGTGTCAGATCAGTATCTCCTGGTTATGCACTCAGACAGCCATGGTATCTTGAGGCAGACCAGGTTTGTTACTACACAAGATGTGTCAAGAGGACAGACAGAGAAGTAAGTGCTCACTTGTCTAATCTCCCTGGTTTAAGGAAGTAAGCATCTCATTTCCTATTCTGTACTTATGCAAACAACAAATGTAATCTTTGATATTCATTCAGTCTGTATTGGTATATCATATCAGCTGTCATCAGCTAATCAAATTATTATTCCGTAGTTTTCAAAATTCATACAGAAAGAATATAGTTCTTGTCCCAGGAAGACTTCAGTTAAAGTTGCTAACCTTGCTGTTAGCTTTATAGAGATGAATCTTACAAACAGTAAAAAGTCCTTTTAGGTCAAGAACACTCCTTGAACCTGTGGAGTTGCAGCTACGTGAAAATTGCTGCAGATAAAGAGAGAGACTAAAGAGACTTCAGAAATCAGTGAAACATCACGGAAGAGATTATATTTAGATATGTGATGTGGAATAACAGAATAGGATTTGAATGAGAGAGAAGAGCAAGTAAGACATTAGATATCAGCAGCCAAAAGAGTAGGCAAAAAACTGTAGGGCAAGCAAGAACAAACGAGAGAAGATGAAAACCCCAGGGCACACAAGATCATCTTGAGAAAGTGAAAATATGAACCATAATGCTGAGATACTACAGTGCAATAATGCTGGGAATAGAAAGAGAAATGTGAGGCTTAAATTGACTGGTAAAGCTCTAAAAGACCTGGAGGGGATCTTAGCAGCAACCAGTTTAGGCAGCAGCGGGTACTGGTGACAGAGGACTTTCTGGGCACCATTTGCACCGTGATGCTGCTGTGATAAATCTGAGAAAACCGAACCCTGCAGGGGAAACCTACAATGCCACATCGGGTTGTGATGTTGCTTCTAATGTCTCACACATTTCTACAATTAAGCAGCAGCACCAGAACTGCTGATGATAAGGCACAAACGACAATAGCATTTCACTGTTATAGAGAGGATGCATCATTTTCATCACTGAAAGAAAAGATCCTTGAATCATACAGTGCCCAACTGACATCATTACTGTTGCATCTGGTAGACAGTACCGCTCAACATAACGTTGATTTTTCTTCCAGTAATTGATACTTCTTATTTCTCTATTTCATATTTATTTTTTAAATCACAGCTGAATTTTTAAAACAACTAAACACTGCAGGATGTTAAAAATCAAAACAGCACTACAAAAGGAAAGATTCAAAATGAGAGCAAAGTCAAACATCCCACCCCCGTGCAGTCTCTCATACACTCCTTGAATCAGAAATTAATGAGCTGGGTTTTTGTACAAAGCATCCATAGCAAAAATTTTCATAATGCTACTTACTGGATTGATGGAAAAGAATATTCTAAACTTTAAAAACAGTTAAGACTCGAAGACCTTCTAATGTTATGACTTTTTCATTTGAATTTTACCAGTACTAGAAAAAGAATGAAGAATAAAACAGAAGAGACAAAAGTGTATTTTTCCTCAAAAAGGTCATTATGATTTTTTATTACACAGAAGCATTTCTCTGAGCAAATAATGAGATCCTCCTGTCAACTTAGCAAATTGAATTAAAGTTCCTCCTATAAATGTGGTTATTCACATTAAGTCAACTCATTAAAAAGATGGCTGAAGAGTTTTCTTAGCAATGAAAATCATTTACAGTGCAGTCTGCCAGACAGTTCATATGTGTGATCTGCGCTCACAACACAGAACACTCCCATAAGTCACCCTAAGTCAGGGGTGCTTGTACTGCTATATGGACACTATCACATTTAATTACTAATGTTCATTATTCCTACCATGAAATTTTACTTTACTACACACCAGTTTAAAGTGGAGCTTGTTCATTCTTAAATCATATAATAATTAATAGAGCTGTAATCTAATTTTGTTAAATGGCAAGCAGTGTCTGATGTCAGAACACTACCATATGGCCAGAATTTGTTACAGAAATCCAGGTTGTCACAGCTCTGAGCTTTCTGTCCTCACACCTTGTATTTCTATTACTCCTGCACACCAGAAGCAAACACACTGCAGCTTCTCTGCCTACTCAAACACTCAAAGGCCAAAGCAGCATCTGAGGGACTAACAGTTGTGCTGGAAATTAAAGGCCAAGCGATGGGTCGGACCAAACTTTATCTGGTGGAGCTCAACATAGTAAAATCAATACTCGTCAGAGTGAACTGAAGTGTGTATTCGTCGATTTGAACTGCAGCAGATTGTACTAATGCATTTAATACAAGTTGGAAAGCCACTGTAATACCAAAAGGAGGAGAAAATAAGAAATGCCTTATTGAATTCCTCAACAGAAGGTTAATCCCACAAAATCATAAGTATTCTGTAACACACCATTGGGATTTATACCCATGCTCAAACAGGAAATGCCAGTATCAGCACGGCTGAAATAAGCCCAGGGTAGAATGGCATTTGGGAGATTAAAAAAATGTAGACAACTGCAACTACAGTCCAAAAACATACTACCATGGAAAAAACAACAACAACAACAAAACAAAACTTCAGTAGTAAAAGAAGGAGACAGGCTGGAAGGAAGAGATCTGGAGAAAGGTTTCAGGTGTCAGAAAGAGGAGTCCAAGGCCAATATTAGATTTTGAGTGAATATCTTCACTTTGTGACCTTCCACACTGACTTAATAAGAGATAAACCACCCATTTATTTCTATCTACTCTGCATGAACACAGGTTAGGTACAAATCAGTTAGTTTGCAAAGGTGCTACTTCATCTGTTTTTGGTGGTCATTCATTTTTGAACAAAAATCTACTCTGGACTACTCTTAAATTAGCTTAGGCCTCTTTTCCAATAAAGAGAATCCACATCTTAAGAAGGCTAAAAAACATCTTCAGTTTTTGATTTTTCTGTTCCTTTAGTGCTGTAATTCATGCAATAAACACAAGTGTGTTTTCGGGGTGAGCTGACAAATCACTGTCATTTAATTTCAGTATGATGTATTGTATCAAATCTCTTCCTGAACAATACACCCTCCATCTGTTAAATACCATCAGTTCACACAGATGTCTTACAAAGCTGTACATTAAAATGAACCTTCCTTTCACTTAGTGTAGCATGCACTGAACTGTTTTACTTCTTCCAATAACCTCTCTTCAAGATACATGTGATCTATATCCATCTAGCTTTTTCTACCTTTTTCCTCTCTGACAGTTTTTATCATGGTTACCAATGTGGTTTAAATGGATCAAGAACTTCACTGCTATTTGACAGGGTTGGGATAGGGCCAAAAATACTTTGTATAAGTTCATCTGTTTGGCAACTCTGGAATATTTTTTTTTCCTGTTTGCTATTTACCTGCTTCTACTATAGATTCTGCTTTTTGTATTCATGGTTTTGTTCTGTTTTAAATGAGATAGCTCTAACTATCCATGTTTGTGAAGTACCATGCTGTTTCAGTCTCCTTACAAAATTTTCTTTAAAGTGAATAAGGACCTTTATCAGAAAAGTTCCTGAAAATAACTTATATAGTATTTTCAGGAAATTTCAATTATTAAAGTGCTTGTGATTCCCTTCTCAATTGCAATGCTTCTGATAGTTTATTCTAGCCATCAATACTATCTGATGAAGTTTTGCTTGTTTTAGGGAATGCTGTTTATCCTTAAACTTCTATTTATTGTATTGAGGATTCTTCATAAAAAGGATCACAAAAGGATATCACAGCAATAAAGCATATTGGACTGCACCTCCCTCTAGACATGCTACTCATTTTACAATACAGTTGAGTGCAGCATATTTTCTGGTTTTGCCTCCTGAAGATCACAAAAATTTGTTAGCAAAATCTCAGGGCTCAGATTGCAGCAAAAATGTGCTATTTTAATTTATTATCTATCTCTGTGAAAACACAGCATAGTGCAATGTGGCCACATCCTCACAAACACTGAATTGAAACTGCTTCTGCCAAATTTCTAAACTAGTAATCAAACCCAGCTTAAAGCTCCGATTTTCCATTACACCATTAAAACAATGCAACAATTTCACTGGCAGACTTTGTTATGGCATAAAAGCAGAGCAGTGTGCATGGACAGAGGGATATGACTTCCTATGATTTCCTATTATTTTCAGATTAAGAAGCAGGAACACAAAAATAGCAACAGGCTGTGTTGGTATCCTCTAATTGTCATCTAAAGGTCAGCATTTTTTTAAAGTCCTCAAGGTGCTTACCTGCTCTCTGCCACTGTCAGCAAGTGGTCCTCTGTGAGAGCACTGCACAAACAGAACTAAAAAAGGAAGAATCAGGAGTGCTCCTGCTATACAACATGAATTGAATCAAGAGGATAGTGATGAGATTACTAATTTATTTAACACATACATTGAATTCAGAACAGAAATAAAACTTTGTCTGTCACCATTCATCAGCTACATATTGCTGAGGGCCATGAGGCTGCTGCTAGCCTGTTCATCATTCTCCTTGGCTTTGCCCAATTTAATTTCATTTTACTCTCTTGTCCTGTGCTTCATTTGTGACTGAACAATTTAAAACATGAATGATCTGATTTGTATCAGTCTGCATGATGCTACCTCACAATCTTTAAAATGACAGGAAGAAAATTTTATACAATACTGTGAGAACAACAAAAAAAATCACATCCGCAGCTACTCTTCTTCCATGGCCTAGATTACCCTTTACAAGGAGAGGAGAGATGCATACAGAAAAACTGAGATGAAACAGACCAGTCACTCCTTATCACAGGATTTTGTTTCATCAGGTACACTGGAAACGTATCTGAAGGGCAAAGCAAGAGTCCTAATTTCTACATATTTTATCTATTTTCTCATACTCAGAGTTCTGAAAAGTAAAGGACCATTTCATAGAATCATAGAATGGCCAGGGTCAAAAAGGACCTTAAAGATAATCTAGTTTCGACCCCTCTGCCATGGGCAGGGTCGCCAACCACTAGCCCAGGCAACCCAGTGTCACAACCAGCCTTACCTTAAGTGCCTCCAGGGATGAGGCATCCACAGACTCTCTAGGCAGGTACTGGAAGGCCACAATGAGGTCTCCCCAGAGCCTTCTCCAAGCTAAACAAGCCCAGTTCCCTCAACCTTACCTCACAGGAGAGATGCTCCAGCCCTCTGATCATCTTAGTGGCCGTATTCTGGACCCATTCCAAGAGCACTGTGCCTTTCTTGAGCTGGGGGCCCCCAGCCTGGATGCAGTACTCCAGATAGGGCCTCACGAGAGTAAAGGAGGACAATCACCTCCCTCTCCGTGCTGGCCATCCCTTTTTTATTGCAGCCCAAGATACAGTCGGCCCTCTGAGCTGCAAGCATACACTGCTGACTCATGTCCAGCTTCTCATCCAGCAGGACTCCCAAGTCCTTCTCCACAGAGCTGCTCTCCAGGAGTTCTTCCCCCAGTCTGCATAAAAACCTGAGACTGTTCCGGCCCAAGTGCAACTTCTTTAGGTTCAAATGGGCCCACTTTTCCAGCCAGTACAGGTTCTTTCGGATGGCTTCCCTTCCCTCCAGTGTATCAAATGCATCACTCAGCTTGGTGTCGGCTGAAAACTTGTTGAAGGTGCACTCAATTCCATCATCTATGTCACGGATAAAGATGTTGAAGACTGACCCTTGGGGGAGATCACGGTGATGGGCCTCCACCCACACATAGAGATATTGATCACAACCCTCTGGCTGACCAGTTCTTAATCCATCAAACTCTCCATCCTTCAAATCCATACCTCTCCAATTTAGAGAGAAAGATGTGGTGAGGGACCGTGTCAAAGGCTTTGCAGAAGTCCAGGTAGATGACATCCATCACTCTTTCCCTGTCCACCGATTACATCACTCCATCATAGAAGGCCACCAGATTGGTCAAGCAAGATCTGCAAAGCCATGCTGGCTGACTTGGATAATCTCTTCATCTTGTATGTACCTTAACATGGTAACTGGAAGGATCTGCTCCATGATCTTCCAGGTGCAGAGGTGAGGCTCACCAACTTGTAGTCCATTTGAATTTGTAAAGTAGTTACATGACTTAAGAGAAAAGTTTTGTATTTCACTCAAGGACTATTGTAGGGATACATGAAACATTGTTTTATGTGGGAGCCTTGGAGAATGTGCGTTACACAGCTGAAGCATCAAAAAGGCATAAAGGATTGGCATTTTCTGGGGGAAGTGAGAGGTGCTAATTCAGATCCACCTCCTCTTCTCTCAGATTAGATATTACTCTACAATGCACTTTGGCCATCCCAAATGGGGTCACACATCTGCACATAAGCATTTGTATTGCCCTAACCTATTGTCATTGCTCTCATAAATCAAACTGCAGAAGAAAATATTGTTCACTAGATACCTGTCTAACCAGACCAACACACAATTTTCAATTGGACAGAAAAGGGAAGTCAAACCATGGAGAAGAAAGGAAACATAACAGATGACTAATAGTAAATAAATAAAAGTGTTAGGTGACAAAAATGAGTATAGACTTGAAAAATAGTAAGCAGCTGAATAGGCTCACGACAAAAACAGTGAAGGCATACAACCATATGACTGCACCACTGGAGATGCTGAGAACGAAAGACCTGAGCAGCCTGGCACTTCTCTGATCACATGCATGCTCTTTTAACCATGAGCTAAAAATATTAGTTTTCTCCCTAATCTTTCCTCTATTAGAAAGGTCTTCAGCAAATCAATTTAAATGTGGTACTACTATTTCTAAGAAGAAAAAAAGACACAGTGTTTTCTTCATCTTTCTCACCTTCAGCCACTGCAATTTTTAATTTCCTTCAAGAAGACAGTCTTTTTCTGATCAACTTTCTAATGGTTTCTTTTCCTATGCTCCCTTTTTGCCTGCTTCCTCTCAACCCTGCTTCAGACTAGTACTAATGAAACTCATATTGAAATACACATACATGCATACTTGTTTATGGCAGCAAGGACCAACCAGCTGCCTGTTTCATTCTAGGGAGAAAAAAATAAATTTAAAGCATTGGCTTTAAAAGAAGATGAGACCACAGGCTTACTACCAATTAATTGAGGAGCTTTCCAATTAAAAGATAATGAAGTCAGTGAAGATAACTTTAGCAGGAAACATGTTGAAAACATAAACCAAATCCCTGTGTTCTGATTATTTCTTTTGATGCTAACTTCCGAATTTTTCTGCTCAACCAAGATGACCATGGCTAATAAAATGTTCATATGATTCAGTTCTGAAAAAACATGTTTCTCAATTAGAAGTTATACAGTGTGAGTCCAGTTTCACCAAAGAGCTCTATTTTTAGTCCTTAGCCCTAGGTCTAAAATAACATATGATTTTTGCAAACCACTTACTCTATCTGCTGAACCTGCACAGAAATGGTCATAGAGAACACATCCCTCTTGTCACTTATTAACTGTGGAGAGCCTAGTAAATGTAAGTTAGAGAGATTACAAATGTCATCAGTTGTATGACGTGCATGTCCACACTCTCATCCATTGAAACATCTTTTGTCCATCTCCCATATTTATGTCAGCAGTACTCTGGAATAACAAATTTGTTACTTATAAAAGTCTCCGAACTTGAAAGCAAATACATGTTTGTACTTACTACTGAAATAACTGATAATCAGTGAAACTTCTCAGGACAGAAATACTCAATGCCTAACACAGAGAATTCCTGATCTTTGTTGATTCCTTCTATGCTATATCTCTACTAACACAAGCAGTTACCAACTTAAGTTTAACTTGGGACTTTTTGCCACAGTAACTTGGGACTTTTTGCCACAGTATCTTAACACAACTTTGTACAGCTATTGCAATATTACTGCAATTTTTGGTAGATTTTGGTAGATTCAGTCATTCTAGAATTGTTACAAATATTTATTCACTCAATGATATTTAACTCTTCCCTTTGTGATTTCAACTAAGAAATGGTGTACTATCTGCATACAGTAAATGATTAAAATTCAGTCCTTTTCCTTCCTCCCAAGATATGAAATGTTATTTTACATTTGACAAGACCTCAGGCTAGTTCAGTGATTGCCTTTGTACCTGCCCAGAACGGGGAGAACAGAAGTTTTTCCTGATTGTTTTCTCTCCCAGTGGTTACAGTGTTGAGGCAGGACCACTTCCAGGATAGCAGAGACAGCAGGCAAGCATCTGTACAGAGTCCCAGAACAGATGTGCTGTTGAATGTACACTGATATAAATAAATAAATAAATAAATGACATTTAAACCATCAGTTAGAAACTCTTCCACCTGTTGAGGCTTTGGTATATAAGTGGAATGTGTAATGGGCTGCACTAGTATAATTAATCATCATTTTAAAAGTACACTGACCTAGTATTTCCTTTTTGTTTTTAATCCACTTTTTCCTTTTATATTGGCATATGCAGCTGAATTCTTCATTCCCATTAGTAATAACCAGGTTCTTTAGGCTCTCTCTCAAACTTTAAAATCTTAAAGCAAAATGAATTCTTCCCCTAACCCCCAAAGTTCTCTTTCTTTCAGAAAGAGCATGATTAGTAGGATTAAAAAAAAAGTCTATGCTTTTCACTGAAGGAATAGAGGAAAAAGCCCAGTAACATATGCAAACAGTTAATTCAACTGGATCTCATGCGTGCATTCTCCCTAGATAGATTTCCTTCATTAACTTAATAACAGCAGATGTAAATCTTGACATAATCTTATCCCTGAACTTTACTGTCCGTAAAGCATATGGACTCTTCTTTGCCAGAGAAAATCTGTCATTTTAACTCCCTTGGTGTGGAGCCAGGGGATTATATCTGTCTGGTTGTCAGGGTGAATCAGCAAAATAACTACCTCTCTTTTTTTTTTTTATCAAAACTTATCAGATTATCAAGTTGTTAGCATCTACAGAAAGCATTTACAAACTAAGCATTACAATTATAATGGTACATAAGCAAACTCTCAGTCAACATCTGTGCCAAAATCCATACTTGGTTACGTATGTGGAACTAACATCATGAATACCATCAAGATCTAATGGTTTCCTTCTTTTCCTTCATACACCTAAATCGAGGGCTCCTGTACGAACTGGGAGGGAATTTTGCCTTCCATGTGTGCTCTGCTGCTGGGTGGAAAGTCAGAGGGAAATGGAGATAAGAGGAGAAGTCTAAGTCTAAGAAGAATTTTAATAATTGAGAAAAGTTGTGGCATTGATTTTAGTCATGAGTTTGTTCCACTGAGGGGAGGTTAGTTACAATTCAAGGAGGAAAGACATTTAGCAAGGACAGGAAAACACAAAGAAGGAAAAAAATTCAGAATTAACAAAAAAGAAAACAAATACTCTCAAGCTTACAGATCCTACCTGATGAAGGCTGGGAAAATACACAAAGCAGTGAAGCTTTGTAATTAAGCATTCTTCAGCATAACGACTCATTTTAGTAGAACAGAAAAGTGCAAGTCAATAGCCTTATGGTCAAGACACTGACTGCTCAGTGAGATTCACAAAGTATGTACCCAAACATTCCTAAAAGCTGGAGGAAGATATACAGTCTGAGTGCTCACTAGCTGGGCAAAAGACCTTACCTTCATTAGGAAAAAGGCAGCTGGTATCAACAGTCACAAACAGATGTAGATTCATCTCTTCATACATTTCAAGCTGAAGAAATCAGGAGTAATTTTCCTTAAGGATATGGTTTCAAATGAAGCTTTACTGTATGCACATTTAAAAATATTTAAATAGGTGGCATCACTGTGCATAAAAAATGTCAAAAGGATTACATTCAGGGTGCAATTTTCAAGATATAATTCTACATTGCGTTACATTTGTCAAATCATTGATCCTCTCACTGTACTAAATGTTCTGCTCTCTTTTTGAGAATAAAGAGACCGGAAAACAAAAGTTTCAAGATGACATTAATTTAAAATTATTTTCCTTCTAACATTTTGTTCTGTAAACACGATAAAAGCTTAAGAGGGAAAAATAATATTTAATATACCATGAGACTAGCTAACTGATATATTCTAACCCTGTCAAGTAAAATCCAATCCAGCAGCATTCATTGTACACATTTCTGTAGACAGTCATTTCCCACAACCAGTTTATAGATAAGGCAGTGTTCTCTAAAGTGAAACAACCGAGCTGAACTACAAGTCAGGGACACATTAATGCTAAGAACAATGATGGAGAAAATACAGTTAGGCTCCCACTAAAAAGGCTTTCAACATTATTTCCCTTGGCAGTAACTGTTATTCTGCCCCACAGAACTCAGAAATAGGAAAGGAATAGTTTCAGTAGAAAACTTTAGCTTTGTTCCTGCAATAGACTGTTAGGCTTTTAGACAAATATTGCTGAACTTGGCTTAAAACATATTTGTTCTTTGTTTTCAGAATTCCCCATGCTTCCCAAGATATTCAACCCTTTGCATAGATAAACTGACATGCAATTGTCAATATGACTACTGTTACATTTGTACATCTAGTATGTCTCTAATTTGGTCTATAAAAGTCCATCATCAAAGCAGCATTTTTTCAAATGACATATAGATGTACATATTGTAATTTACATTTTCTCATAAATATTACCCTTCAAATGAATTGAATTTTTCAACACCACTTTCTCCACATTTACAGATTAAATGCTTCTTACTTTTAGTCAGCCACTGAATTTTTGCATTATAATACTGCATATTTTAGTCATAACATTGAAATTCTCTGTTCATTTTTTTATAAAATGACTCCTTGGAGTGATTTATTGAAAATTCCAGAAAAATAAACCAAGTATGAATTAAAACAGAAAACAGACAGTAATATAAAAAGAAATGTCATCTTTTATCAGTTTATCCTGACTCGGGGCAAAAAAAAAAAAAAGTATTTTTTAATTGCAACTCTAAAACCAAATTTTTCAAAATAGAACTGAAGGAAACCATGAATCAAGCTATTAACTAAATTTCTGTAGAAAGCCTGCATTTGATTTTGTCTCTTAATGCTGTAAGGTTAGCTAGAGAAATTTTAAAATAAGGACTTCTGAATTAAATATTGAAATGTGCCCTAGTCCAAATTGTATGCAGCAGTTTTTATCGTTTTAATTCAACACCAAAACAATGTTGCTAATTTTCTTCATTTTGCCCCATGAGTTTTAGCTCAATGTAGCACTGAGATTGGACTAGACTTTGTTCCACTGTAGCACACATCTAAGAGTTGCAGTGCCAGGTGGAATACTGAATTTCTGAAGAAAGAGCAAGTGGTATCAGGGATACTTCATTATCGGGTCAGAGTGGTACTGTCTAGATGGATATCTCTGCTCTTGCCTCAGCTATTACCTATATTCCTGTAACTGAGACCAGTGAAATATTTTCTGTGGCAGTTCTGCTCTGAACTTTAACAAACCATTTATCATGGCTTGTCTTGATACTGCTGTCTGCAGAAGACAGGGTAAATGACCATAGTAACTCTCAGTATTACCAGGATTTTAAGATCAGACACTCTTTGTCACCAATGAGAGCGATGTTCAGCTGGAAATAGCAACAGTTGTTCATACCACACAGAATGGAAGAGCAGTGCCACTGTGAGTTATTCAGGCTAATTATTTGCCATTCCCTTTACACTTCTGAAATTCACTGCAATGCCCTTCACGGGCAGACAACTTGAGAATCTTAGCACAGGAGGATGCAAGCTGTTCTGGCCATTGTGTAGGAGACACATGTTCTTTGGCTGTTTCTTACACTAGGGACTCAGCCTCCTTAGGTATCTCTTTACTCACTTTTTTTTTCTTCCTGTTCCATTCTTTCCTCCCTTCTTAAGCTCTGAACCTCAGCAGAAAGGCCGTTTCCAGGTATTCTTGTATATATTTACATTAGATAGGATGAGGCAGCCTTTGGTTCCTCTCTCACCAGATGCCGCTTGCAGCACTGCGCAGACACACAGTCAAGCAGCCAGCCACAGGCACCTCTGCACAATGCCACACTGTCTGCATATCCCTGGCATGCTTCGTGTCTTTTCTCCCTTCATTTGTCTTTTCTTCTATTACTTGTCCTCTCTTATTTCAGTGCCTGTGTTCTGTTGTGACTTAGCTGTTCTATTTTTCTTTCAGTCTTTTTAAAAATTATTTTTACCATATTTTACCTTCTCTATACTTTAATCTTTTTGAGGAGAACGGACATCTATACCTGATCCACAAAAGCAACAGTCTTCAGCTTCATAGTGCCACTTACTACTGCAATACAGATGCACTGAAAACCATACGTTTCTTATTGTCTGTTTATGGAGCTCACTTCCTTATGCATCCTTCCTAGAAAGTGAGTCCCAGGGGGAGAGTAGGAGAGAGAAACTCCTAACACCAGTCCTGATGCCTCCCAGCTTTTGAAGTATTTCTGAGCTAAGAAGACAACAATTTCTATTCCCTGGTTCCTCACCCTATCTTCCTTTCACAGGGAGAAAAACAAGGCCGCAGGCAGCTGCTTCTCGCCTTTGCACCAGCTCTTGGCAGTTCTCTTCTCCTGCAGGGTGTTAGTTACATGTATCACTCTCCACACACTCCCTGGTGCTGGAAGAACACAGCCAAAAGTACAGCAAAGAAAGCTGTCTCTTAGGGCCTTGTGCATCCAACAGCTACAGGATCATCTGTGACTCGCTTTGTGGCTGTTGAATCAAGAAATTCAGAAAACACTAATCTGTCCTTGTGATTTCCATTTTACTCTTGCTAAGTTACCTGTATCGTGTTTTCACTGCACTGTACATCAGCCAAACACACAGGAAACAATTTCTTCCAATTCTGCTCAGAGATTTGTAAAAGAAATGTTAAAGATGCTATGAACAGAGAGTGCAGGGGTGTGGAAGCACCAGAAAGAGGAATAAGAGAAAGGAGAATGGGCAGAAGCTTTTTGTCAGACTTAGCTGCCATGAAGCAATCCATCCAGCAAATCTACACGTCATTTTTCAGTAATATCCAATAAATAGGAAAACAGCAAATAGTCTAAAAGGAAAGACAAACTAAAGCCATTTGGGGAAGATGACAGAAAGGTTAAGAACTGATGTGAAGCCCTCAGTTGCATATACAGACAGAAAAAAGACAGCAAGTCAGTCCACTGTGCTGCCTAAAGTCTCTTGAGGGGGTGCAGTAAGAAGACAACCACTATCAGTTTACAACGTACAGAAACCTGCACATGGATGCTGCCTAAACATTTCTTCCTCATTTTCCTGTTCACACAAAAGGAGGGCAGTCATCCTCCATAGAGACTGTCTGTCCCAAGTGTTCAATAGTCTCAACCATGTTGACAAAGCTCTATGTATTCTAAGGAAAACCATCTACCAAGGGATACATCCAGAGGCAGAAATTTAAATCTAAATGTTACACATAGCTGCCACCTCCCAAAGCTTAGTCCCACTGAAGCAAACACTGAATGTAGAATGTCACTATCTGAAGAAAATTTAAATGAAACTCCTTACATGTGCTGCATTAAATGAAGCAGTACAGTAAGAAATAAAGCCCAGTTTTGATCATAGATAACAAAAACAGTCTGAAATAGAAAAATGTAGAGAATTTGAAGGCAATTCTATGTGGCATTCATAACCACAGAATTACAGAATTGTAGGGGTTAGAAGGGAGCTCTAGAGATCATTGAGTCCAACTCCCCTGCCAAAGCAGCTCTCTAGCCCAGGTTGCACAGGTAGGCGTCCAGGCGGGTCTTGAACATCTCCAGAGAAGGAGACTCCACCACCCCTCTGTGCAGCCTGTGCCAGTGCTCCGTCACTGCACTGTGAAGAAGTTCCCATGTGCATTTGTGCTGAACTTCCTATGCATCAATTCGTGGTCATTTCCCCTTGTCCTATTGCCACACAATGCTGAGAAGAGTCCAGCCTCATCCCTTTGCCTCCCACTCTTCAGATATTTATAGATGTGGATCAGATCCCCTCTGAGCCTTCTGTTCTCGAGGCTGAACAGACCCGGGTCTCTCAGCTTTTCCTCATAAGGGAGGTGTTCCACATCCTTTATCATCTTTGTAACATAATGTGTGCATAAAAGTCAGCATTCAGACATTTACAGCAGTAATCCATGGTGCCAGTAAAAATGACTACAGTTGGCCAGCAATGTCTGAAAAAGCATTTACCTTGAAACGAAAATCTTTTTTTAAAACAGTTGTTTAAATGGTAGATAATATAATACATGCAAAGATTTTGCAGGTTCTTTGTTCATTTTTGCTTTCCCCACCAGCTTATTTGGTTGATTTTAATCATTTGTATCAGACCAAAAGGCAGATTCAAAGGGCCTCCAGCAAAAACCAGAATGCAGTTTTCCTAAAAGCTTTACAGAAGGTGGTCAAAACTAGTAGACATCTTGTTTAATGGCAAAGCTATTCAGTAATTAATTCCGCTGCTTTCCAGTTTAGGCAAAAACTTTATTATGCGATAAACTGGTCTTTGGCAGATACTTAATGACAGAGTTCTGAATGGGATTGTTCCTCTGAAGGAATCTAAAGTGAGATTGCTTTGCAGCAGTCCTCAGTTCTAAGTCAACTTCCCTGAAACTGTATTGCAAATAAAACTCATATTACCATGGAGACATGGGGAGAGAGTTAGGTTTTGGTTTTGGATCTACATTTATGCTAATATCCAAGTTGCTACATAAATACTATTACAGTGCAAGCCGTTGATGGGTCTAAAAGAAACTTCTATCACACAGTACTGTAAGAATGTCTGGGAACCGCAGTAACATGAAAAATGCCTGTACCCGTACATTCCCCAAAGGGATGGCTATTCTGTAATAACAGAATGAAAAAGAATTATCTTATATATGTTGGTTGAGTCATTAGTCCAGCGGAGGGCTACAAAGATGATAAGGAACATGGAACACCTCCCTTAAGAGGAAAAGCTGAGAGACCTGTGTCTGTTCAGCCTTGAAAAAAGACTCAGAGGAGATCTGATCCACATCTATAAATATCTAAGGAGAGGGAGGCAAAGGGACAAGGTTGGACTCTTCTCAGCACTGTGTGATGATAGGACAAGGGGAAATGACCACAAACTGAGGCATTGGAAGTTCCTCACCAACATACATGAAAACTTCTTCACAGTGCAGGTGATGGAGCACTGGCACAGGCTGCCCAGAGAGGTGATGGAGATGTTCAAGACCTGCCTGGATTCTTACCTGTGCAATCTGAGCTAGGGAGCTGCTTTGGCAGGGGAGTTGGACTCGATGATCTCTAGAGGTCCCTTTTAACCCCTACAATTCTGTGATAATCGTTTTCAGGGTTAGGATGTAAATTAACATCAGAAGCCCAGAACCAATCAGATATAGGAGACATTCTAAAGCACATAGATGGTAGTACAGGGAAAGGCAAAGAACAGCAACAAATGAAGAAGAGTTAAGTATTTATCAACCCTCCCTCTAAAGATGTGGTGAAGTGAAGGAGAATTTCAAAGTACTGAAATATTAGGACTAGTTTTGGAAAACCAAAACTCAACATTTTCTAAGATGGAAAAATAAAATCAATCAATAAAGAGATTAAACACACTGTCAAATGCTGCACTTAATTAAATACAGTAACAGTGCAAGATGCAATAACAGAAAGACTGAGAAAGTGACACACCTTGCTTCTCTCTAGGTTACATTCTTTTTGCATTTTCTAAGGCTTTTAGAGTCATTTATTATAAATTGAAAAACAACCTTCTCCATCAAGAACTATATTTTTTAATCAGTTATTACTGATACTAAAAACTCCATAGAGAAAACCTCCTTATATAAGTATTCAAAGATTCGAAGGTAATAGCCAGCTTACTCTATACACTTTGGAAATTACCTTCATAATTTGTTGGGGCACCAAGAATAGAAAGCTGCATACACAGCACAAAAAAAATTGCTAAATAGGATTCACTCCTTCACACATATTTTCTAGTAGTAAATTTTACATACCATTGTATTGTCTCCTCTTCTGTCATGACGATGACCCCGCCATTTCTGAAGATAACAGTTACAACACAACTGGAAAAAGTATTTCAACAGATATTTTACGTAGGGTTATAGTGTACTTACTTTCTTAAATTGATTACATCAGCATACTGGTGATCAAGCTACAGCCGTGGACCTGCACACACTGGTACTTTAGACTTTTTCTGAAACTGAAATATAAACTCTGGCTCACTAGGTATACAGAAGTAAATGATCTTAATCTCATTTGCAAAAAGTGTTCCCAAAAGATACATTATCACTGAAGTGCCAATTGACTGATTATCTGAATATTAGGCTTCTAGGATAATTTGGATGTGGTAGTGCTTCTAAAGATTGCAAATAAATGTTTTTGTTTTGCTGCTGTTTTCTTTTTCCTCCTAAAGCCTATGACTCAAAGGGAAGAAGATAAATGAACTGGACTGAGTTCTTTATTGATTTATATATCAGAACTTTCCGTAAAACATGGGTATCTCCAGATGAATTTGGCAGCCTCGGGGTGAAGTGGTATGAACTGACTGAATTCATTTGAAGAGAGCATTGTGAAAAATACTAGTTAAGAAGAAATCACCTTCAAAGACAGTTATTCTTTATCTCTGTAAAGACATAGACACTATTTATAAATTCAAATAGCAAAGTAGTATAATATCCAAATATGCAATTAGTCACAGTCATTAGTATGAAAACTGCCCAATAACAAGGAAGTTTTTCTTGTAGAATAAATACTTTATATAAATATTTACATCACATTATCTTCTGTATAAAACCTTTAGAATGACAGAAAATGCAGTTCCTCAACTTATTTCAGGAATTGTAGATGTGTTTGAAATTTTAATCTATACTCTCAGACTATCACCAGAACCTTCAAAAAACCTTTAGGAGTCATTAAAAACTTAACAAATTATGCACAACATAGTAGCAAAACTGTTTGGTAACTTTAAGTTCTATCCCTTTCTGTATACTTTTCCACCCTGAATTCAGGTGGAAATTTTATCAGTAATTATAGATTTTACCAGGTTTTCCTGCTACTCCTTTACATGACAGTGATAATAGAGGGAAAATGTTAAATCTAAATCTAATATTTTTTCTACTATCTATTCACTATTAAAATTACATAGTTAGTCATTAATTTCTTGCCAAATCTCCATGGAGTCTTTGATAAGCTATCTTCCTACATAAATGCCGACTGCAATGGCTACATACCTGCAGTCATCCCATACAAGTCATACTGTGTTCTGAGTTATTGAGCATACTGTTCTAATTAGAAAAGATCTGTCAGCAGTTTCAACTAAACAGAGCTTATACTGGAAAGGAAGAAGCATATTCAGAGCTGTGAATAAGAAAAATCATTGTAAATTAGGGCTAGAAGAAGTCTTGAGATCCACAAATCTGCACTCTACCAGAAAAGGAAAGTAGGTCATCTCTAAACAATAACCAAACTGCTGACCCAGTCCAGAATGAACTGAAGGAGGTTCTGCATACCTTCTTAGTAAGCTATTCCAGTGTTTTACCACCCACCATTTAATAGCACTTCCCCATGTGTCAACATCTACAGATTATTTCTGTATCTTCTGGTATTGGTACATGGTGAAGTATTTATTTATTTTAAGAGATCATACTTTCATCAACTACAGCATATTGTTCCACTCTTTTCATAACTTCACAGATTGTTCAAGCTTCAATCTCCACTTATGTCAAGGAATAATAACAACCAACTCAAATGTTTCACAAGCAAAATTCTTGTTGATTCAGTTCAGCATATGACCTGTGATTTTCCTCGTACACTAAGAAGAAAAGTTTATTTGACCTTTTTCTTGTTCTAGACTCGTGGCTAGCCATCTGTTACAAGCCCTAGGATTCCCTGCTGCAGTAGCATTGATTTGCGAGCTCATCGTTTCTCCTTATCATAGTTATTTTTACTTCCTACATTTAAAAAATTACAGATGATATTTGCATTTCAAAAATAGCTTGTTCCTATACTTTTTCTATAATATTTGAAATATTCCTAATATAATGAACTCCGGAGATGTTCCATCAGCAAAAATGAACTTGAAAATGTTGGATACATATGCATAAGGGAAATCTTTCTGGGTGTTTACTGAGAGACTTTTCTGTTTGAGAGGAAAACAAGAGTTGGGATTGCTGGAGAAAAGTCCATTGCACATACACTGTCTAGCCAATTCACCTGCTGAATATTTCACTTTTCAAATGTTATGTAGAATTGCACCAAAATCCTCACCAGGGTAAGGTGTCCTTCTCTGTTTTCCCTTTCATTTTCAACCACTAGGTAATGATTTTCCATTGAAAAGATTCATAATAAGTTTTCTTCTTCCCCCACTACTGACAATAGAACTCGTTTTTTCCTTCCCTTTAAATTAAATTTGTTGCACACTGTTTGTTATTCTTCAGTTCCCTAGGAATCTGTCTGCCATCATTTATTTTTTAAAAAATAGTGATTCTAAAATAACTTCCATTTTCTAAGCCCTTGTAAAAAAAATTAATAAATAAATAGATATATAGATACTTTAGAGTTTCGCAATTAAAAAACATCCTAGTTAATGACAGGATCTTAAACACATTCTTTCCCTACTCTGCTATATACTTTTATTACAAGTAAATGTTTTATAAATCTATTCACAATGTATCTCTGTTCTGAAAGCTAGAATAAAGGCTTTAAGGCTATCATTCGCTCTTCCAGTTTGAAGAGCAATGGTACATTCCTTTATTTTTCACCATTTTTCATGACTGCATTACAATCTTTTCATCTTCCTTGTCAGTTACACATTTTAAATGCTATCTAGCTTTCCTATATTATCTGTTTGCTTGTATCCACTGTTGTCCTTTGCCATTCTTCTACCCCTCTTTCAAATACAATCTTGATGCAGAAAAATTATCCATAAGCGCATGAGAAGTAACGGAAGTACCTTCTCTGTCCTTAGAGATTTGATTAGAGAAATGTTGGATAAAACATCAACCATGAGAGCAGACAGAATGTGTAACTGAAAAACAGGACCACATGCTGCTCTGGGAACATACTAAGTAAATCCTCTGCATATGTTTCGTACCCCTTTTTCTGCACAGGATATTTTGCTACTGTTTTTTAACAGTCACTTTTCTCATAACTGATTTATAGAATGTTTGAAGAGAAAGACATATTACTTTGATGATATTCCTAAAAGATCCAGGTAACCATTTCCCACAGACTGATTTCTCCTAAGTTTTTTAATTTTACCCTTCTAATCTATTTCTTTCTGTAGAGTTCTAAGCATTATCACTTCATAAACACTTCCAATGAATTAACTGGTTGCTTCAAATTCTTCAAGCATTCTCTCTGTGCATTGAGAATATAATCTAAAACAGTCACATTTTTTGTGACCTCCTCTATGTTCTGAAACTAACGAAAACTGTCAGTGCGGCTTTGCAGTGCCTTTCAGACTTCCTGTGACCTGTCATAATGTCTCCTCAAAAACAGAAGTCTATCACTATCAAGACCTCCTGTCTTTGGATATCTATTTAAATTGCTCAGAAAAAATGGTGTAGTGCAAATGAATGAACTTCTCATTATTAATCAGTGATATTTTGTATTTGAATAATTTGAAGAATAGGAAAAGATCTTCAACAAGAATTTGAAATATCAAGTGGAGAAATTTGTAGTACCAGATTTGCCAGATTTTTCCATCTTTATCCATGTCAATAGTACTTTGCTTCATAAATAATTACATTGATTTAGTTAGGCAAGGTTGGAAATCAGTGGCACAGCACATGACTTTATATTTCTTTACAGTTCTCTTTCCAGTTTCAGTTGCATGATTCACAGTCAAAGACTGGAAAAACCTGTTACAGATTTTTTCATGCCCAATGAGGAATTAAAATTTATTTGATTGAATATTTTAATAATAATACAAATCTAGGATGCAAACATGCAGATGAGGCAAACTCAATTGGATAACTACTGCTATTTATGTAAAAATATGCAACAGCACAGTTAGTAAATATACATTACATGTAGTATTTAATTAACAAGTTTAATTTGGGAATATTAACGTATATGAGAGAACACAAATGTAGGTTTATATTCAGTGTGATAGGGACTGGAATTGCATATTATCAGATATACTGGAGACATTTATGCCCTTCACTACTCAATTTCTATTAGATATAGAAAAGAAATACAGTATTCTCTAGACTATTCATCTAAAACAGTAAATGAATTCATTTATTATATTTATAAAAACACTCTAAGCTAGTTTTCTTGCAGATATCTACATTAAAAGACCTATAAATTATGATGCAATTAATCCTTTATTAAGTAGTGGCTCCGTTGGTATTCTCTTCAGAACTTATATGCAACTGGGATGATAATTTCAACTGTTAATGAATTATTTCATCTGTAGACGTGATATAAAACAATACCTGATTAAGTAGAAGTCCATGGAACCCTAACATGTCGGGATTCCCAGAGGGTACATCCGAATGTACAGATCTGTGGATCTGTAGGGTTGGAAGTGAACTCTGGAGATCATCTAGTCTAACCCTCTGCTAAAGCAGGTTCCCTACATCAGGTTACACAGGTAGGCCTCCATACAGGTCTTGAATATCTCTGGAGAAGGAGACTCCACAACCTCCCTGGGCAACTTGTTCCAGTGCTCTAACACTCTCACAGTAAAGTTTTTCCTTTTGTTTGTACGGAACTTCTTATGTTCTAGTCCTGCCTGTTGCCCCTTGCCCCTAAGGAACAAATGAGATGAGCTGCACATGTCAGTAAAGGCAGCTGACTGAGAAAGAGAAAAGAAAAAAAAGGCTAGCCACTTTACGATACACACAGGACACTTAATATGAAGCTATTTGTATCAATCAAGTCTAAGTAGGACAGTCTGCAGTTTGTGTTAACTTTACTAAAGACACTTTGGGCCATCCCTTGGAGTATGAAGATGACTCACCTACACCTCATGTCTTATTTGCTAGCATACATTTCACCATAATCACCCTAGACTATTTCAGCATCACCTCTATAGCAGAGGTGTAAAGAATTCTGTTCAGGTAGCTTTACTATTTTCATGTATCACTGGAATCCAGCCTCCCATCTTCAGCAACTACAAAGCCCAGCATTCTGCCATAGAAAAGCATTAAGCTGCATAAAACAGGATAAATTGATCTGCATTCAGAGTGAAGTCAGCACATTCTCTACATGTACAGTGCCAAATGACCTACACTTGCCTCTGAAGCTTTTGCCCACACATCAGACAGTAGGTCTTCTCTGCTGCCAGGACATTTAACAGCATTCGGTAGCTGTCTTCCAGTTGTCCTCTTGCCTGAGGGCCAAAATGACACAGGGAAAGGATAGTATGCATCCTGATGAATAGCAGTAAAAACCCTGACTCAGATGGCTTTATTGGCAAGGATAAATCCCCAGTAAATACATCAAGAAGAACCACAGGTATCCTGGGAACATTGGAAGTTACCTTCCCAGCCGGTTCACAAAAAGAGCAAGCTGTGTGAAACATTTGGGGCTAGAAATAGCCCATGGACAGACAGCTGGTTATCCCAGTTCTCTAAATGCGGTAACACATTACAGAAAATTTAATGAGCTATCTCTTCCAGGTAGTCCCTGCCATAATAGGGAACACCTATTACAAGATGTTAATTGGATTCCAGAGGTTATTGGGGTCAAACCTATATGAACAAAGGATTAAACAGAGATGAAAGTCGAGAGAAATTCTCTGTACATGAACAGATCAGAGAACAAAAACCTTGTCATTATATTTCAGACATATTATCTTGGAAACTTTCAGACTTCATTACTAATGTTTTAAGCTAGAACAACACTGGAATGGTTTTATGGCAAATTTAATTTATCAGAAACATCAAGTACATTTTCAACAGTTTTCATCCTTGTGACATATTTTTAGCTATTTTATTCATTAAGCGCTACCATGAAGAACATAAAAATAAATAATAATAATAAAAACCTTTAGATTCCTAATTTCATATGCAGATAAAAGCTTAAGAGAAATTAACCTCAGTTTGATATTTCACCTCCTTCAAATTATAATTACATAATAATTCATAAGGGCACATTCCGGGAGTTAGTGTAAATGTTAACGGAAAAACTGCTACCTGGTCTCTAAGGAGTTCTATTTTTCTTTTTTGTAACCATAGCTAAGCTATGAGGAATGCAAATTGTGTTTTACTAATAGCTAAGAGAAAAAGACTGACAAAACTGAACACAGGGTCCTTTGTAATCATTTTAAAATTAATCTGATGTCAAGTTATGTCATATATATTAGAGTTTTTTTCCAACCAATGATACTTATTTCCATCTAACTTGCTAGCTTTATATCTGCCTCTTCATTTTTGCAACCTTTTAAATTGCTTTGAGAACAACAAGTTTAGCAAATACATAGACTTCAAAGCCAGCCTGCCATCATTTACTGACTGATTATAAATCAACTGGTAAATGCCAACAATGGATTTTCTACTTCCTTGTCAGTCTGACTGCAGAAAATGAAAGATGGTTAATTCAGACAGAAAATGACCGTACCAATAGATTTAGTAGATGAGAACCTGAGTCTGAGCTTCATTATACATACAGTACGAACAAAATGAGATAGCCATGATTATGGAAAATTATCAGCAGTCTAACATGACAGACTCAGACTTTCCAAACTACTATAAGTGAAAGCAGAGACAGAAAGCATATGAAGACCAAAGTCAGAATATATGCATAGTATGTATGATAGTATGGATATGCCATAAACAGCTACAAACTGCAACTGGAGTTGCATGCTATATGAAGTTCTATAGCAGGAACCACTCAAATCAACAGAGAATTAACCTTTGAAGAAGCAGTGACCCAACTTGAGCTGGCTTTGACATTTTTTAACCTCACACAACACACTGCCTCCCCTGAACAGCCATCGTAACAGACAGAACCCAAGTTATAGACTAAAAGAACACAGTGAACATTTTATGGACATTTGATTGGGATGGTCCATAGACTAAAAAAATGGTTTTTGTGCATTGATCAAAGGATGCTGGTTAACGAAAATATTTTAGAAATTGTGGAACCCAAGCATGATGAAAGTGATTTGGAGTAAGGATGGATATTGTCATGGTTTTGGCTGGCATGGAGTTAATTTTCTCCATAGAGGCTTGTATGATGCCACGTTTTGGATTTTTGATGAAAATAATGATGATAGAACACTGATGTCATTGCAGAATGGTACAAGGACTTTTCTACTTCTCATGCTGCCCTGTCAGCAAGGATTCTGGGTGTACACAAGGAGCTGGGAGAAGACACAGCCAGGATAGCTGACCTAAACTGACCCAAGGGATATCTGATGCCATGTGGCACTGCACTTAACAATAAAAGCTGGAGTAAAGAATGAGGAAGACAGGGAACATTCAGAGTGATGGCATTTGCCTTTTCAAGAAACTTATGTTTGGTGAGCCCTGCTTTCCTGGAAGTGGCTGAACATCTACTTGACAATGTGAAATTGTGAATTAATCCTCTATTTTTCTTTATGTGTGTGCATACAGCTTTTATTTTACTAGTAAACTGTCTTATCTCAATTCTGGAGTTCTCTCCCCCCTCCTACCTGTCGAGACTGAACAAAGGGCTGATTGTTGCTAAGCTCCCTGCTGGTTTAAGCCACAATGAATTAAAAAAAAAAAAAAAATACACCAGCACCTCAGAGATCCACGTGCAAAGAAAACCGCACAGGACAATATAGCACTTGGTACATGAAAATAATAAAAAAAAAAGATACATGTGTAAAGGCTCAAGAACAGCAAAATCACCTTTTTAAATCTTGAGGTGCAGAGGATGACAACAAGAAAAAAGCAGAGAGTTCAGTAAGGTCAAGCAAGATTATATTCATGGTTACATACATTATTCCATTAGAGAAATATTCAGCAACATTGAGCAAATCTTGTCTAGGAGACAGTCTGTATATCAGAAGTAGTAAAGTTTTTTCTTCATTTCAGTCCTAGGAAACAGAACTTAGAAGAGATGATGTTTAGAGCAAAAAACAGTGAGCTAATTCTCATTAAGAGTAAACTCAAACGAGGGGCAAGGGAGCAAAGCAATTGCCTGAGAATTTATAAACATCTTCCATAGGTTAATGAAGCTATTGAAACTTGTTGTATACATCAAAAACAAAGGCCAAGTTAAATCTTTTTTTCTATTATTATTCTTTTTTAAGGTCTTGGAAGTAGGGAACATTGTTATTTAAAGTCATTTGAAGAATAGGGTTGTTTAAGTAAATGTTTCCCTTAGATTCATACACAGTCTTTGAGCTCTGCATTATATATGAAAGAGCTTGAATGACACAGTTACAAACGAAGCTGTTTGATATTTATGACAGCCATAAATTTTAATTGATGCAAACAAATATGGATTTCAACATATGGAAAATAACTTAGCCCTTACTGTGTCATGGCATCATATATACAACTTACAATCAAGTATAGTATTGAGATCCCTCAATTAAAAAAGACCCAAGAGCATTATGTGTTCAGTGATTCAGAGACATTTGTAAGAACTCTTATCCAAGGTAATGATTCCTTTAAAAGACAATAGTATTAATGATGCATTAGTTACTTTACTTTGTATTTCTGCTACCAGTCTTGTTACGATTCAATACCATGTTTCCAATAAATTTAAATAGCCTCAATTTAGAATCCTTAAAATTCCAACCGCTGACAGATCATTCAGAGTAAGAAGAAAAAAAAAAAAACAAGACCACATAATGATCGTTATTGGAGTAGTCTTGCATACACACCTAACGTTCATAAATACACTCTTCTAGTTCTACTAGCAAGGAAAGTCAGATAGTAATTAAGGTCTTGACTGTTAACTTCTCTCAAGTCTTGAATTCTGAAAACTGCTGCATAGACTTTCTCTCACAAGAGCTCTATGCTTCTCCAGCACAAATTAATCTACCATGAGTTGGTGGATTTTACATATCATCCAGCCTCCTCTGTTTCTTCTGTTTCTATGGTTAGAGATGTGGGCAATTATTACTATGTTTAGAATAAAGCAGACAATTTATAGCTTCTTCCAAAGGCACCTAGTTAGCAGTGACTAATACATATACCAAAAGCTATTGTTTCCTGTCTCTCCACTCTTCTGTCCCCTATATCTGCAGGTAATTGCCAGCAGGGTAACTCATCCATAAATACAATTATCTATCCAGTAGAATTAAGTTTCAGCATTAAAGCTTTGTTAGAATGCAGTTCATCAAATTACCATCAAAATAGATGAATGTTAACAGGAAAAAACCTCATACAGGCCATTTAATTTCAAGTAGTTGAGTTGCTTTGCTATAGCCCCCCAAAAGATTTTACTAAGGAAACTCTGTATTTTCATTACAAAAGCAGAATAGAACATTTTCCTTACTAAACACTGAAATATTCTATGCTCTTAAGAATTCACTCTGGTGATTTGTCTCATTTCACCAGACGTAATGGAGAGTGTAGAACCCAGCCTGTATAGCTTATTTGGCCTTCAAACCCACTCAGAATAACATAGTGAATGTATTTTCATTCTATCGTTATTCTTCCTACCATGTCTGAATGGGCACACAAAAGAGTTGGCATTGTCTCCCATTTCTCTAACAAAATAGAACATTTTCCAAGGCCTTAGATGCCAGGTAAGCCTTACATACAACAAGCTTTGCAATATGGTCATATAGTTAACTTATGATCTTTCCTGTTCCAAGATGCCAATAGGACAAAACACTTAGAAAAACATTTTTGCTTTACTCAGTGTATCAATAGGTATTCTTACCCTGTGCCTTGAAAGTACTTGTCCCATTGTATTCACTGACCAGCAGTCAGACAACTGCATTGTCACATTTCAGTACTTCTCTGTTGGAGATCACTTATCTCATGTATTTCTCCCATCCAAAACATTGCTTCCTCATGAATTCCTTTTCTCCACAAAATTCCAAAGTATCAGATAAATCAAATAGGGCACTTCACTCTTTTGAAATAGCTCACACTGCATTTTATGTACACTGTTTTTTTGTACAGTACTACGTAAAAACAACTTTCACCATGCAGAGACAAGCCAGAGGTGCATGTTGAAAGTGCATTTAGCACCCTTAGAACAAAACAGCTAAGCTATCTAGGCAAAATTAGTTGGTCATTTCCTCCCCCAGTGCACAGAAACAGACATCCTCAGGGATAATTCACTGTCTGAAAGATACTGGATAAATCCCAAAGCAGTGCTTTTCTATTCATACATTGCTGTAGTGCAAGCCTGAACAGCTTCCTTAGACTACCTTTTCAGAGAAATTTTTAGATATTCAGAGAGTATATTCCAATCTTCTGTGACTCTACCTTCTTTTGTGTCCCTTTAATCTATGCTCAAAACCCAACCCTATTCTCGTCAACCTAAATTATAACAAACAGAACAGTATAGGGAAGACTATAGATTATAGGCCATTCACTCCCCTGTTCTAAAGTTCCAGTGAAGAAAACTGGAAGACAAACTGCTTAGATAAATCATCTGCCTTTGATACAAGCATCATTAACATTTAGCATTTCCGACTGATGTAAAACATTCATTTAAACGAACAAGGAAATATTGATGTTAATATACAGATTATTCACTGTAATATGAAATGTTAAAATAATGTTCTAACTCTGTAATTTCAGAATACAAGAATAGAAGGTTGTTAGGGTCCAAATCATTGGCAAGAATTAATAAAGACTTTAATAGTGAAGTCATTTATCAGTGCCTACCTCCCTAAAGTGTTCCTTGCCCAAATGAAAACTGGAATTAAATGGAGAATTGTTTCTGTGCCACTCTTATACTTTTTGTAGTTAAGAATGATATATCAGAATGAGAATCCTCCCTATTACTTCATTACCTAGCTGAAATTTTTCAATAAATGTTTCACCCCATATAGAAGAGATGAATACCTTAACTGAATGTGCACCTTTCTCATCCCTTAAAAACCGCATTATTTTCCAGTATTTCTAGTCATTCATTTCTGAATTTTGTCTATCAAGTCTCAAGTGCAGGCCAGAATGGTTTTTGATTTAAACAGGCACAGAAAATGTTCGCACTTCTGAATATTTAAAGTATGCATTTCTGAATATTTCTGTGATGTTGATATTTGTAAGAACACCACTATCTTTTTAAGAATTCATTGATGTTTAGGCTGTAATTGACTAGTTTTCTTTTTAGAGTATGAATACACAAATACTTTAGCTCCAAAGTAAAAGCAAAGAAAAAAAAATCTGTAAAACATACAAACAAACAACAAAAAGAGTTGTGAGCTTGTTGCTTTCTACTAAGAAGGTGAAATCAGCCATAGTTCATTATGCAGGAATATATCTTATACTCAAGGAAAACCACTGGAAAGGAAACCATAAATCCTATTTTAAAATTAAATCTCTGCTAAATCTCTTTCTTATTACTGTAAGCATAACATACAAGTTTATGAAATTGCAAAATATAGCTATAAGGAATGATGTGTCTGACAAAAACAAATCAAGAAAAAAAAAAGCCACTACCATATAACTCATTTTTTCTTCTACTATGAATTTCTTTAAGTAGGTATAGTATACATAATTCCACTGTTCATGTGTGTGTGCAATGTGCATGCACTGATACAGAGACATCTTTTGTTTGTGGTTTTGCTTGTTTTTCCCAAATAAAACAGAAGTGAATCAGAGTACAGAAACAGGAAAGCAAGCGAATTTTCATTTTGTCATACATTTATGAGAGTGTTTCAAATTCTCGTTCGTATACAAGCTGATAGCACAACACAGGTAAAGCCTATGATAGAGTTAATTATACACTTAGCAAGCAGTCTTAGTTCAACACTAAAACCCTTCAAGTACTGTGCAAGTTTAACAAGAAGTCAGGAATCAATAGATTTCCTTAGAGACTAGAAAAGGCATTGACAAGGATGAGCTATTAAGAGCTCCTCCACAAATTCCCACTTCACTGTTTCTCTCACCATATCCCCATTTTCCTTATCCTCATCTCTCTAGAGTATTCCCGGTATTGCTCACATTCCTCTGTGGAACATTGTCCTTGTATCTGCTTGTGAAACAGAATGAAATGGTTCTCATCACTACATCAAGCAGTACCTCAATTCAAGCTTCATTTCTAGCTCAAAATTTAATCCGTGTTTAGCCAAGGTTAATCTCTGGGCCCATTTATGGTTATGGTTTGAGTGTCAGTGCAAAATGCATGCAAAGGCCCAAGAGAAAGCTTGATTATAAGAGAAACTTCAGTATATCCTGAATTGTCTCTTTTGTTCAGCTTTCTAGACAGGGCATGTTTCTTATCCACAGTGAAAAGGTTAAAAAATAATAATAATACTGTAGAAATACTGACTCTAATTTATAGTGCATCATAAATCATTCTACTGTTGGCATTTCAAGTTGTAAGAGGAGAGCACTGAACTAGACAACACACATCAAAAACGTTCCTGTCTCTGGTGCTCAATTGTCACTTTCATTGTAAAGTCAGCGCAACGCCCTCAAAACAGAACTTTTTACAGAAAACGTGTTAATGCACATATGCTATTCCACTAGTTGTCACAAAGAATCCAATAATGGTTCTGATTTCTCACAAGAAAATGATGGTATGGCTGTTCTAAAAGGGGATCTTCAACAAAAGAACAATCAAAGAAGAGTGGCTTTTTAGGGTAATGCATACCTGAGCAGGCTTTTCTGAGGGCATCTTATAGGAGCTATGGCATATGCAAGAATATCAACAGTGCCTTACTGCAACTATTTTTCAGCCTCTCTCTTTGCTCCTCTGTGAAACTATTTTCAATTAAATTGAATAGTATATTTCTGGCTGTAAGTGAAGTCTTCCTTTTCTATCAGTCTTAATGATAGCAAAATTAGAAAAAAAAAAATCCATATGGCCACATAGTCCATTTTTTGTTGCTCCTTAATTAAAATCATGGATATTTTCCAGAATTTTGATAGAAACAGAGTACACGCGTCATAGCCTAAATTGGTTATTTTTATGATAATAATGTATAACTTAATCAAGTGCAGAACCAACTTCCATTATCTTTAATTGTCATTTAAATCCAGTAAACACTCTTGCCTTTTTAAGAATAATTGGGTCCTTTACCACAAATAGTCAGCCATTGTCGAAGACCAGATTCACAAATAGTTGGGATTAATGTGACAGTCACTTTTGTTTTTGTCATCCTCCCATCAGATGGTTGGTTGCCACTTTACTGTTCTTGCTCTTGAGTAAAATATTGTTAAAGCCATTTTCTAGGGCCCAGTATAGTACTCAGCTTGATGACTGCTGGAGTCTGAAGTGCAAGCCTCCCAGGAGATACACTATTCACAGGTAAGTTAATTCAGTTCTATTTTAGGCTGAATACTTATTATTGAAGGGCAGCGAGAGGAAGAAGCTAAAAGGTCAGGTGGGAAAGCAAAGGAGAAGTAGTATGGTGGAAGGCCAAATGGGAAAAAAGGAACAAAGTTAACTTTTTTAGAACTTGAAAGAAATGAACAGAAGCTACTTTCTTCACATGAAAGCTTTGAATTCAGTTCTCTTTTAGTTCCACCCACTCTGCCATAATATTCTGTCTGACATTATAAAATGCCTGTCACACCCCCACATAAGGACGAGTAAGTTGAAAGCAGAGAAGCAGTTTTTTAGCAAAGTTAAAATTTTTAGAGCGAGGATATCCTTGGGCAGATCCTAATGTAACATTTTTAAGCCTCTGAAAATTAAATCAGTAAAAGTCTTTCTTGTTTTGATCCCAAGAAAACTAACAAGAAAAGAAAGCATTTCAATCAGATCAAGACTCAAATTAAGAAATTTATGTATGTTGTACTGATTTCTAGCTAAGGGTCAGTAAGTAATGTAAGAAACATATAAACATCTATTCATCTATCACTACACTCCAAAGTGTAAAGCTGCATTAATATTGTCTTTTTCAGAGTTATCATATGAAAATTTCAAAATAACTATTTCACTGAGAAAGTATATAAACTCATTGTCTACTTCAGGTATTGATTTCAATGTAAGGAATTGTGACAGTGTTCCCTCTAAAAATAAAACCTCCACAAATACAGATGATGATTAAACCGTACTAAGTTTAGGCTAAAGATTCGTAACATTAAAAAAAAAAAAAAAAAAGATTTTTCGAAAACGCATTGCTAAATGACATAGCATTTCAAGAAACAGATCACACATTGAAACTCTGCTCAAAACTACTAATCTTCTGACATTCACAGTCATATTTTCTGTTTGCAATAAGTATGTTTAAAGTGCTTATATTGAAATTAGAGTCTTTTAAAGTGTTCTGCACTGACCAGTGTCTCAAAAACACACTTTTGTTTCAGAAAAAGAATTTTTAAAGAAATATTTCATCCTTAACAGAAATAGAGATGAGCATGTCTGGGGTTTACTTCTCACTGTGCCAAGTAACTCCTCGTTCTTATACAATCCCACCATGAAGGCTATAGAACTGGATATTATGCAGTCCCAAATGCAGTTTTTTCATCCTGAACAAATTGAATGGAATGAAATTGCAAATTCCTTTCACATCATTTCCTTAAAAGTATTTATTAACCTTGTGCCAAGATGTACAAGTATCCAAGAGGAAAGTGGTGATGTACACGTGTATCAAGACACGTAAATTCAAGCCACCATGCCTAGTAATAAAGCCTTTTTTTATATACGGGATGAACAAACTATTATTTGAGATTACTATTGACACATCATTCAGAAAGGAAGGGTGATAGATCAGACTTCTGTAATTATAGAGATGCATTACTTTAATCAATAACAGGCAAATTTTATCCAGACTACTGCTGAAGTTACTATTCAATCATAAGAGCTGTCATTTCACTTGGAAACAACTATGGATTCCTTGATAAATGAAATTTCATGGGGAAGATCCATTAAACTTGACAAATTCAAGAGGAGTGTCAGGAAAACAACACAAATCAATACTTGATATTTATCAGTTTGACAAAAAGCATTTGATGGTGTTCAGAAGAGGCACATGAACACTCATGTCTTGCTATGTTTTGTTCTTAAAAGTCATAGTCATGTAATACTTCATCTTCCCAATGCCATGTACAAAAATAATCTTTTAGAGGCAAATATAAATGACTTGGACTTTTCTCAGCAGTGTCAGGTATGTGTTTGCTATTGCTCTGTGTTTAATATCTTTTCAGTTTTGGCAAATAGCAAGGAGATTAGACCTCAGTGCATCTGCTGTCTATGATTCAGATGGCAGACTATATGAACTTTACAAAGGGCAAGTCAAAGCCAAACACTACAGCATCTATTAACAATGTTCTGTTGAGCACAAATAGCTTATTCGTAGACAAGACTGTCCTTACTCATTCCTTTGAAAGTGTAAAGCACTTAGCAATTTATGGGCCAAATCGTGACTGGCTTGTAAGTAGCACAGGGGCACAAAAGCTCTGAAGACTAAATAAACCAGCATTGCTTACAGTTTTGTGATCCTGAATATAGTCAGGAGCAGTGGGTAATGTTCAAAGAATAAAAGTGAAAGTTGATCAGAAGCCAAAGATTTTACACATATAACCTTTTATATCCACTCCCCATTTCTCTTCCTCTTCCTACCCCTGTCCCAGGCTGCAATAAACTCTTGGGTAGCTGCTTCAGAGAAGGCGATATAGAGATCAATGCCTACCTGAACATAAAGCATAGTAAGTTTGGCTCGATGATGAACAAGTCCATTGGCCTTGATAACTACAAAGATATCCCATACAGTGGGATATCTTTACTCAACTCATTACTCAACTGCATGGTCAGCAGTCCATTGATGCAGAATGATGGAAATGTGAAGGACAGTTCCTGCTGTTGGCATCATCAGTTTTTCTCCATACTCATCAGGATGTAGAATGACCTACACTTCATAACTGCATTGACAATGTGCTGCATTTGATTTCCTAAAGAAGGGCTTAATAAAGGGTGTGTACGCATGCAATACACACACACATTGTTTTATACGTGCAGACTGTTTTTCTGATGATGTTTCTTATACTTAGGCCAGGAGATATAGTATTTCAGCACTTAAGTTTGAAAGCTGCACAGCCAAGTTCAACTCAGTGTCACTACAATCACAACACAGGACTTTGGTGTCCAGTCTAAACCAAAACTATGTAACTCAGTCTTTGAATGCTCGGTTGCTGTACATTCTCACAATTAATTTGTATGCTTGCTACACAAAATATGTTTTATCAGATCACTTATCAACACAGCACTGTAGTGACTGCTAAGAACGATTCCCTGATTCCCTGTCTATTCAGGAAATTTAACACTCATATAGTTTAAAATGTTTGTTTTGAACAACTAGAAAATTCTTCTATCTAATGATTATATCAGAGCATTGGCTGAAGGGCTTTGATCATCCAGGACATGTTACCAGGCCTTGTTACCAGGCCAAACTGATTTCTCCTTAGAGCTCTTAAGATTTTAAAGTAAATTTGGACAACAGCCAGGTCACTCAAACATCTGAAAAACTATTTCTCAATTCTATTATTTTCAGCTAAAGTCAGATTATCATTCCATTGAAAACATCAAACAGTCTCTCACAACAACCCCCCCCCCTCCCCCCACTCAGCAAATCCTCAACACAATAGTTTTGGTGCAAAGGACTGGAACATTAGGATGGTTAGAGAAAATAATCAATGCCCCATATAAGTTTCCTCAACTTCTGAGCATCAGATCTGTATAAATATTGTTTTTATCCAGCACACACACTACCAGTAAAATCTCAGTTAAAAATCACTTTAAATTAACACTTGCTTACATTCTTTTTTTTCATAAAGTTGTAGAAGTTAATTAATAAATATACACAATCACAGCAATAGTGAACATGGAATTTCTAATTTTAACTTTGAATAACTATTATGGAATTACAGGGGTTAGAAGGGACCTCTGCAGATCATCAAGTTCAAATCACCTGCTGAAGCAGGTACCCTACAATAGGTCACACATGTTGCCATCCAGATGGGTCTGTAATATCTCCACAGAAGGAGGCTCCACAACCTCTCTGGGCAACCTGTTCCCACCCTCCGTCACCATTACCATCATGTTATTCTGCATGTTAGTACAGAACTTCCCGTGTTCATGTATTAGGCTGTTAGTCCTTGTCCTGTCACTACACACCATGAGAAGAGCCTGGCTTCATCCATTTGCCTCCCATCTCCCTTTAGTGTGGAAAACACACTAAATGTTATGATTTGAAAATTATAAAAAGATTTAGAGCTAGGAAGGATTTATTCTTGAAGAGTCACCACTGTCTAAGAAAGGTGCATAATACAAACTACTGCTATCTCCAGATCTATTTCACTCAGAAAGTCAGAAAGTTTGCTGCCTAAAAACCTGGTAGTCTGGCTGACTAAAGTCTGGAGGAATTATTCTGTTCCATGTGCCTTAAAAAAAAAATAAGAAAAAGTCCAATACCAATAAAATACATGTGGTCAAACCACAGTTAAGAACTCATTTTTCCCCTTATTTGATTCTACATGCAGTCAGAAACCGAGCTGAAAAAGAACTTCCTACATCACTGGGTGACATGCATGCAGTTCTTTAAGTGTTCTGCAGTACCATGAAGGAGGGCCAAAATTAATGTTTTTTTACATTCATCAAGTATATTGATGCCCAGATGTTCAAGCATGGATATTCAAATGAGTTTTCTCTATTCAAATTTGAAATTTCTTAAACACATCTGATTTTCTGAATCTTGCTTTTTCAAAGCACAATGCATCCGAAAATGTGAAAATGTTATATGCTTTGAAGAAACTTTGGGTGCTGCACTTGAAACAGATGATTTGCCAAAGTATCTGAAGACTAAAGAGAAAACCCACAGAGAAACATCAGATTAACAACCAAAGACAATTTAGGCAGCAATTAGCAGTACTTTTTCTTCAGCGTCAGTCCTCCACAAAATAGCTAATTTAATCTTCTCAAGACTACAAAAGCCTATTCAGAATTGGTCTTGAAAAATAGAAAGAAAGAAAAAACTAAACCTTACCTGCTGGATAAATTAAACACCAATATTGTCAGGGATTTTTATTTCTGCAATGGTCTGAAAAGAGGAAAAAAATTAAGTCAAATTATCAGAGATAACTGGAAAACCATTTGACTAGAATAAAATTTATTTTAGTAGCAATAGTGATAGAAGTGTGTTTCAGTTTTTATCTTAGTTTCTTCTCACAAGTCTTGCATCTTCTTATGGAGCATACAACAATATAAATACTACTGATGAAATGTAAAATCCTTTTCCACTGAAATTCTTTGGCCTTACGATGTACTATAGTGATAAAAACCAACCTGTTCTTCTATTACAACATGAACTGTTCTCTCTCTACTTTTAGAGTGCACCTTAAATATCCTGTAAGATACCACATCCTATTTTGCTATCTCACATTATAACTTTGTTTTCTCATTTTTTGTTCAACAAGGCCTTCAAAGTGTGACATTATTCCGGGCAACTGAATGTATGCACGTGCTGCTTTGCTGAGCTTGAAACTCTCAAATGGTTCCACACCACAAGTAGTAGCAGAAATAGAGGTCTTGATCTTGGATGTCCACCAGGAAAAAAGTTCAGAGTTTCTCCGAGACACAGCAAAAATTGTATTTCAAGATGTTCAGTGTTTCTGAACGAAAAATAGACAGCATTAATCTTTACATTGTTTCTTAAAAAATAATAAAGCAAATGTCTGAGGGAAGAAAAGTTTTCCTTCTCATGGCTGACTCCTCTCAAATTCTCCTTTCTTTTTCATTTTTGTCCTTCACTCATTATAATTTAGATGAAATCGAAAATAAAAAAATAAAACACTACCATTCTACCTTTTTACCATTGAATCTCTAAGAATGGGAGTAAACCTTCTGTACATGTTAAAGATAGTCCAGGAAACATATACCGAAGAGCTAATATTAAAATAATTTGGTTTTAATTAATGTTTTGCTATTTTACACATGGTGTGCTTTTGCTACAGTGTTGGAAGATAGTCTTTTGCTGAATAGTACAGAGCAAACATTTTGCTGACTTAAAAGATAAAAGAAGAACATGGTCTAAGTTCAAACAGACATGGTGACAATACACCAAGTCATGCAGTCTTTCAAAATCACATCACTGGCAGCTCTACTATATAGCCATTGCCTTCTTTCAAGAAATCAACGTTCCTGTAGAGCAAGATACTTTATTTTGCTTTCTTGTAATTTAAGACTGAATATTTGCATCTCATGACAGTAGTCTTCTGCATAAAACATTAGATATTTACTGTCAGTTTACTCTGAAACTTTCATCTGATGAAAGGACATTAAACTCAGTCCAAATTTAGGAACATGAGTAATGAAATTTAGAGTAGATTTGTTACGTGAAACTTTAAAGAATTATTTTTGTAGTAAGTTATCCAGATTTTCAGATCATAGATGAGTGGTTGACTTTTGCCTCATCAGAATGTCTCTCTTTATAACTTCTCATGACTTCCTCAGAAAGCTGGGCCAGAATTATCTTTTACTAAAATGATCTATTGCATGTCACTCTAAATATCCAAGTTACAGCTTCTGTTGGAAGAATTTCCAGCAATATCTGCAGTTCTTCTATCTTAAGAAAGCCGTTAATTGTTCATGACTTTCCAGTTCTCAAAGTTGCCTGCAAAATGTAATAGTAACACATCTTGACCGTGAACTTTAACTGTATGGCAAGATAAGAAGGTAAATGTTTATTTATCATCACTTGAGTCTCTTCAGAGTATTAATTAGAAACTGAATTTCTCATATTTTTTACCTCTTTTTCTATCCTAGTATACAGAAAAATATATATTTATTGTAATATTTAACAAAATAATAAACCCATGAAGTAAAACAGGAGAGAATTCCAACTTGCAACCATTGGTTTACTGCCAGTAAGAAGAGACTGTTCTACATGGACTTGGTAATTAGCTTCCTTACAGACAGAAATGAAAAAATATTTGAGGAAAATAGCTCTAACATATCTCAGATGTAAACTATCAGACAGAAGAAATGTGTCATAACCAACATTCTGACAGGAAGAAAAATGTCCTGATAAAGTTCACGGTCTACAACCTTCTATTGCTCATTCTTTTCCATAAGTGTAGATCTATATTAGAAAAAATACAAAATGATATAAAATAAACTAGGCAATAAATTCTCTAATTTATGTACTACAAAACTCAAATCAGAAATCCTCTAATGCCTAATAGGTCAACCTGAAAACATCAGTTTTGCTTAAGGAGGCCTATTTGAAAATTCTAAAGAGTCTGCAAGGTGGCATTTACTATCTTTTCTAACAAGTTAAAACCTCAAAAGCTTAAAAACATTTAAAGAAAATGTATGTTAAACTTTTGATACTTCATAAGTGTAAATCTCTACACATCAGATTTTCCTTTCAAATGTTCATTTATGGATAATGTTCTAATTGTGCATACAGATGTCTGCATAACTAATATTAGTGATACAAAATTTAGAAGGATTACATTTTTCAAAATGGTGGTCATATTTTAATGAGTCAGTTCAGCTTGTTTATCTCCATCACAGTGTTCAACGAAAGCAAGAGAGGAAAAAACAAAAGCCCCTACACACAGTAGCCACCCACACGAATGATATGTTTTATTTAGTGTTAAGATACTTTATTTAGTAGTGACATGCTCTGAGTAACAAAATGCCTCATTTTCACAACAAATGCCACTGAATTTTTCACACTTAAGTTCTTGTCATATTCCACATGAATCATAAAAAAAACCATGCTACATTACAGCATCTAATGGGACTTTTATGACCCTCCTGGTAAAAACACATTCACAAAACATGCTTCCTCTACGAGGCAAAAAGATTCTGACAAATTCTTTTACAAAAGAAACTTGAGCACAAACAGTGCAGAATACACTGCATACTGTGCATCACAGTGTTTTACGAAATTAGAGATGTCACTAAACTGAACGTTTTTTTTCCAGAGCTATTCTGTCCTTAGAATAATAATTCCATAATTAATTTTTATCATAGAATTCGGTATACATTATATTAACAATAGAGATGCCAGGCATCTCATCATTAAGCTGTATTTACAGAAAATATTGAGCGGGATTTAGAGGTCAAATTAATGAACTATGTGAAAGTTTTCACAAATAAGGGACTGTGATGTATATAAATGCTTATTGCTTCTGTAATATCTGAAGAGAAGTGTGCAGCAAATTTGAAAAAGATTTACCAGTTGGCAGACTTGCAGCTTTAATTTTTTGAGATCTTTAAGAATTTAATTTAAATTTAATGTAATTTAATACTGCTTTTAAGCTAAGATCTATATGGAGGTGAAACCAACAATGGTGTGTGACTATTCATTAAGTTTTGAAAGGTACAAGCATAGTAAAAATATTTCCAAGCACAGCAAAGAAATATCCACATCGCTATAGGAGCATTCCCACAGCGCCCAATACATGAGTAAAGTGCAAACTTTACTAGGAACTTAAAAAAATTTGGATAACCTACATTTGACAAACATTTCAAGATCTCTGAAGCCAAATAAAAACATAATTTCCACATACTCTCATTTATTTAATTTATTCTTAAGTTCTATAAAACTCTCCTTGGAAACATTGAGACAACACTCAACACAAGCACACCATTTATTACCAGATAGATAGCTAGGTAGGATAGGAAGGTAGGTATAGAATTCAGAACTAAAGATGTGAATAAAATCATTCCCTGATCATGTTGTATTCACATGCATCTCAACTGTAAATCCTCATCAACTTTATCAAACTCCTTTGAATTCTTTGTGTACTTTCTCAGATCTGAAAATAATCTAAATTCTTACCTTTGCTTCTAAAGTTACTTCCTGTAATCATTTGTCTCTGATCCAACTTTAAACATATTAACAGCTACTTTATCCTCATCTATCAAATCAAAGCAGAACACACAATGGCTAGCGTTTTCTGTAGCAGTTACTCACAGGTGTTGCTACAGGGTCTCTAGGAACTACTACTAGATTCATTCTCATTATTCTCTAATATAAAGTCTTTGTGGTCGACGAACTGGAAAATTTCCATCTACTAGAAGCTGGATACAGCTTTATGGGAATTTTACCCAGAAGTCATCAGAGAAGTTGGCTTATAATTATTAGGAAAGTTAATGAAGTAGGATATGTATGGAAATTTCATCCCGCTTTTCAGCAGAGACAATATTGTCACTTTGGGATTAAATTCTAATAAAGTATAAATACACAAAGCACATCAGCCAGGTATCTAATTATCACTAGCTTGAGAAAACTGCCTTTTGTAGAATAGCAAACATTCAAAAGCTAAATAGGATGGATATTAATTTAGTGATCTGAAAGACAAAAAGCAAGTCTGAAAGCTGCATGCTGTATCCATGTTAACGTAGCATTTGTTTAACCTAAAAAACAATAAGAAAAAGGCTGAGATTTTCAATGTCTTCACATCTTTCTTTAATACTCAGACCAATTTTCCTTGAGGTACTCTACTGTCTGATCTGGATTTCTGGAAAGGGGAGCAGAATAAACTCCCCATGACTCAGGTGGAGACAGGTATCTTCCACTTCACCTGGACTGCTGCAAGCCCATGGAGCCAGATGAGATCCATACAAAAATGCTGAGAGAGTTGGAGGACTCAATTACCAAGCCACTTTCTACCATCTATCAGTGTTCCTGGTCAACTGCAGAGGTCTCAGAGGATTAGAGGCTTACCAACATGACTTCCATCTACAAGAAGGGTATAAAGAGAACCCAGGGAACTACAGACCTGTCAGCCTGCCTGGTGGATGAGGGAGAGGCTGTTGATGAAGTCTACCTAGACTTCAGCAAAGTCTTTGAGACTGTCTCCCACAGCATTCTCTTGCAGAAGCTGGCAACCCATGGCTTGGACAGGTACACTCTTGGCTGGATAAGGAGTTGACTGGAGGGCCTGGTCCAGAGAATGGTGGTGAATGGAGTTAAATCCAGGTGGAGTCTGGTCAAAAGCGGTGTTCCCCTGGTGTTGGTAATGGGGTTTGTTCAATATCTTTACTGATGACTTGGACAAGGGCATTGAGTGCACCCTCAGTAAGTATGCAGATGACACCAAGCTGGCAAGAACTGTTTATCTGTCTGGGGGTAGGAAGGCCCTACAGAGGGATCTGGACATGCTGGATTTATGATCTGATGCCAATGGGATGAAGTTCAAAAAGACCAAATGCCAGGCCCTGCACTTTGGCCGCAACAATCCCAGGCAACTCTGCAGGCTTGGGGCAGGGTGGCTGGAAGACTGGAGGACTGGGCAAATTGGTCAACACTTGGCTGAACATGACCCAGCAGTGTGCCCGGGTGGCCAAGACAGTTGGACTAGATGATCTTAGAGGTCTTTTCCAACCTTAATAATTCTGTGGTTCTATGATACTATGATAAATAACAAAAGAGCAAAAGCAAGAGCAATGAGGTGTCTGTAACAGACAGACCTGTTTCATAGAAAGTTGTTGGACAATGTCTAAGGATAGCATGTTCACAGCTTAATGTTAATTTAAATCACAGTACAAAAAATAAGTATAACAACAAATCATTGACAGTTTTGAAGCAAAATGATTAGAAGGAACAGAGAGAATCCCCTGCATAAATTTAGAAATCTTTCTGTGGGAAGTGAACTACAGCAAGAAAGTCAAAAGGGCTGGGAAGAAGATTTAGAAAGGACAGAGGCTATTAGCTAAAATTCAGATAACAGATCACTAAGAAAACATCAAAAGTACCTATTAGCCTCATATTATTTGTTTGCTGCCAAAGCCAGTAAGATATATATGATAGATCTTTCCCATCATTAGAACTCACATATTTCACATAGGTGGATTTATCAGGCTTAGATTCATCTAGTCAGCTTTGAAAACACCTATTGAGTCCAGCTGAGATTAAATAAAAAAAGAAAAAGAAACAAAATTATGTTTTCTGTCTAATTGAGCCTCTGTGCTGAATCCAAAAACCAGCAGAGGATTTTTCAAATGTATGAAACCTTTTTTCCTCTACTTCCCTCCTTTTCTACTGGAAGATTCTTAGAAACGGAATCATTCCTAAAAAGAGGGAGATATCTAACACTGGGTTTTACTAAAAAAAGTCAGTTGTACTTTTGCCTAATTAAAGCAAAGCATACTGATCATTTTATCGATTAAATGATCTTCATAAGCTCTTCTATACTTGAAGTCTTACGAACTTGCAGACTGGCTAAGAAAAGAGAACCCAAGGTGGAATAAATAAATACTACATAGTCTTGTTTGTCTGCTGTACTTTTCAATGGGGCAACTGATGTCATTCAGAAGGTATACATCTATTTTGACACATATTTCACATCACCACAGCTTTCTCTCTAGGAAGTACTGAGGGTTGAACAGATAAAGAAGTATTTGCAGAGAACACTAAGCAAATATGCTTTAATTCATACTTTTAAATAGATACATTAAGGGGAGAGATGCCAAAACAATGTAGCAGCGCATTCACTGTGATTTAATAGTATTTGCACTTTTCAATCAAAATCTTATAGACAATATAACATCTTACCCAAGAAGGATTCTACTCAACCACTATATACAGTCAGACCCAGCACATTTACTAAAAAACACTGAGAACAAATGTTGCAGTCTCTATTCAGAAGCTGTACAAGAATTATGTAAACAGAAACTGGAGCTCTAGGCTCAGTATTCAGGGATGTTTATGCAATTAATAGGAGAGAAATTTAAAGAAAAAAGAGCAAGAGAAAAATTTTCAGCATGGACATGTAGGCTAGTGCAAGTCCTATTTGAGAAGCAGGAAGGTGTTAACTGTTTCAGCTGACTGTCAGGGATGGAAACACAAAGGAGCAACAAGAGTTTGCTAACTTTAAGACATCAGGAAGCCTGTGGCCAAGTCTATTATTATGGTTTTAAAGTTCTCAACCTTGGATTTCATTCAGAGATCTCCTCTTAATTTGTATCCATTGCAACTCTGTGATTTCAAGCTTACTCCCAAATGAATAAAGTACATCTGTGTTCCCACTTTTAAATTTAGTGATAAAAACAAAGTCTGCAAGTATAAATTAAAACTCAATTTAGAGAACAAAAATGATGTTAATGTAAAGAAAAAATACTCTGAACATATCAATTCATCTTTCTCAGATGTTTAATGTTAATAGTTCAGTTTAAGTAACACTGAATCGGATGTTAGAAAGCCATGTCAATCTGCAAAAGAAAATTAAAAAATAAATCTAAAGCAATTTTAGAGGCTTTGGATTCCTAGATTAGAAGTAAGCTCTGACATATATGGAAAAAACACAAGGATTATTTCTCAAAAAAAAAAAAAAAAAAATCCTGGCAAAAAAAAAAAAAGCTTAAGGCCTGTTTTTTTATTTATTTTTTTTTTTTACATTTTCTCCTGCATATGTAACATGCTAATATGGGAACAATCAGAAAGACAGAGGAAACTGCTTTTCATGTCATGAAAAAAGTAAACAAAAGACGAACAAACAAGAAAGGCATAAAAGCGTAGCTTCATTAAGGCTCAAATCCTTACATTTACACAGATTTCTAAAAGGAAGTGTCTGATAAAAGTTTAAGTAAGATATTTAAATAGAAAATAGGTTATGTGTGCAAATTATGACTTGTGAAATTCATTCTTTATTCTTCTCAGGATCAAGAGTACCTCAGTTCAACAAAATAAAAAAAAAAAAAAAAACATTTTTAACAAAATGCAAGGAGAGGTAATATTGTTTCCTACATGTAGGAGATGTTTGTAGGGCAAGGTTTCTTACCCTCTCTCATTTGCTTCCAGGATGAGAAAATTACCTGAATACATATTTCATAGCAGAGGAACACAGGCAAACGTTTCAAGACACCACGTGAATGATCGAAGCTGTATGCTTCACAACCCTGTGTTGCCATTGTCAATCACAGAAAACAGCATGAAATATTGAGGTGAATTCTGAAAGTATTTCTTTCTTATCACCCATAACCATTCACTCTAATACAAAATACAGAAAAGCATCCTGATGTACCAAATTTTTTAAAAACCAAATGAAGAGAGGAAGGCTACAGCAGGGAGCCAAGAACAGGAGAAGTGTATAGATAAGTGTCTCACCTGGCAAAAACTCTCCCATTTTTTCTTCTACTAGAACTCTATGATTCTAGATGGCCTAACCAGAACCAGCAACATTAGGCTCTCAGGCTTCTTGTTTACACAAGCAGCAGCAAGATCCATAAATACATGGATTTTTATGAAGGCAGTTTTCTTTTACCAGCATATTAATCCAACAAAAACCTTTTAGTACACTGTGTACAGTCAAATGAGAAGTCCATAAGCAGAAGGGTACTTTTCCATATTTCAGGAATCATATATCAAAGACTAAATTTGAAATAAATTTGGGTTGGTATCTTAATGAGCTCTCTACCTAAATTCCTGCCATGAATGTCCCTCTTTCTGCATTTTCCCTCCTTTGCCCAACATATACCACAATTCACAGTATATTCTCTTCAAATAATTAATAACAGAAATTCAATGACTCATAAAATTAACAAATAAAATTGGAAATAACCCAGGGTGTGTGCATGTGTGTATTTGATCAACTGCACTGGAATGTGCTAATTAATGTCAGTTCTGAAGTTCATTAAGTAAAACTAGCCTTATGTCTAGCTTAACCTTTTTGACCAACACTGTGCACACAGAAGGCTAGGAGATCAGTGGTCAGCATTATAGCAATCCTTAAAGGATTACCTGTCAAAATCTACTGATTTCACCACTCTGGAAAAGTTAGTGAGCCTTCTCAACAAGAATGAAGTGCTAAAAGAGGGATACAAAGTAAGGACATGAAATTTTATTTGCGAAGTGATACTCCAGTTTCACAGGCCTTTGGATATTTCATCTGTACTTTCTTGGCCTGCCAACAAATTAGGGATATGGCCCTACTTCAGTAGAGGACTGAAGGTTTCAAGGGTTTTCTGCATGTTTAACTTTAAAATTAGTACTAATGAAAAAAAAAAAAAAAAGCTGCATGTGTAGTAGAGGTGAGTGAGAAATGTTATCTTCGTACTAAGTATGGCAGGTATTCATTTCAACAGGTTCCTGCTTACTTCCTGCAGACACTGCCAATGCTTCACTACTATCAGCAATGGTCTGTTGTGACTGCAGAGGCTGCTAGCTGTCTTTCAGCAGATGAGATATCTCAGAGAGAAATAAATATTGGCCTTTTAGTACTATAACTTTTGGTAGATTTTAACACAAAGAATTTGTGTTGCTAAATAATGCCTCATAATCCTCCCCTGTTCACATAATCAAACATTCCCCAAATGCATGCAGTTTCATTTACCACTGGAGGCTGTACCACCATCAGCCATATTATTTCAAATCATTTTCTAATAAACCCTCTGCTGCTACAATAGATTTTTAATGGAAAAAAAAATGAAGGAAAGGAAATGAAGTTACATTTCCTATTGAAGCATCATTCCAGAACAAGAAATTAAAAAGGAAAATCATTTTAAACCTGTCAGAGATCAGAGTGCTGACAAATCATATAACAGATTAGGTTTGGAGGGAGCACAAAGATTATCCAGTTCCAACCCTCGGCTGTAGAAACATCTGCCATCCACTAGGTAAGGCTGCTCAGGGTCTTCAGCCTGGCCTTGAAGACTTCTCTAGGCCTCATCCAAACCACTCCAGTGCCTCAGCACTAAGAATTTCTTCCTAGCGTCTAACCTAAATCTCCCTTTTTTTGATTTACAGCCATTCCCCCTTGTCCTATCACTTCTAGACCATGTAAAAAGTTAGTCTCCCTCCTGTTTATAAGGTCTCTTTAGGTACTGGAAGGCCACAATAAGGTCTCCCCAGAGTCTTCTCCAAGCTAAATAAGGCCAATTCCTTCAACCTCTCTTCATAGGAGAGGTGCTCCAGCCCTCTGATATTCTTCAAGGTCCTCTGGACCCTCTCCTCCATTGGCTTCACATCCTTCTTGTGCTGGGGGACCCAGGTCTGGATACATCACTCCAGATGGAGCCTTGCAAGGGCAGAGTAGAGGAAGACAATCATGTCTGTCATCCAGTTGGCCACCACTTTTTTGATCCAGTCAAGGATACAATTAGTCATCCAGGCTGAAAGTGCACAATATTGGCTTACATCAAGCTTTTCGTCCACCTATATCCCCAAGTCCTTCTCTGCAGGGCTACTCTCAATGAATTGTTCTCCTACTGCGTACACATTTACAGGATTGTCCCAACCCAAATACAACACTATGAACTTGGTCTTGTTGAACCTCATAAGTTCACATGGGCCCACTTTTCAAGATCCCTCTGGATGATGGCACTTCCTTCTGCCATATCATCTGCACCACTCAACTTGGTGTCATCAGCAAACTTGCTGAGATACACTTGATCCTACTTGTTCTATGATCTTTCCAAGCACAGATACAAGGTTCAGTGGCCAGTAGCTCCCTAGGACTTCCTTTTCCCCTTTCTTAAAAATGGGAGTGATGTTCCATTTTTTTCAGTCAGAACAGACTTCATGTGATGGCCATGACTTTTCAAGAGTGATTAGAAAGTGGCTTGGTAACCACATTTGTCAGTAGCCATAGAACCTTGAGATGCATACTGCCTGGCTCTGTTGACTTGTACACATTCATCTTCATGAGGCAGACTGGGCATGCTCTTTGCTTATAGCAGGAGGGATTTTAATCCTACAGCTCCCAACAAAAGGTTCACAGACATGAGTGTCATGGAGCACTGACTGCCAGTTAAGGACTGAGGCAAATAACTCATTGACTATCTCAGCCTTCTCCATGTCTGTTGAAGACAGTAGTTCTCTTTTGTCATTGACCCGAGTGGGTACACTCACTCTCCTTTGCCTCTCTATTCTGACCAATGTGTCTAAAAAATCCCTTCCTGCTGTTTTTTGAATCCCTTGACAAGTTCAGTTCCATCTGTGCATTTGTGCTCCTGATCCCATCTCAGCATGTCCAGACAACACCCCTATATTCTTCCCAGGTCACATGATTTTGCTTCCACTGCCTGTACGTATCATTCTTTCCCCTCTCTTTGACCAGCAAATCCTTTCTCATGCCAGTTTCCTGCCTCCTCTCCTTGATTTCTTATGCTGGGGGATGGAGAACACTTGTGCTCTCACAACTCAGCCCTCTTATTTCCTTCTTCCTCCAGCCTTGTGCAGCCTACAAGTCAGGTAGAAGAATAGATTCAGAGCTGACTAAACCCTATATTTTTATATTTTTTCTGTTCTTTGATCTGTGCAAGTTACGAACATCAGCACTAGAAGAAAAAATGTGGTAGAACTGCCAGAATTACATTTTTCCACTCTGGACAAATTTAGATCTGCCTAAAGTAATCACAAGTCTTCAATTTTGCTGCAAAAAATCTAAAAAATGCAGGTGGTTTCCCTATATCTAAGTAAGTTTTAAATTGCTTAACGATTGTGCGAGCATCCATCTATTTACAAATTTACTTTTTTTTTTTTTTTTTTTACCTTAATTCAGGCAAATAAATTATAATTTGGTCTTTTAGTCCAAATGGAATTCTTTATAATTATATATGAATCTAAGCTAAAAGCATTAAGAAAAAACAGAGAAATACACAGTTCAAAGATTTTCAACAGCAAGATATTTAAATGAATGTTTCCATATGAAATGCACAGCAGTGCTCTTACTCAAAACATTTAAGTAGAAGTACAAAAGAAAATATATTATATTGTGTTTATGAATTGAATCGGGAAGACCTTTACTTTACTGAGACTTTACATTATTCTGTCTTAAACTCCAGAACAGAGTGAAATGGGAGCTGTTTTCATGAAAGCAAATCAAACTTTGATGTGAAAAACATCATTTAACTCTTTTTACACTGCTTATTAAAAAAAAAAAAATCCAAGCAAATAAATAGAAAAGGATTAAAAAAGCCATAAGAACAGAAGTCATTACACACATTCTCAAGCTTACTAGAAAAATGTTATCCAATGAAAAATGACAGACAACTGCAAAAATAAGGACAAATAGTTCATTAATATAAGGTCTAGAAAAAAAGCATTGTGTAGATAAACATAAAATAAAAGTTCAAATGTACTTCTTTTTAAAAGTGTGAGTTAATATAAGTTTTTAATACTGCTCTAGCTTTGGCAGCAGTCAAATACTTCTCAATATTGAACACATTTATGTCAAAAGAAAGTAAATTATTTTTTAAACTGGTTGATCCCTTCTTGTCAAAATCCAACTAGCCTTCATTTTTCTTAATTCAGAAAACATCATTCCTGAAGTTGTCAAGCAAAGATACAGCTGGATGGAAAGAATGAGGTTACTAGAATACAAAGCACACAGTTTAAAATAAAAAAAAAAGTAAGATTTTCAACTTTAAGTCACACAACACTAAAGAGAACTTGATAAGCAGATAGTAATCGTCCTCAAGAAAATTATGAGTTTTGACTGAAAACTGCTAAAAATAAATCAATGATTAAAATAATTACATAGACAAACTATGAATCAAAATAGTGGACTTGACTTGCTACGGCTGCCTTATGTGTATTAAATAGACCCTAATAAATTCTATCTTTAGCTGACCAAAAGAACTATGTTAGGAAGAAAATAGCTACCAGTACTGAGATTTAAAATTTGCTAGAAGACAATACTCTGCTAGAGCCAATTCTGACAAGGTCTAATCCTAGTAGTAAACATAGCTGGAGTCTCCTGTAGGCAAATTATAACTTAAAATATTTATAAGATGTGTTATTTGTGAATACAATCTACTGTACAGAGCTAAAAATGTCATAAAATAAAGGTTAGTTCTTCAGCAGCATAGAATACACAGGATATTGGAAACTATTTTCAGCCTGTGCTAGTCAGCTTATGGAAACTTCCATAAACAGTCCTGCAGAGCATCTTAGCCAGTGTCAATACATATAAAAGCAAAGTACTTCACTTTTCATTACCATTAACTAGACTGCTGAAAAAATAGTGAGATATAGTTTTCATTAGAAATATACTCATTCCATTGATATTGGTGTCATGTCTCTGAATGAGGTGATCGGACAAATGCTTTGGACATCTTTAAAATTCCTCTGCTCATTGGCAGTGTTGCTCTAAAATCTTCATAATTCATGTTCTCTCTTCTCTTGTACAACTTAGAGGTAGAGACTTTATGATATTGTATATTTTATAATTTGAGGAAACAGAAGAATCTGAAGATGATTTTGTAAAAGAAAAAAATCAGGATTAACATTGCCATACACTACACAAATTTTAAATAATTTGTACAGCAATTTTAATTGAATTATTCCTTTAATTTCACACATAATTCAGTCAAATTATGATTATAATTTGTATATTCTATCTTGAAACAGTAAGCTCACTCTGAAAACATGATACTAAGGAAAGATTCATAGAATCACAGAAGTAAGAAATTACTATATTTACTAACTCAGAGCTGTGAATGTGTAAATCTCTATTTTGGACATATATTTGCACTTAACTATAGAATACCAAAATGGGAGCTTAAGAAGGAGTAGCTGGATGCTTAAAAGAAAGAATCACATTGCACTCACCAGCATGTAATATTCCATGCAAACTTCTTCCCTGGACAAGGCATAATCAAGAACTTAATTTAGTTTCTTCCATTTTGAGTGGTGTTTGGCCAAGGAGTCAAACTTTATGTAGGAACAATTTAGTTGGCAACTAGCAGATAACATCTCCAGAATGTGAAAAAAAAATAAATAAATATTTTAAGTTAAAAATATGTAGTTATGCATTTATATGATTAAACATTATGGCTAGAACAACATTAAAACCATATGCTTACTAAACTATGTGTAACTAACAAAATGAGATTCTGATATGTCCCCATGTCTACTGAAATAATAAATAATGAAGAACTTTAGTCCATTCATGCTTTATATAGAACAGTCAAGAATTGAGAATGCTTAACTGTGATTCCTCTGACTTTGCAGAAAAACAATAAACAGAAGAATTTGTTTCCATACCTCATGAGGATATCAATGCTCTATTGTTTTTGAACATGCAATTTATATAATTCATACCATACACTTTTCTAGAAGCAAACAAAATATTTATTTGTAAGTAAATATGTAACTGTTTCCTCCTCTGTATGTTGAGAAAGACAAGTTTAAGAGAAAAAGGAATCAGCCTCCAAGTTTCAACTAACTTGAACAACAAAAAAATGCTTTCCTTGACCATCAATATTCTTTTGATGGCCTGTACAAGAACTTTGCTTCCTTCATTTGAAGAAACCTTAAAATTCCTCTTTGTTCATTTCATGAAGGCTCTGAATGCAAGAAAGAAAAATTCCCTGCCACAGATAAAGGACTCTAATTCATACTTTGCAATTAGTAACGTGAATTTGAGAGATGCTAGACCTGAAGATGTCCCAGTGCTCTTTAGGTAAAAACTAAATATTAGCAAAGTAAAGTCAAGCAGACAAAGATATTCCTGTTCTAACATTCAAACAAGTGAATCTACTTAAGCTTAGGGAAAATCTAGCAGTATTAATGAGTAGGGTCTAAATAAAGGTTACCACATGAATAGATTTTTTGCAGTTCTGTCAGTGAAAACAGATATTAGTTCAGCATGGAATATATATGAGAGGCTGGAAACTGAGCTCCACTAGTTTAATCTAAAAAATACATTCTGAACATTAGACAGCGATAGTGCATGCCTAACCTGAGATCATCTTCAATAGACCTAATATCTGCTCTATAAGTTTCCACTTTAGAAGACTTTTGCCTGGAAGACACCATGTGTTAATCATATGTATTTTAAATAAAAATCCATTCACTTTGAGTCAGAACAGCTTCTGGAAACCTCATGCCTGGCTGAACAGAAGTCTTCAGGCCTACTCCACTACTCATACTGCCCTTAACTGAAGTACTTCTATGACTATGCACCAGCCAGGCTGTGCCTCTTTCCACTAAAATTGTTAGTAATTCTGTAACAAACATCAAGGCTCTGAAACAGAGAGAAAGGAAACAGCGAAACATAAGAATTCAGAGCAGTATCATTTCATTTTGCAGATCAAATTATTACATATGGGTTACCCTAGACTAAATGCAACACAATATATTACGAGATTACTAAAGCACTCTACAGCAAACAGCAACACAATATGACGTGATGGTGATGCTCATTTCTTCCCAAAAATAATATTTGAGGAGATACAAATGGTCTAGCTGCAAAGGTTTCAAGTTTGTTACCTACTACTGTTTTCAGAGCATGATAAACAGCTTGTTGTGCAGAGGATTGAGATATAATTCCATTTCTCATGGCAAAATGCAAGTATTCTTATCCATGCCTCCACACAGTGTTGTTTTTAATATCCACTAAATCATAAGGGGTCTGAGCTAAGAGCATGCTAGGTAAACAAACAGATACAATTTTTTCTCAAAGGAACACTCTAGGAAATTATTGCAGAGCATCTTTAGTTCCAGTGACTTGCTACATGTAGTCATTTAATTCCGTCTCACATCTCTTTGCTTTCAATGCCATATTAAAATTTTTCACTTGGATCAGCTAAAGACATTCAACAGAGGTGATCTTTTAAAGCGGAACAGAACAAAATCAAAGAATTTCCAAAGTTGGAAGGGTGACAGAGATCATTGAGTCCAACACCTGGTCCCACACAGAACCATACGTCTGAGAGTATTTTTCAAATACTTCAGCAGGCATTATTCCATTATATTTCCCTGGAAAGTCTACAGAATCATAGAAAAGACACAGAAAAGAAGGACATCTCTTTGAAGGAAAATTAAGAATCTGTTTTGCTTTTCTTTTTAAAGAAAATGAACCATGCTCAACACAAACTGTTAAAAAAGCAGGGCAAAAATGTGTATTCACTCATGGAGGTTTTCCCCAAATGTTTTTCACTAAATTTTATGTCCTATTATTGAAAACAAAGCAAGTATCCTGAGGTAACAACATAACTTCAAGACAAATGGAAGATAAGCAGATTAAATTCTTCTATCAAAATCTGAAAAGTTGAATTGGAACTAGAGGTTCCCTTCCAACCCAATCCATTCTGTGATCTAATTAGTTTGATGGAGTATCAGAAGCAGATGAAAAAGGTGTTACATCTATAACTGCTCCTTCTCACTTTCTTATCAGGGAATGATCTCTAGCTAGAAATCAATATCATTTTGCAAGAACACACTTCAGTGTTTGCTCCAGAGCCACTACCATGGGGAATTCACAATCTGCTCAATAGCACTAACAAATTCTCTGTCTACGCACATACATGTTAAGAGAGGACTCCACAGTTCACTTCTTAGCAATATCAACCACATTTATCTGCAAGACAGAAACAAGGAGAACCTTTTGCCCAAATACCCAGACATCTAAGCAGTTGCTCAGAGTGCAGGTTCTGTGCCAATCTCAGCTTTGAAAGAAGAATTTAAGTCAGATCTTTCATTTGCGAGATGAAGCCATAACAATTAGGCTTTATTCCAAACCATTTGCTTTCTCACAGATTTGTTTGCATCTATAATGAAAATCCAACATTCTTTGGCATAGTTGAAGGAATTGAGAAGATAACTAATTTGGATCAAAACTAACAAAACCATCACCCCTTTCCAAAAAAATAAAAGAAAAAGAAAAGTTCCATAACTATTCATGTCAATGAAAAACAGGAAAATGTCATAATAAAATAAAAAGTTTCAGCTACATACATAAATATGTACATATTAGCACAGCATAAATCATAGCACTACTAGTATGGCCAGTGTGGACTATACAGGAGCTCTTTTGGTGCCTCATTAAGAACTGCCTTCTAAATATAATAATTTTTTTCAGCAACAAGTTAGTCTTGTAGTTTAATCCAAACTTCTCAAATTATGACAGTTAAAATGTTATAAGAACATTCTACAGATTCAAGTCTTCAGATTCTGCTTTTCTTCCTCTTTTTACAGCTAGAAGACAACACTACCAGTACACTAATTTGGAATTTGAATAGCATTGTGAGAAAATGTTTGTAAGTGATACTCTGGACTGGGTTTTCATTTGACCTATTTGCTAACGTAGCCTTGCTGAGTACATACAATTGATGAGTTGATTCATATTTTGTAAAATAAACTTTTAAATCACTATCATATGCAAGATGTCACCTTATATGCAAGTGTCTTAGAGAGCAATATAAAATAGACTTGTAATCAACAGCAAAATGAATCTTTCCAAGGAAATTTTTCAAAGGAAAAAAAAAAAATGGTACCCACTGAGATACATTCCCACAGCATTTTCAAGTATTCTTCCTTTTCCTAAAGTTAAGACAGCAACATTTCTAGTTGACTAGTTTGCTAGTGCAAAATACGCAGGAATTGTTTTTGATGTAATGAACATTAAAAAACTAGGAGAAGGAAAAGGAGATAGACTATTAAATAGACTATTTAACTATGATAATAACTATGGATTAAGGACAAGTAAGGGAAAAACTCTGTAGATTTTTCTGACATTCTCTCAGGGAGTACAGTGTTGCTAGCCTCAGTGAAAATTGATTTTGCTTATTTCAAAATTCTCAGTTTGAGTTTAGACTGTATGAAGTGTATGAAAAGGAACCTTCCCTCTCACTGTCATGCTATTTTTATAGTTCTACTAAATTTCACCCTTGCAGGATCCATGCATTTTAATAGGTCCCCTAAGAAATTAGACAAATAATGGAAATAAGCAGACTGATCCTATAAAAATATGCCAGGAGATGTGGGAGTAAGAACCCTTAGCAAAATGATCAGATGGTGTGGGAAGTCTACCATTTTCCCCTCTGTCTTTTCTTGTTCTGCAGAAACCCACTTACCTCTGACAGACTACCTCCTCCTTCTCTGGCAGACAGGAAAGATGCAAAGAATAAAACGCCACTGGTGGTGTTGTTAATATCGCTGCTTCATCAGACTGTGAGCCATGTATTTGCATTACTGAGCTTACCTGCTGTAACATATGATTACATGTCTTTGAAACGCATTTCCACACTGTGTAATGAATTTACTGAGGCACTTTCCCCTTTGTACTTCCTTAATTTGAAGAACTTTGTATTGGACAAATGCCTTCAAAGGGTTGTATGAGGCGTACTATACTCTCAGTATGATTTTGCTAATCCATAATTTTACTTAGATTAAATTATTTGTACAGACGTTTTGCTTTTAATAGGCAAGCACAGGAAATTATTGTGCAATATTTTCCTTTCTTTATAAATATAATTGCACTCAATATCTTCTTAGCTTTGAAAGTGTGTGGGTTTTTTTTGTTTTGTTTTGTTTGTTTTTAAATTGCATTTCCAGATTTTGTTATAAAATGAAGGCTGAAATTGTGCGTACTGCAGCATTTTTTCTTGGCAGGGTCCAGGTTGTAATGAATTTGAAGGATAAGCCATAAGATTAACTGAAAGAAAAAATAACAATGCAAGTTAACTATGAATAGTTTTCTGCCAGCTGCTGCCAGCTTAACTCCCCAGACTTATTGTGGATCAAACAAGAATCACCTCATTCAGAAGTCACAAGGGGCATATCTAACTTGGCTGTATCATAAAACCACATCCTCCAGACGTGCCCAGGCAGAGTAGGTAAGATGGGATGGAAGCACACAAGCTATTTCTGCACATTCATAAAGGGCAGAAAAGTTGGGGGCTGGTAAGACTTGCCCTTACCTAGTCGTTTCCAAACCTGAGATCTCAAAAGCATTTTAAACTTAACCATCCTAGAAGGAATAACAGTGAAACTGCATCTCCATCTCTCACAACAGATCCCAGCCTTGCGTTGTGAATTCCACTTAGCCTGTAGAATTTGCAATTCACTCAATATCACAAAAACATTCTACAATGGAATAAACTGTAGAAATAGCAATATATATATATATATAATAGAATTTTCATCTGTAGACATTATTTTAGAAGGCCATTCAACATGCAATGTGTTAATAAATTGAATATATATACATATATATAAATATATATATGGCATAGACTGAGCAAGTGACTTTCTCAGGATCCATCAGCAAATCTCTCAATGGCTTAAATAAGTTTCAAGTGAAGAGTTCTATCAAGGAAACACACTTGCTTATTCAGAAAAAGAAATTAAGGCTGACATCAAGAAAAACATTCTTTGGACCTATATCACAACAGTACTGGAGGAGGCTGGAGGATTTCATGTCTTCCAGTTTCTTCTTTCTCCAGCATTACTGATTCTCTTTGTATTTGATTTCTTTCGTCCAGATAAAGAAGCAATTTACTGTATAAAGTCTCAGAAGAAGCTTTATAACTGCTCCTACAGATCTCTTAGTGTGCATGGGCATCAGGAAAAAAAACCTAACCTCTAATGACACAAGCTGCTAAGATAACACAAAAGTATACAGTTACCAGAATACAGTCCCTTCTTGTGGGGAGTGGTGTGAGAAGGAACACAAATCCTTAGGAGCAGCCTGAGTTGGTTTCATGAGTGCTGATAATTACAGCTATGGCCACTGAAATTCTCCAGGTTACTCAACAGAACTCGTACATTATTTTCCCTCTTAAAAAGTACTGCTTTTTGCACCACAATCACTCAAAGGCTATCACTGAAGTAAGTCTTATTGAGGAAATAAAATGATCCTCTTCCTTTGTGAACAAAAACAAAAAAATAAACGGTACTTAGCTCCATTACAGTAAGTGTACAGGCATTACTTTACTCGAGTAGAATCTTCTGTCTTTTTTGTTTCTGTAGTCAAAGATAACATCTCTTCTACAGCTTTTCAAGAGTCCTTTTAACTGCAAAGACTGAAGGGATAAGTAAATGTCTCTTTAAGCGTTTATCTTTTTTACATTTCTTTTGACTGCATCACCCAGCTATCAAAAATATTTTAGTCAGCATTTATTTATATAAGAGTGGAAAAGAAAATGTTAGAGAAAAGCAAGAGATACATTTAAAAAAATTCTTAAGAGCAAACAGCAGTTAGGATCCTCATCTCTTCCATTTTTTCTTACTGCAAAACATTTTACTACGCATAAACTTGACACCTACATCCCTTCTTCTGCACTGAAAATCAGACAGCATGCAAACAAAAACTTATTACAGAAAATTACAAAGCTTTAATCACACCATCTATTACATCTACCCTAAAGTGTTACTCCCTAGCAATAGCTATAAACATAGGATTAACAGTCTATGTTTGAAAGATCTACAAGCTAAAAGAAGCAAGTGATTGAGTGTCCTAGAGTTAGGAATCAGTGCAATGCAGTTGTTATTGCTAGAAGACTGGATTAACTGAAATATTTTTCCCTTTATTTAACAAATACAGAGATTGATATATACAATAGGCTACAGATGCATATTCCTAGGGAAAAAGTGAAATGTCAAAGCCTTACCACTTCACCAGAGCAGATAATTAAGTAATTAGAACAATTAAATGTTGACAGAGCACAAGCGACCCCCAGGTGAATTACTATCCTGAATTATGAAAGCATTAGCAAAGGAAGAGGGAAGCCTTTGGCACATATGTAGGACAAATTAAAGGCAATTGTAGGATTGTTTTTTTATTTTGTGCACTTATTCTCCAGATGTGCTCAGCAGTCCACAACTTTTGTTGCCAAACTGTGTATTTAGAAGACTGGCATGGGGACTCATCTAGGTACATTTTATCTCTGAAAAGCCACTGAACTAGGCAGCAGGTAGTATATAGTCATCCATTCTCTCACCTTTTTATGTTGCAAGAAAGTGATGAAACGGTATAGGAGTGCCCTAAAAGATTTATGTCCATCTGAGCAAAAAAAAAATCAGGCATCAAGGAAAACTGATTTTTCAAGAGGCCCTTTGAAAGAAACATACATACAATATCAACAGATAAATTATGCCAGAGGCTTTTAACTTCCTCCACATCCTATGTGTTAACTCATCTGTATTTCTGTGTTTTATGCAGAAATATCCTATTTGATAAATAAAAAACACGAGCAGCACAGCCTTTGTGGAATAATGTCCAATCTTTTTTTTTATCATTAGGACAGATCCATTTATTTTACCATGAGTTATCTGGATGAACTACAGGGACAGTGGTACTGATGCAGGCTCAGAGGTACGGCAGAGATGGGTAACCTGTCTAATTCCTAGAAATTGTCCACTATGAGTCCATGACTACCATATTTGATCCAAACAAGGGCAGGTGAGCATGCTATGGGCTGAGTGGAAAGTTATTTAAAAATGAAGAGAGAACAGGGAAAACATTACACAAATAAATTATGAATGCTCACCAAAAAGTCAATATGAAAAACATCACATACAGAAAATTTCAGATTTGTTTCTTAAAAGCACATTTCATATTTTTAAATAAACCATAAGACTTCATTTTGTAACTCTTACAAAATGTTAGGAGTAAAAAATCATGAAGCAAATATTGTTTTGACAACCAATTAAACCGTATTCATAATAAAAATATAGTATGATAACATTATTTTGAAAAAACAAAATTTGATGCACTATTGAAAACCAAATTATGATTTCTAACATGAAATATAAAACAGATAGTTAAACTGGCAATTCAGATCTGTACTTTAAGAATTTTACAGTTTCATTCCAGATCACTGAATGTATTCATGATTTAACATAAAAGGTTTCATTTAAAAAAAAAAATCAAATTTTCTTATGATAAAAAGATAGTGCAAATATATATCCAGTAATGTAGAATGAGAAACAAAACTTTTGGGATGGTTTCTGTCGATAAACTATGTAGCTTGATAAGTAGCTGCTGGAGTTCAGAGTAGGGAACAGAAAATCATTTATGTAATGAAGAGAAAAGCAGGTGAAAGCCCCCAGTTCAAATCAGAACACTTCAAATCTCCCACTTTGTCAAGGCTGCTGAAAGTGATTCATTCTGTGCTACATCATTTTACATGCCATGACCATTCATTAAGTTTTCTGTACCACTCATCAAAGCCACGCACATACTTAGAGGAGGTGGTAAAGAAAATGTTCTTTTGATTATGCTCCAGCATTCTTGTTTTTCATTTGAAAGAAAAAAGTAACTTTGGAACCTAAGAAGAATAGAAAAACTTAAGCTTGTTAAGGACGCCTTAAAAAGATAATACAGAAGGGAAAATATGACATTTAAATATGAAATGTATCACTGGGGGAAGCAGACTTCAAGGAAACATGGAAAAAATGCCAAAGGAAATTCCACAAAGCAGTATTCCTGGAAACATTTGTCTTCTGCTAATATTTGAGGCTTTAAACAACATGTGTTACACAGCTTCATTAATACCGTAGTGAAAGTTCCTCTGAAGGTTCGCACCAGGGAAGAGATAAGAGATCACCATTCATTCCTTGGGAACAGCAAGAATAAATTAAATAAGACTACAACTCTCCCTTACCCTTACACACACACATGATCTATGCAGCTCCAACAAAGAGATTTTCCTTACTATAAAATAGCATTACAACAATTAATGCCATTACTACAGCTAGTAAAGAAACCTAGAAACAGGAATCTTGAAATAGTCATACTGCTACTATACAGACAATAAACAACATTAATGCTTCCACACAGATCATTAGTTTAAAAGGAAGTGGAAAATAGATGGAAACCAAAAGCCAGCAATTCACAGCTCTATTAGAGACCTTTTTGAACTTGAAAAGCCTGCCCATTTACAACTGAACAGACCATACTTTGCCTCTTACTAAACTTCTCACTATACTTACTGAAATTGATTTTCACTAGGAAAGGAAGCCAAACAAATGTATAATTCTCAGCATGTGCTTCTCTAAAGGTAGCAGATCATAAAGTCCATGTCCTGCACCATAAAGGAGGTTAAATAGAGCTAAGTAGTTTTTTTTATCATTATCTTCCAATGTGTATATCTGTTCAATGATTTAGGAATGTAAGAATTTGATTACTACTTTTTAGATCTGCCTTGTATTGCTAAGAAGTTTATTTGAAGTTTGATGCATAAGGCTAGTGGCACTCTCTTTTGGAATAATTGTTACAGCTCCTTTTTAGAATGTATTCATATCTATTAATATTTTGTTGGCTTACATACAAAGCAGAAAGAACAGAATGCACATGCCTTTAATTGCAGCCAAGAATCAAAAACATACCTGTCTCTATGACTAGAGACAATGCCTAGTAATAGTTGGAAATTAAATGGAAATTAGGGATTTAATCGATCCCATTTGACAGACTTCACATTGCATTATGCATTGCCTATGGGCTAGGTATTTACATACCTAATACCACATACAGAAGCACTCAAACTCTGGTTATTTAATGAGTCACACAAAAATCTGTCTCATAATTCATAGGTGACCGCTTATATTTTACAGCGGTCAAAGAATCAGCATTTCTCTTGGCACTTGAATTTGACAGGGGCATGAATGCAATGGAGAAGAGGGAAACAAAGAAATTTGCATGTACAGCATAATGTTCATTTACAAATATCACTGCCAATACTGCAAGCTAAAAAGAAAAAATTTTCCATTTCAAAATTTATTCAGATACTGTTTCCTGCATTTGCAGCTTTGAGGAACAAAGAGTGGCTAAGGATTTGCAGCAACCGCTACAATTCTTTAGCAGAAAGCAAGTTCTCTATTCATCACATGAAAGTTATGCCATTACTTCTAAGAACAACATTTAGTGATATAGCGCTTTGAGTCCTTTGCTATAAAAATACTGGTAATGCAATAAAAGTATCGAAATACATGCTTCCTCTTCATCACTGTATCACTAAACCTAGTAGAAAAAAAAAAAAATCATGCATCATTTTAATCACCAAATAGACAACAAGGACATTCTTAGTTTTACTTTTACCCTCTTTACCCAATACTTTTAATGCATATGTGTGAACTGCTCTGACATGTTTTAGAGCATAGCCTCTTTCTGTGTGCATGTGTATGATTGTGGCGTGCCTAATTTTAGCATTTGAGAATCCCTTACAGCTAATGCAACCAACTCGATTCAAGTCATCAGGCCATATTTATAGATAAGTCTAAATTTAGGCAGAAATACAAAAATTAATATTCTTAATCCAAAGCATGTGGCTGCCTTCTCATGTTTATACGCCTCCTTTTCTCTGTCATAGGTGCCATCTCTGCAAACGTTTTACACAAATTGAATGAATTGAATTAAATTTAATTAGTTATTTAACATGAATCTTTATAGAAATCTCTCTTTTAAGGGTTGATTTGTGCAACCTGAGAGCTCACATAAAGCTTTCTATGAAGGGTCCGGTATTTTTGACTTGATTTTTTTTTTCCCCAAAAAATTGCATTCTACCATTCCTGTCTTCCCAGTTTTCTAGAATGTATACTCTGTACTTAGAACTTTTTATTTCTACCTATTTATTAACTTCTGTAGCCAGAAGAGGAAGCTGAGAATTTAAAATAGAGCCCAGCTTCTGTTTATCTGTTTGTTTTTTTTGTGTGTGCGTTTTGTTTTTTTTTTTTAAACTATGCACATTCATCTAGTTTGATGTAAAGTATACGTTCTCCAGGTGAAATGGCATTTCCTACCATGAAGGCAAGTCATTTTTGCACATTTGAGCTTCCTTTCGCCAAGACAGATTTTAACCTCTGGTAGTAAACTTGAAAAATAGTAAAAACTATTGCAAACCTCACTATCTTCTAAGTGCAAAGCACTTTTTTTGATGCATCTTCCTTGACAGACACAGCAGGGTATATGTTTTTCTAAAGGTTTCAAAATGAAACCAGCTACAACTCTTTTTTAAAAATGAGAAGAATAAACAACATATGACAGATATGACTTGCATTAGTACTACATTTAGGCTTTTGCATGCTCCAGAGGAACACATATGGGTAGACTGGGTTGGGGGCACAGGGTGGCAGGTAACCGCCATGTGTATATGCTTTGTGTATGAATTTATACACACAAGAAATAAGATGTAAGTCTTCAAAAAAAAAAAAAGTTTTACAGTACCAAATGTGCGTATCTGCACAGTTTTATATAAGCAGTTGAACTATTTTATTTTAGAAAAGCAGCAGAGGGCAAGTAAGCGTTTTTGTAAAATACCACTGGAATAATCTTGTTCATACACTATGGAAAGTATACAAGTCATTTATAATGCTAATATAAACTGAGGGGAAAAAAAAAAGACGGGCTTATTTTTCTGTAGCACATTATAAAGGTGTGGAAAAAAATCAATGAAATCTAAATTAAAGAAAGATACTGTGAAATTAGCATACTACTGAAAAAGGAAAGGCATCGTTGCTCAGGATCTTCTTTAATATAGATGACCATTTACAGCATTAATTTCTCCTATATGGAAGCAAGTGTATTACTAACATGGGATATAAAAAGTAGACATTAAAAAAAACTATTACTAAACATGCACCCCAGAGAATATCAGAGAATATTAAGGAGAATGCAAAATTATTTCACCTGAAATGGAAGTAGTCAGGTTCAGATTCTTATACTCCTTCTTAATGAAAGACAAAATGAAAAGAGACAAAAGTACAATACTAAAAGGCTGACAAACAAATTTGTTTTTGTTTTTCATTAATTAATTATTTAATTAATTTATCTTTCTTCCATGAGTTTCTAGCCTAGTAGTGGGAAGCTTTGATATTGGGGAGAACAAGGATCTGTTCTCATCAAAACTTGATGAGCCCTGATAAAATCGGAGGCATTATTCCCCCTCACATTAAACAAAGATGGCATATGTGCTAGCAGTCCTGGTGGCCCAAAACACAAAGACAAGAAGTATACTGTGCCTGTAGAGTTGCCCTCAGCAGGGACTTCCCTGACTATGGAAGTACACAGAGATGAGTATGTGAGAACTCTGACCAAACATAAACAGGGGAGCTTGGGAGAAAGCAAAAAAACTCAGTCCTTCAGAAGGTAATAGCCAACCTTTCTGCTTCTAATATGTACCAAAAAATTATTCTCACTTTTGCATACTTTTAACAATGAATAATCTATACTGTTCTTTAGGACAACATCCTATATGATGTTGTCATCTTAAAATTGCTGCACCTGACTAACACAAAATGTTTAGTTGAGAGCCCCAGTAACTAAAAAGCATGATCAACACCACTGGTTAAAAGGATCCTTCAAGACTAGTGCAATTGTATGGACTTGAAAGACATACCTTCTTCCTTTTTCCTCATCAGCTACTCAAACTGTATCTAATAGAGGAAAGTGATTTCTTAGTCATGTCAGGCATAGGAGAGGAAACCATGCCAGCATTCCCAATCACTGTGCTGGGAAGCTTACGCTAAAAAAACAGATATAGCAAAAAGAACGTGGGTAGAATAGTCATGTTTGTGCAAATGTTGTGCCATAGGTTAAATGGATTTGTTAGATTCCATTGGGTTCCCAAGCATCTGAGAAACAGAGGCTGACAAAAAAAAACACTCAAAAATGACAGATATTATCTAAAATATTTTTGTTTGCATTAGATTATATTCATGTAAGAAATAAAACACCAGACTTTCATTATATAGAAATCCATTGGATTGTCTAGGATCTTCTTTAAAGGGATTTTCTGTTTGGCTGGCAACTCTCTTAGAAGCTATCCTCTTTCACAGTGCTAAAATGAGATGCAATAAACTGAGCACTCAAGATAACATCTACCTACCTCAGCAGAACAGGACCAATAACAAATACAGCTTTCATTGCAATTGCAGTCTGTTTTTCTAAAAAGAACCCTCTCTCACTCAGAACATAAGATAAGTACACTGTGAGAATAAGTAAGAAGCTTTTTCTCTCTGCTCCTATCTGTAGAGCTTCTGTGCCTTTTTAAAGTATAAAAGTGAACATGGAAAACAGAAATAATTAATGCACAGTTCCTATAACTTGATGCCTTCTGAAACTACTGAAAAAGTACTTATCCTAGTATCTGCCAAAGAGACTGAGAGTGGTATGAAGAAAATTAAGCTAATTTTGCCTTTCATTTGTGCCAATTCTACTACACACTAGTGGTAATTTATGGTGTTCTCTTCGTACAAATCTGATATTCACAGGTGACTTAACTCAAATAAGTCATTCGCTATAATGACTGATTTTGTGATCTTACAGTGAAACGCTAGTACGTTGTATAAGACAGAAGATTAAGCTGTTCTTGTTGCCACTTTCAACAGCAGAGCATGGACCCTTAGGGATCTTTGAAAACATCATTAGCCATGTTAGTGTCTTACACAGAAGACAATTGAACTTGTTCTTCCTGCTGGGAACAGAAGCAGCCCCAAAGATATCTCGCTGTCATTGAAGTCTAAACTTCACCTCTTCATCACCTACAGCAGGCAGAAAAAAACTTATCACTAAATGCAGACTATAGAAACACTTGAGACTGTTTCGTGTTTGCCACAGTGCACATAGGATGAACGGCTGCCTGCATGGATGTATGTACCTCATCAGCCAAGGTGACGCCAATATCAGATTAGGCACGAACTTACAGCTTTGTTGGGTTGAAGCTAAGAGAATTTACTGTGCTTTAGCAAATAGATAATCAGCAATCAGATGAAAAAGTTAATGAGAGAAAATGTCTGTTTTCTTTACTTGTTTACAAGTAAGTAGCAAATCAAGTATCTTCAGATGTTGCAACAAGAGCAAATTATACTCAAAACACATCACTAAGACACCTGTGGACTTGGGGCTCTTCAGTATCCACTGAACAACATGTTCTGTCTTGGTATCACGTCAGTTCAAACACTGACCAATTCTCTTTTCGTTAATAAGTGCCTGTCCTGCATTAAAAACTGCTCTTGGGACTTCGGGGTGAGGCAGGTGAAACTAAAGCCCTTAGCTGGTAACTGGACAAGATTCAACATGTCGAAAAATTCTCTTAACTCTCTTATATATTCTGAGTAGCCAGTGAAGTTCAGAGTACTTTACCACTCCCTCCTAGAGAAAAAACTTTGAATTCAAAAATATTGCTCAAAATTTTGAAATCTGAAAACTCAAAACACAAAGCAGACCGGTTCATGATAACATGCGGACTATATGAAGATACTTAAAGTACCAAGATGTGTATACAGAACCATCTGCCTATAGTGCATTTTTGATTGTCAAAAAGTAGCGAATTTATGGAAACTACTGCTCAGTGATGATCATAAACATGGCTCCACACACAGCGTGCTTAACCACGCTATGAAGTTGGAAGAGGCACAAGTAAACAATCCAAACTGCCCACCTTTTCCGACAGGCAGAGAGACTTCACTCCCTCCATCACTTCCCACTATTCCAACAAGTTTATCACGGGAAACATAAAGGCAAAAGAGTTTTCAGCGAGTTGAATTTAGTCATAAGAATGCCTAACAAGTTGAAGGGAATAAATAAACAAAAGAAAAAAAAAAAAAAGAATACGTCAGCTCAGCTTCTTGTGAAACTGAAGTTTTAATTTCCCTGTATCAAAGTTCCTTCTCTGTAAAATGGGAAAATTCATAACGTTATATATCAGAGGAGTTTGTCAAAAACACGTCCAAATAAATGCCTCAGAAGCACTGGAAAAAAAGCATGATGAAATGTTGACTACTGTAATAAAGTCCATGAGGAAATTAATAATTCTAGACTCACACCATGTTCTTATAATTTGAAATAAAATATGGGGCCAAATACCGAATGAGGAAGATAAAAGTGAGAAATTAAATAACTGGTCATGAGTGGTGAACACTATTCATCCCATATGCAAAACAACACACTGGTCTTATTAAACGTAATAAAACAAACTCAAAAATAAACAACAGCAAACAGATAACGCTATTTAATTAAAACTTATATTAAAGCCAAATTGTATTCAGTGTTATTCCAAAGAAAGTTTGAAAAGAAAAGAGTTGATAAATTCTTCAAGTGATGATAAAACTAAACATGCTAAAGCTACAGTTGGTGATGCTCACACTGGCTAGCCTGGCTACCTCTCAAGACAGGCTCACCAGAACAACATACATTTTAGAAATCCCAAATTACAAAGCTAGACAAAGGGAACCAAACAACACATTACAATAGAGTTGTATAAATCTACAGAATAGATGTAATATGAGGGAGTAGTAAGACAAGGCAATGTGACTAAGCACAATGTTACAAGGACAACAGGAAACAAGCCCCCTACATAAGGCTCTAGCTAAAAGGAAAATACGACTTCTGAGTGAAAATGAAGGAACTGATACATAGATAGAGGAGATGATATTGCATAGTATTAATGTATTATTGTCCTGGTGCTGGTGTCTCTGAGGAATAAATCTCTTAGGTCCACTTCAGAAAGAGGTTTTACAAGTTCCTGTAGCTGTGCCTTCTTGCCTTTGTCAAAGAAGCTCACTTTCCCAAGTACAAGGTTTCCACTTATCAGCTGTGACTGCAATCAGAAAAGAAGGCCAATTCAGACTTGTTACTGCTGAAATACTTGGAAAGTGCCAATTAAAATATTTTGTTGGTCTTCACCCTGTCACAGGTATCACTGCCACAGAGATGTTAGAACATGACTGCCCTAGAAAAATTAAACGTATGGCAGATGGTGGTGAAATGTACAGGCAAAAAGGTACCTAAGAGAGAGTTCTTTCATGCTCTCAAGTTTTCAATTTGTGAGGTCCTCATGTTTCTGGATGCATATTTCTCAAAATATACTAATTTACCTTTCTCTCTTTTATTTTTTTTCCCTCCATGAGCAATTTCAGTGCTGTTTCCTTATTTCTCTTGTTTACCAAAACTTAGAAATCTTGCATTTGTGCAAGTATGCTGACTTATATAGAAACAAGATTTCTTTCACTTATATTTCAAGGATACAAAGATAACCATTTCCCAGCTTATAGAAATCTCTGCCACATATAATTAGGAACATATTACATACTTTAATTTAAAAAGCATCAAACAAGACAAACTAATTCGAACTCAGAGGAACCTAAGCTAGATAAATGAATCACTTGAAAATAATGGAAAAATTGAGAAAAAAATGGTTAAACAACTACAAAAAATTAACCTCATATCAAATGCAAAGGTATTTTGCATTGTTCAAGAAAAGAACAGGTTGACAAGGCATAAAAATACTTTACGGAGCTAAGTTAGTTTAGTTGACAGAAAACAAAATTCAATCCATTAAAATCCATTATAGATACTCTGCTAGAAATCATAGACAAATTTATTTTTGTTATTATTTGTACAGCAGACAATCAGCAATTAAGAATGTTAATCTGGAATGAAATTCAGAGACATTGCAGCTATTATCTGCCAGAAGAATGAGAAAAAAAAAATTTGCCAAGTAGGACTCATGTTTTAGAAGCAAAAGAAATATGAGAGTCTCATTAAACTGAAAAAATCAGATTCTGAAATGTGTGTTTTCTGGTTCCATGCTGACCTACACATTGTTTTCCCCTCTTTGCAGCTTACTCTCGGATGCTTTTATTTGAAGTGTTAAGCCCTGATAGAAGTTCCAATAATGACTTCATCAGTTTTAAGTCTCTTGATCATTGTTAATTTTTTTCTTCCATGGAAAAGGCACAACTTCTTAAAAATAAGCCGAATTAATAGATTAATGGAACTCTTGAGGTATGCAGATAATCAGGGTAGTCACACACACACACACAGAATTGTAAGGGACCTCTCAAGATCATCTAGTCCAACCTCCCTGCAAAAGCAGGCTCCCTAGACCAGGTTGCATAGGGTAATATGGTTAACAAAACTATTATGCAAAAAGAATGAGGAGAGATGGTTAATCTAACATACCTGTTAAGGAATTGGGTTCTGGATGCAGCAAAGTATTTAAATAGGATTTAGAAGGTAGTCCTAAACATCATTCCATCACCAAACAGCCTTTAGGTGCTCTGGAGAAAGCAGGCTGAGACAAAGGATGCAGATAAAGCAAAGGGCTCAACAAGCTGAAGCAAGTAAGGACATGATGTCTTACAGAACAACAGTACACATGTGACTATGGTGTACATAGGATAGTACATGATGATGATGTGGCCAGTACATGTTGGCAAACCATCGGTGTTTTTTTTTTGTGCTTTTTTTTTTTAAATTTACTTACACCAGTATGCTCTCTGGAAACAGAGTGAACAGAAGCACACCAGCACACTTGTATTTTCACAGCCCAACTTGAAAATTCTGTTGTCATCTCTATGCAACTGTATGGTCATACAGGAAATACCTATATATGAAAGAAGTTGTTGTCAATGGTAAAATTGAATTCCATCTTGTACATTCCCAGAACAGTACTCGCACACCCTTTTTATCTGCTGGTACTCAGGACCCTCTTGAAGATGGGTAAAATCACTACACGGTGCAAATGCAAACATATGAAAAACATCTAATTTGCAAAGAACGTAGAAGCCTTATTTCCTGAGCATCAAAGGACCTCAGAAGTAACCCTGCTTTATAGGTTTAAATATATCTTTCAGGCAGCACAGCTCTTTGAATTTATTCACAATGTCTTCTTGCTGATCTGCTGTCTTATGAGTGGCCTTTTGGGCAGTTTCCAGCTTAGATACCTAAAAGCCCTCACCACCAGCCCCTTAAGCAGTTGGATTCTTGCAGTGTTTGGGGGATCCCATGTGGGAGCAGCGGCAGAAGGCTGCAGGGCAGTGTGTGGGGTCTGCGGATGCAGTGATTGCAGGGCCAGAATGTGGCTGTTGAGGAGAACCAGCAGGCCTGGCCACATTAGCCTAGGCGCAGGTAGCAACAGGGCCAGCCCCAGCCCAAGCCAGTTAATGAGGTAACTGCCCACTTTCTCTGTCTTTTTGCCCAACATTTATGGTTCTCTACATGCTTTTCTGAGCCATTCAAATACCATACTGTTGTTCATGAATCTCAGCTCCTTACATTAGATTCTATTCTTTCCCTGCCATTCAACAGGAGATGTTCAAGTGTGGGCAACATCCAACTCACTTGCATTTTAATCACTTTTTAAATTCTTATTATAAGCATTGTAAAGATTATCTTCTGTTGACTGCAAATCTCTCAATCCTCATTTTGTATTCCCATCAGCTTTAGCAAGGTCTAAGACTATCCTCCATAGATGAAAGTTGCTCACATTTTATGCTGTAATAAAGTGCTAGCCTTCCTTGCTATACAAAGATTTGAAAAGTCCATCAGTAGCAAAACAAAAGTAAAATCTAATATAACTGGACAACCAAAACACTGAAAATAATATTCATGATAACTTTTGTCTCTTTGGGGATTCTGATGCCTTTTTTTTGAGCAAACAAAGTCAAAGATGATTTACTGAAATGTCTGAATGAACTATTTGGAATACATACAGTATTCTCCATACAATATTCAGCTAAATAGTTGAAGAAAAACTGTCCTATTTCCTTTAAATCTCAGTCTGTAAAGAACTGATGCTACCAGACCAAAACTAACTTTTCAAATATTATCAAAACTGTTCTGCCTTGTACAGATTTCTCTCCTATCGTGCGAAAACAGTCTCCATTATCAATAAGTTGGGCTATAAACTGACCATCAAGAGAATTACACAGATGACTGTTTCCTTAGGATAAGGCAATGTCAAGCACACACTCAGCATGAGAGCAGGGAATAATGATGAGAATTTGCAGCATTCTCTGCTTGCAAAACAGCTGTTCATATATTTCTAAATATTGTTTTCCACTTTTGCCTTCTCCCTTCTATTTAACTCTAATGCTTTATTTGTAAGATAACTGGAGACATCAAATACATTGTGTTTTTATTTCCATGACAAGCATAACTTTCATGTGAATAATTAAATTATCTTAGTTTAGCATAGAAATTGAACTACTGATGTATAGTTCATCAGATCTTCATCTCTATCCATTCTTTCCTTTAAATGTTTATGAAATTAACCAGATTTGAAACTACAACTATCATAGCTCACATCACACGGAGTCCCATCGTATTACCAGAAAAATATACTTTGCCAGCATTAAGATACTCTCTCAAACTGAGACAGGGGAGGTTTTGGTTACATATTAGGAAGCTTTTCACACAGAGGGTGGTGGCACACTGGAACAGGTTGCCCAAGGAGGTTGTGGATGCCCTAGCCCTGGAGGCATTCAAAACCAGGCTAGATGTGGCTCTGGGCAGCCTGGACTAGTGTCTGGCAACCCTGCACATAGCAGGGGGGGTTGAAACTAGATGATCATTGTGGTCCTTTTCAATCCACGCCATTCTATTATTCTGTGATTCTATGATACACAAACACTGACTGACAAATAAAACCCACAGATTCTACTTTGTGTCAGTACTGTTGCCTCCCTGTCACAGGGATTGAAGGTAACACGACTTGTATCTTCACTGAACTGCTAAGCATCCCCCAGGATGCATGTGGAGCTGAGACACTCCAGTTGTCTATCTGCAGAGGCACTCCTGGGGGTCTTCACACACCAGCTGGATGATTATTTTTGAGCCCTCTCTCATGGTATGTAAAAAGCAAACTGACACAAACTGACCCATTCTTACAATATCCTCTAAACTCCAGAATTTATCCCAGAACCATTACAGCCATTTTTTTTCTAAGTACAAAATCTCATATATTTATATAAAGAAATGACAACAGAAGGTTACAAGTCACTTCCTCCTCCTGAGAAGAAATAAATGAGTAAGAGAAGAGAATGCATTAAGAAAAAAAAAAAAAAAGCACTAATGTTCTTTTTACTTACAAGAAAAAAAAAATCAATTTAACCTGGTTGACATATCAGCCTCAAAAACTGACTGACTGCAGTCAAAATATATCAATCTCTGAAATCCAGTGGATTTCTCAATGGATTTCTTATCCCTGAGCAGAGCTAATTCAATTATCTGACAACTACAAAACTACCACCTTAACTGAATGCGTTTAGTTGGTGCTAAACAGAACACTGATTTAGACAGAAGAGAGAATAGAGATATTGATATGAAGGAAACTGGAAAAGCTAGAATGTTAGAATGTCAGAAATGTAGTGAAGAAACAGGCAAGAGAAACGTCACTTGAAAATGAAAGTCAATGCAAAATTGTTTGCGATATGAAAGAAGAAATATTGGAAAGAAACAGCAGTGACAGTAATTTATACACATTTAGAACTCAACATAATGAGGAAGCTAAAGGAAGGAAATGCAGATGTAGACTTATCTAAATGACATTGCACGTCGGAGTCAAAAGGAAGGAAAGCCTTTTAATAGCTAGTAGTAAATACTGCTCAAGAAGATGGCATAATTAAGCCAGTTAGGAAGAGTATTATGTTATTACTCATAGAGGAAGGTCTCCTCCTGCTGTTATTCCATGTTACTTTTCCTTCTTCCCTCACGCAGCAAGCACACTGGCACCATGTTAACTAATGTACAGCACACCTTCTTAAAATGGAGTTCTAGCATGGTTGAGAAAAGCTGCTGTTTCATTTATCATCAGCCAGGGAAAAGCAAATTGGGCAGTTATTATTCCAAGAGTTAGCATATCCCTTAATTATGCATTATTGTGAAAAGTATGAAGTCTCTGAAGCACATATAAAACAAAAAGAAACAAAAAAAAAATTCAAATGAATGGAGAACATTAATAGAAGTACTGGCTTTTAAGGTGTAATCATCAAGGAGAACATCACTGATTACAATTACAGGAACTTAAGTTAGAAAACTCAAGATTTTTCCTAGATCACTGGTAACTGAAAGTAGCTCGATCAGGAAAGAAACTGGACACTATGCGATTCATATCAGCATATTATAAATTTCAGAAATGTTTACAGTATTTTCCCTGAGAAAACAAAAAAACAATACACTGGAAAATTCAGTCTTGGCCAGATACAAGTGTAGTCCAAACAGCGTTTCTGTTTGTACATCATGAGGTTCACAATTATACAAGCTCTGCTTTAGCAATTTTCCTCTTCTGATGCTTTTCAGTATAAAGACAAACATCTCTGGTGATCTTTAGAGCGGATATGAGTACTATGCACAATGAAATAGTCACTGTTCAACCTTTTTACTTAGATCCTTCTCTATTTAATGTGTGGACGATACTAAGAATGGATCTATGACTTACCCATTTTGAAAAAAATAGAAGAATCCACTTGTGAATTCACTTTTTTTTTTCCTTTTTCTTTTTTTGGAAAATTATGTTTTGAGCAATTTCTATCAGGATATTTGCATGCATTGACAATGCTGATATTGACAACAAAGAGAAGAAACACAGGCAGCAGTGTATCTTCCCATCATCTTCTGCAAGTAGTGACAGCTTTTGCTGTGATGAAAAATGTAATGGGATATATAGCTAATACTGGATTTCTTGTCTTGATTTTACATCCTTTACTTGTTCAGTCAAGTGCACTGAAGCCAAGATGAAACAAAATGGCTGACTCCGAGAGTTCAAATCTATCTTTTCTTTCTTTCTTTCTCTCTCTTTCTTTCTCTCTTTCTTTCCCAAAACCAAATGCATATGAAAGAAGAATAGAGCAGAAAAGGAAAATAAAACAATGTTATTTGCATGAGCCAGTCTCTGGATCACAGAATTTATCTTTGGAAGGCAATATTAGTACACTTCACCGGGAGTGTGATGAGAAACGCAATTTCTACAGAACCTTCTATAGATTCAGGTTGAGTTTTGAAGTTCCCACTAATGAAAACAGAAGCCATGCCAGTAAACCCCAATACTATCCATTGAAAATCAGGAAGGAAACATAAGGAGAGTTGAATGAGAGTGAAAGAAATGTTCCTGACTGTGAATGCCAGCTCTAGCAAACCAAAGTACTTCAGGTTTTGTCATCCAAGGCACATGTAAACCACAACCTCTATCATACCTGTACAGCCAAAGCTCAAAACCAGAGAGATTAAAAGACTTTTTTTTTCATTATTGTTATTTTTTGTTTGTTTGTTTGTTTGTTTTTTGAAGGAAGAGGGTGGAAAAGAGGTAAGTGGGTTCTGTGCTACATTTTGCATTCCTGCTAAGGAATCTGTACGCTCTTCCTCAAAAGCGATGGTTTCCCAGACAACTTTCCAATGCCTTATTTCCCCTCTTCACCTGACACCTGCCCTTCCCTGAATCACATACTGCTGCTACTTTTCCTGTTACAGTTCAGGCACTCATCAGCCCCTGCCCATTGCCAACTAGATTTACTTAACTGAAGTAGCAGAAATTGCATCTGCCCAAAAGGAAAGGAAACTAAGTCCTACTGAGACAGAAAGCTCAACTGGTTCAGAGAAGAGCCAATGATTTTTTATTAGCAGAAGAGCATAATTGCCCCTTTTGGCAAAAAAAAAAAAAAAGAAAAAAAAAGAAAAAAAAAAGATATTAGCCGAGCTCAGCTGGACACTCTTTCAGCTAGCAGTGAACTCACTACTGATACTCCTAGCAGAAAATGTGATCTCTAAGGGCCTTGTCATTTATTTTAAAGCTCCTCTACACAGATAAATAGAGGAGAAGGCATAAGCCATACAAAGCTCAATGAGCTTCTGCAACTTCCAACCAAAAAGTGTCATCAGGGTAGATGACAGTGGCATGCAGATCAAGCCCTTGGCCATGATGTGTAAAACAGAAGAACGCACTGGCAACATTCTAGGAGCTTGGTGAAGCACAACTGAAGGAAGGATTGAAAATTGCTCAATGCTTTTAAGGCCTCTCCTTACCATTAACTTGGTCATTAGCCTTGTATCTCCCCTTCTTCGTACAGCAAGCTCTGCAGCACACACAGAGAAATACGTTTTTCCTATGTATTAAAGTAAAATTCCTCAGTTTATGTTGGAAACAGGAGATGTGACACTTTATAAAACAAAACTTCTAATTGTTCCTCAAAGCTCATTTTCAAGATAAACACAGCAAATCAAGTCACAGATAAGTTGTTTATGAAAGTGATTCCAGGAAGCTATTCCATAGCCTGGTACTGAAAGTTCATTACTCAAATATTTGGGAACAAGAACCATAAAGACAAAGAAAACAAGATTTTAAAATAAAATTCATTTTAAGAATTGAAAGAAAAAAATAAAAAGAACTAAAAAGAAACAAATGTAAAAGGCATATGGTGATTTGCATGACATAAAATGCGTGATTGAATAATTAAAAATGAAAACTTCAAAACATTAGTGGTATTTAGCAGTGGCTACTAAACCACAGAGGCTCTTTGCCATATTTTTTTAGCATCATTTAAGCTAAAATGCTCTTTTTTGTTGTTAAATTGTATTATTTATACAAGACAGAAATCCTAAAATCTCTTTGATAAGATCGCATTAATAAAAATGTTTAAAATTCAGATATGCAGTGTCATGTCACCATTGTATAGAAATCTAGCAACGAAGAAAAAGATTTTCTTAAGAACAGTGCTAAGAATCTGAAGCACAAATATAAATGTTATAAACAACATTAATTCATAGATCAGGGAGATACAAATATACATACTGTTGATGCGAATACAGAAACACAGTGTTCAGACATACAAGGATAAGACAGACATCAAGGATAAAGAAACAGTTTGAAGACAAGGGATGACATTCCAAGTGGTTTGCTTGAAGAAGGCAAAGCCTGGACCCCAAAGCCTACATTTTCAAATGTAAGTGGGGTAGTAATTCTTTCTAGCAAAGTACACAGAACTTAGTTTGTGCACCAGTTGCACCATTGCCATTTTTTTTCTTGTTTCTATTTCACGAAATGAATTTCTCCAATTCCTATTCATGCCATCACTTAAGCATGTACATCAAGTTTAGCAAATGCTAAAATGTTCTCTTTAATTGAAAGCTGTAAGAACTTTCCTGTCATTCTGTTAAAAACATTACAATGAATGAAACTAGATTTCAGCACAAAATATACATACACAAATGTTTAATATATTTAAATAGAGAAATCTCATTGAACTAACACCTGTGAGTACTAAAAGACATGCACACACGTGGCCAAATGGAGAATGCTCTAACTTGACTCCATGAGACAAAGAAGTGGAATTGTCAAAGAAAACTGCCATAAGAATTACACTGCCATTGCTCCTTCCAAAAGTTATGCTCCAAATGGCTTATGACACATGCAGGGAGGTAATACAATTATTCAACCTCAAATAAGTTGCTTTTGTTACAGTGAGAAAATTTTCACCTAGGAAAGGTTTGTGAGAATGATAAATAAAAGACAAATTGACCTTGGAAATTATCAACAGTTAAACACTACCATGAGTGAAATGGTCCTGATGGCTTAGATTTTAGATCCTGCAGTATTCCTCCTCACACAGCTCTACTGCTGTCAGAGTCCAATCAACTCATGGATGAAGAACATCCACTTGAAAGACAAGGTGAAAGTTTTGCCAGTAGACTGAGAAAAATGTGTGCTAAAGTACTTCCAGATCTTGTGAAGTTTACTGTGGTTGAGCAAACTCCAAATCTGGAATATGGAAGTGCTCCTGGATTCCCCTCCTACACTAAGCTAACACATCCCCCAGATATGCTTTCTGCTATATGTGACTGGAAGAAAATTTAATCCCATTCTACTTACTAGTCTTTAAACACATGATAAAAGGAGTGCTTTTCCTACTCAGTTTTAGAAATGAATCTATATCACAAAAAGTTGGAGGCTTTCTCCTATAGGACTTAAAAGTTGCATAATGGAAACAGTAAGGAAAGATTTTGCAAGCGAAGGCAGCAAACCCAGCACGAGTCAACACAGGAAAGAACTGGATTCCATCCCTGTATTTATAACAGAGCAGATAGGAAGGTCACTTTTTCCAGGTTTTTCCCCACCTGGCTAGGAACAGCAACATTATTTTATCTGTGCCCAGCTTAATGCATTAAGATATGCCAAACTGCTTAAAATTCCAAAGTATAAAGTGAATATGCCTCAACTAACATGTCTGATTCAAGCTTCAAGTCCTCCATGCTAAATAGAAATGTTGTTACAGTGGTTTTATGTGCATAAGCCTAGAGCAGAGCCTTAGCTTGCACTCCAGCTCCACTGCTTTAAGAGCTGTGAAGTTACGAAGGCACAGCATCTTGACAACTTTCAGTTAACAGTCAGAGGAAAGCCATTCCACTGCCTCTATCGTTTACATAAAGTGGTGTAAGAAAAAGGAGTTTAGGAAGCAGATAATTATTGCCAGTGATCTCTTAGTCACTTTTTTTCAGGTCTACTCTGTCTCCACACTGGGCAATAGCAGAGTCTGCTTCCAGTCATATATTATAGGTGCCTTTCCCCTCCAGACCTCTCTGTTCCACAGCACTTCAAAGCTGCACATTGGAATGAAAGATCAGTATCCCACAATACATATAATTTTATGTGACACCATTGCTTTTAAACATTCATAACAGTACTGAAGTCTCATTTCAGCTGCTGGTTCCACATTCATGATCATAAAGATGTATCATTGTGGTTTCAGCTGCATCATGTTCATAAAAGATAGAACATGTTTTGTTATAAATCTGCTTATGTTATACAGTAGATAATTTACATCATTTATCTTTTTGCAAGCGTAGGTGATACATTACTGTGAAAACAAGCTCACTGAGCAGACCAATGCCCTGTCCCTGTCACAAAGGATAATTTTTATCCTTCCACAAGGCTTGCAATTTAATAACAGAAAAAATAAAAGACATCTGCAGCTACCATCATCCAAATAAGGCACTGTTTTCCTGACTTTGAAAATCACAGTACGTCTGATAGGTTAACACAGGCATGCACAGCCCATGGCCTGTGGGCTGGATCCAGCCTTGAATAGCTTGTAGTGCAGCCCACCCTGTCTCAATCCTCACCTATTGCTCAGCAACAATCAAACATCAGCACACTATTAACCGGGCTGAAACCAAGACAAAGAGAGTCTTGGAACATATAGAGTTGCAATAAGATTCAAATAAAAAAAAAAAACTGATAATGTCTCTACTAGACTTACATAAGCCCTATCTTAGGGAAGAGAAATATCCTTCACTTCACAATCACGCTTTATTCACATCATCTCTTTTTGGCAGTATGCATAACTGTTTTCAAGGATGAAGCACATGAAAAATGTGAAACTTCATCAAAAATCCCCGATGAACACCTTACAACCGCTATAGGAATTGAACCCACTGCCATCAAACCAGACGTGTTTCACAAAAACAACGTCAAATATCACACTAGTTTTATGGCTTTGTAGCTTTACTCTTTTATGTTTTAAAAAATATTAAAAATTAAAATGTTTTGTTACTTATACACATTAACTATGTAAACATTTCACGATGGCAGCTCCAAATGTAATGCATCCTACTTTATTATGCTGGCAATCAAACAGCAACTATGGATACAAATACTTCAACCTACCTCACGTCATCTCAAAAGAAAACAGAACCCAAAAAGAAAGATTGTGAGTGAAAGAAGAGCGTTCAACAAGAAGCAGAAGTAATGGTTTCTTTGGTGCCATTAAAAGAAACTACTAAATCTATTGATTTCCATGAAGCAGTAAAAATTTAAGTGATTTTCTTTAACCTTTCTCAGTGTATCTGGAATAGTTACTGATGGCACCCCAGCAGTGGTTGGCAAACATGAAGGACATATAAAATTAACAAAAAATGATGCAATTGCCACCAGTAACTCACATTTGATGAAATATCACTGCATCATACATCAAGAATATTTATGCAAGAAAGCTTTACTAATGGATTAGAAAAGTACAAATCATCATCAAAGCTGTGAATTTTACAGAGTTAAAGGGATTAAATCATCACCAATTCTGGGAGTTCCTCAGAAGTATGGATGCTAATTATGGAGACTGAAGATCCTTTACTTTTCTGAAGGAAGGCAATTCAGTGTAAAATGTTAAAAAGATTTTATGACTCGTGAAATTAAATCAAGTCGTTTATGGAAAAGGAAAACCTCTGCCAGAATTCCAAGATGAAAATATGACTCACAGATTTGGCATTTTTGGTAGATTTGACTGCTAATGTACATGAGTTAAACACACATTTTCGAGGTGAAAAAAAATCTTATCTGTGCTATGTTTCAAAGCACAACAGTATTCAAAATGAAACTTAAATTATGGCAAGCTGGAGGTATGGCAAGTAATTTTCTGTATTTTGATAGATTGCGCAAACACAGTACTGTGAACAGAGGAAAGCATGCAGTCATGTTTTCTGTTTTGATAAAGGGATTTGAGAATAGATTTCAATATTTCTGCATGTAGCCAGACCACCTCCAGGTTCAGTATGTTGTACTTCGTGGTATTATTGAGGTTGTACAGCAGCACCTCTGGGAGTGTATAGGCTACTGAGCTGCACGTGGTGGTATTCAGGTCTGGGTAGCTATTAACCTTGCTGTATCCAAAGTTGTTGTTTTGGTCTGGCAACCATTGGCACTAAGCAATGTGTTCTCACATTTGACCTCCCAGCACGCCAAATTGCAGTCATACAGGTAGTACATGGCCGCCACAACCTGCACATTAATGCCCCAGACCACTGGGACACAGAGAAGATTGCCCAGCTGCTGCACCTGCCACAGCAGGTCAGTGGCTACCACACATCCCTTACAATATAGACCTCAACTCAGTGGTCTCAAAGACGTGCATGATGTTGGAGGTGATGGATCCCATGCAGGATTAAGAGCTCTCAGAGCGGAAGCTTCTCTACAAAGACTGGGGAGGTCCATCATTGGTACACTACCATAACGGCTAAGGTGGACCCTGTATTTGGGGAAGGTGGCTTCTTTCACCTTGGAGCAGCAGTCTCCCACTAAGATTGGACCCCACATGTAGCTCTGCTTGCAGAGTAGATTCTCACTTTGAACAGTTTTCAGCACATCAGGTGATCCAGATGGGATCAAAGTGTGGCAGTTGTTGACCTTCACTCTCTCATAATTTATGAACATTTGTGAACTATTTTCAAGGATGAAGCACAGAAAGAGTAAAATTTCATTAAAAACTCTGATGAGCATGTTGAAAACTCACAAAAAATTCCAACCCCTTCCATCAAAGCAGACGCAGTTTTTTACATAAACAACATCAAATATCCCACTAGCGTTATGTGTGTATATATATATATCTATCTTACTGAATAAGAAATATAAAAAATAAAATGTTACTTACACATTAACTCTTTCATATATTTTATATGTAGCCCAAGATAATTCCTCTTCACTAAATGCAGCCCAGGCAAGCCAAGGCACTGGACACCCATTATTTAATCATGACTGTGACTGAGCCCCATTGTCTGACACAGTTCTTTCTGGGGTGACATGTCACAACACAACTTGCCTTTCAAGGTTCAGGGTAGTATTCTGGGCAGTGGTATGGGGCATAGGATATATGTCCAGCCATCTACTTGTTGCTTCCACCATTATAAGAACATGGCTCTTGCTGTCGTGGGAGCGTAGTCAACTTGAGAAGTTTTCCAATGTGTTTATTACAGCGATTGTCATCCATACCAAAGAGGCTTTATCCATTTGGCTTGCCTAATTACAGCACATGCTTCACATTTATGGACATCCTATGCAATAGCACCCGTATTCAAGTCCACCCCTTGATCCTGAGCCCACCTATACATTGCATCCTTTCCTTAACATCCTGAGGTATCGTAGGCCCACTAAGATAGAAATAATTTACCCTTATGTGGCCCATTGAGATCTGCTTGAGCCACTTCAACCCTAGCAGCCCAGTCCACCTGCTGGTAATTTTGATGTTCTTCAGTGGCACATCTCTAAAGTAAGTGGGTATCCACATGATGTACTTTTACAGCTGCACTCTCTACCCAGGCAGCAATATCTTTCCACAATGCAGCAGCCCACATGGGTTTGTCTCTGTACTGCCAGTTGTTCTGCTTCTATTCTATGATAGGATTAGTCAGGGTACAATAAGTATTTCCAGATACAGAGACATCAGGCCTCTTACTAAGATAAGAAAGTCTTGTGATTACAGCATGATCAAGAAATCTGCTTCAAGAGGAAACAATGTTATAGATTTTCAGTCAGTTACTGTCTAAACTCTTGAAAGATAAACTCAGAAAGCTGCTTAAAAATAGGTACATGCTTTAGCATTTTCCTGCATGAGGCTTCGTATCAATTCTCTTCATCTGTAAAATGGAAGAAACATAATTTCTTCACAGAAAGTTAGAAGAGTGAATTTGTAGCATCCTTTTAACATTTATATGATAATTTCACTATTCTTTATCAAAGTTTAGTGTATATGGTTTATTTCCATGCCTTTAAAGTTGTTGCACATCACCCGTATAGAGAGAGTTATTGTTGCATAGATTAACTGGGTTCTAATCTTGTGATATCTTCATAAAACAAAGTATAATCCTTCTTGGTTGTGGAGACAGTTATATGTGAATCTTCAGACTATTAAGCCAGTGACTTTTGAAAAGCTAAGAGTGGGTGCTCTTTCAAGGCTCACCTGTATCTTTTCTATCAGTTCCGTTCACAAAGAAGCAAATTTACTTCAGACAGGTTCTTGGCAATACCAGGTTAACTATTCACAAATAAGCCAGTAGTCATATATAGGAAGAAGAGTTAAACTCACCCAACTGGCAAAGGGACCCTCCAGCTATGCAGCACTCCCTCAGGAAACAGCCTAGGCCCAAGAGATGCTCTCCCTTTAGTGGCTGGCCCTTATATGAGCCCAGGATACGTCCACCCCGAGTCCACCCCATGTGTGGAACACAGGTGCAAACAATTTGTCTGCGCTCCTTGTAACAGCCACAACCTTTCACCAGATGCCCAATCACCAGTTCAAGCCATGAATTCACAGTTCCCCTACATTATCCTATCTCAGACATCTCTAAAGATTTTAAAATTCTAGGATTCCATTAGATCTTGCAGAATTTTAGCACTCTGATGTTTGGATGTGACATGTTCTTACAAAAGGCATGAATCTGAACTGCATTTGGACTGGTACTTTTGCCATATCTGCACATGAGGTTACATATTCAGATGAGTGTACAGCTTTGTCAAAGGTATGTGGAAGTAAGACACATGTACATGAGTTATCTTGTTATCCCAAACTGTCCCAGTGGGCGAGAAGAAAGGCAGTACCTCCACTTCTGATTTTTAAATCAGCTGGAATTGTGAGTTAAATCAAGTGATTCAGAGTTAATTCCTTACAAGCTTACACATTAATTTTGAGCTAAGGAGATCTTCAGTTACTAAGACATGACCAAGTAGTAAATTACAGATATAATCTTATAATTTCAAGGTTTTCAGAAACATCATTTAAATATAAGCATTCAAGAATATACTTTACAGATGTTTCATCCCTTTATAGAGGGACTTTACAAGCATATGCAAGATTCCCATCTGAGCTATCCATATATACCCATTCTATTTGTTATGGTACCCATTGTGTGCCAAAGAAAAAAAACCAAAAAAGATCTGGGCCATCAAGGACAGACTTCCAAAATCTCATGAATGAAACTAATACAGAGACTATAGAGAACTTGTTTCACCTTCAGAACACTTTCCATCACTCAAAAACAATTAAATCTGTAATGGACCACAAACAGAAATCTGCCCCAGAAATATGAAAGAAACAATTACAGACACTTCTTGTGTGTATGTTTTCATTACAACACATAAAACTATGGTCCAAAACTGAAGTTAACCAATGAAAAAAATCATATAAATTTTTATGCATAAAATCACCATACATATCCACTAATAATGCCCTGAGCAGATAATAACTACAGTTTTGAATTATTTAAAGGACTCTTCCCGCACAGCATTATTCTACAGTGATGTGAAAAATCTTGCCACCGTCTGCTCTACTGGAAAAGTCCACTTTGCTCAAACTTCTTTTTTTGTTGCTGTTGTTGTGTAAACTTTCCTATTTCCTCTACTGTAGAAATATGGATCAGTTTGAACATTTATAAGGAAGGAAAGATACAAATGCATCATAGAACTAGCTCATATCTGACAATTCAACATATATTATGACTTATATGATAAAAAGAGTTAATCACTGAAAACAATGAGTCACCATTGATACATAACAGACAAATGATGAAATACTTAAATTAAAGCAGCAAGGGAATGACTGCTCGTGTTAGGTTCTAGATAACACAGCTACTTCACCTCTGTTCCTTTACTTCAGCTTTTGTATTTCACATTACCAAAGACACCAAAACTATTTAGTCTTTCCATAACTCAAATATTGTAGCTTTAGATCCAGCAATGCATACAATTACTAAAAAGAAAATTGAATTTTATCATGACATTATATGGGAGAAGGACAATATGATATGTTGTGAGTGATAAAAGATAAACATCACAAATACATGTATATGAAAGATTATTCTACTTTGCAGATATGAAGTTTCTGAATCTCTGAGCAGTGATGAGGGATTAAAGTATACTACGCTCAAAAAAAATGCCATCTTAAGTAATGCTCCCACTATGCTGTAAAGAAAAAATCTGGCCTGAAACACTAATGGTTTCTCAAATTAACTGATTTTCTCCATACCACATCAACTAAAAGGTAACTGTTGGAATTCCAGATAAACTGTGCCAGTCCAATCAAAATTTATTACTGAAATGCATATGTACTAAGAAGGGAAGAATGCTGTGTTTATCCCAGGTTGTTGCAGAATTAATCTCTACCCAACAAAAAACATGATATACTAAATGAATTTGACAATATTAGGAGGACCTGATATTGAAAGGGAACGAAAATAACTTACTAAAAATTATCACTTGTGAAGATTGATTATAAATATAGCCATCTTCCTGAAGTTATATATGTAGAATGTTCTGTTGTACTTCTACACTGGAATTGGAACTATGATGGATAAAACTGCATTAAAATCACCCACATTGTATTAATGAATGCTGCACTGACATTAAAAACAAACAAATGAAAAAAAACTAAAAAACTACTACCTTATAGTAATATACTACCTAATATCTTGGATATTACTTATTTTCATGGACAAAGGACAAACAAACCACACACACTAAGAGATCCATCATCCCATATCACAAATGAGAACTGAAAACCATTCTACTGTCTTATGTGCTTTAGGGAGGATAGAGTTGTTGGGTCTGTCTTATACACGTTAATTTGTTTCTACACTACTTTCAAAAAATACCAATGGCACAGCTCCCCTGAGATGTTATCTCAAGCTAAAAAGCTAAGCTGCCTAAACCGATAGCAATTATTGAGTCCTACTATTTTATTTTATTTAGTTATTTTTTTACTGCTGCCCAAGTAAATATTTGTCATAACTTTCTATAAAAATTAGTTAAAAGAAAAACAAAAGTTATCTCAAAAGTTAAGTCTTACCTTCTCTTGTATTCTACAGACTTCAGGTAAAATTGCTGATTTGGAAGTCTGGTATCTGTAGGTATACAAAGAAGCACCAAACACTGTTACCATCCTTGTTTAATATTATTATTGCAAGAATGCTTCACATTATATTGGTGTGAACATTTTCCAATCCTGCAAAAAGAAAATATATATTTTTCATGTATTTGACTAGAGCTATCTATTAATTGGAAACAAAAAAAGCAGGAACAAAGAGTGTCAAACAAACCTGTTAAATTCTGCTTCCCTAAATCCTGTGAACATTATACTCCAGTATTAACAATTCTCCTTCTGTGATCAACAAAAAATCGATTGCCTGAAGTTGCCCCTATAAATTTATCTTTGAACTGCTAATTTAGAGAAGTCAGTTTGAACAGACTAAAATCTTTATAAAGGATGAACATATGCCAAAGCATGTGAATGACTTTGACCTTCCTCCAGTGGAAAGACCCTTTACATTCACTGTATACTTGGATGATGTCTTTTCTTATCTCCTCAACTCTTTTACCATTTTACTTTTGTTTTCAGATTATTTACATGCTTTCAGTAACCATTAGTGTATTAAAACATTGCCAGGACATAAGCTACTTTGTAAGTAGATCTTCTCACTTCTAGGACAGACTCTAGAGATGCAAATGAGCCAGAAATATCCCTTGAAGTCATATGAGAGTCTTCATCTGACAAAAGAATAAGTATTATTTATTAACATGTGTCTTCCTGCAAGCCTCTTTTCTGGATCAGTCAGAAAAGATATACAAAGGAGGCCCCAAATGATGGATGCCCTGCAGGGACTCAGGGGACAGTTTTTGGCATTGTGTTCTCAAATTATTTTTCAGTGCTAAACTGAACTGAACTTCACTAACATACCGCTGATCGTCCCCTGTGAAGGGATGTGCACTTGTATCTGGTATTTCTAGGTAAGAACATGGTCAGCAAACATTATTCATCCCCTTTTACAACAGCAAAGCACAGATTTCTGCTTGCATAAATTGAGAGCTAAAGCTCTATAAACAGTACTTGCATGATGATGCACAGGCTAGAAAGGAAAACAGTTAAATGATAAAAACATTTTTTCTCAATTTGAATAACCAGAACGTACAATACCAGGATGCAATCAGAGTGAAAGAGAATAAAGGAGAGTCTGGCAGAAAACTGAGATGTAATTTTTTCCTACTAGGGAGGACCAAAAAAAAAACAAACCCAAACATTATTCACATAGGAAGACTACAGCAGCAGCATTCCTGCTACTCGTGCTGCATAAGAGTTGGATTTGACTCTCAGTCCTGAAAACCCTCCACACTCAGAATGTGCGTGCATATCAAAAGCTAGTTTGAAGAGACACACAAAGTTCACAAAATTAGGCTTAAGAATGCCTTGTTGGTAACATAACATACTTTAGAAAAGCCTTGATATAGCTGAAGTCAAATTCCTTGCTTGCCTTTGGTTTTCACAGACAGGATGTTGCTCAGGTGCTGCTAAGTGGTAATGTTGCAATTCATCAGTTATAAGAAGCTGGTGCTGTCAACCTGAATGTTATTTTGATAAGCGTGAACATCCACTTGGTTCAGGTTGATTACAGAAACTGAAGTTTTTGCTGCCATACTGACTCTTCAATTCCAGCATTTCAGCCTTAAGTGAGTCTTGAGACATTTCTCAGGAGCTGCAAGAAACAGCTAAGCAGATGTGTTCAGTCAGCCTTGTCAGCTTTTCCCTCATGCAAATCCAGATGTATCCAAGTTTGATTAGCACTGTAGAGCAAAAAAGACCATCTGTTAACAAATCAAATGCATGCCCCATTGAAAAAAAAAAAAGGAGCAAGAATCTATTAGATACTTGCACTATAAGAGGAAAGCAGGGAGCAATTGTAGTTTCTTAAATGTACCCCTTAAATAATATGGAGAGCTGTGAAAACAAGATATCAAAGGTGAAATTACACAATCAGAACACTTTTTCTTACACAGTCCCTTTTTTTGCCACATGTGAAAATACAGAAAGTGTTGCTGTTGCATCAAGTTTTCAAATCAGATTAAGGAAATCCGTTATTCACTGAATAAAATGATCATGATTATTTTTTGTAGTTAATCCTGAACAATTTAGATTAAACTCCTAAGCCTGTCTATCCTTAAATTCCTGTGGAGAGACTTTTGGGACATACTTAAGCCATCTGCTTAAGTGAATGATACAAGGTCAAATTCAGTAGAATTCTTCAATGAATGGTAAAAGAAAACCTTTTTCTCACATGTTTTGAAGCTATTGAAAAGTTGGCTTTGGGTGGACAGAAAATTAAAAAACAAACAAAAAAAAAGATTTCACATCAATATTATTTCTCTTTATCCAAGAACAGTCTTCCAAAAAGAGTGTTAGCAAAACATAGACATTCAAGTGATATTTCATTCATGCCTACAATATCTATTACTTCATGAAATAAATGACCCTGAGAAATGTCAGTTTATACATTTTAAAGTAAGTTTTAATTTAGGCCTGTTGTCACAGTACAGAGCAATATCACAATTAATGATGTGAAACTGGTAGCTGAGATGTCATTACACATGGGGATGTCACAGTGAATCAAGTTAAACTAGCTACTAAAAAAATTCAGCACTGGAATATTAGTTTTTATATGCACAATATATCAAATAAAACTTTGACAGGCTGCAAAAAAAATGTATGGATTAAATATGGTATGGGATGAGCAGATCTGGTACAAAGCTGGCCTAGAATTTGAAAATGCCAGCAAATCAAGGCCTGTGGGTAAGTCAGGCTATTTATTTGCCAGCCTGACCTACTTCTGGCATACTTATCATTCTTCAGAATGCCATTCATGAGAGTCTCTCTGTCAGAGCAAAAGATACTGTTAATTCGTCAGAGTTCTGATGTCATTTCTGACAAGGCCTTGTACCTCCTGAGGATGCTTTTACAAGCATTTTTAGGAAATTCTCTTAGCTGCTTTATCCTGTTACTGTCTGGCTTTTTTCAAATAAAACTAACATTTACATCTTAGTAAAAACAAATTAGAAAGCCCATGCAGCTGTTAGTTTTCATTTCAGAAATGCATGTTGAAAGCATTTATCACCCAAATATTCACAAACAATACTACATTTTAAGAAAGCTTAACATAAATTAAACTGTTTAACAGACTGGAGTTACAGTATCAGCTATACCCAATAAGAGCCATGTTCCCTTGTCAGCCCATGGGCTGGTAAGAGGCACTGGGGATGGAGCTGGAATTTGGACTCAGAATATGCTACTACTGTAAAAATAATTTTTTAGTTTGCCATTATTCTACCACATACAGTTTTATCTTCATTCAAACAATATATTATTCATTGAAACACAACTAAGCCCTTTAAAAACAAACTACTAAACCACAAAATCTCTCTTATTGTACATGCATTAATTTCTGGCAGGAGAAAATTACCTGTCGGCAACTAGCACATTCAGATACATAGCCCTTTTCTCTTTATAGAATGAGGTCTAGTATGAGCTATTACAGCTCTTTTACACTTTTTTTCCCATTCTGTAGATATTTTTTTCTTTTAGTAAACTTCCATTACTAGTCTTCTCTTGCTTAAACCTGATTTTTACATTTGAATCTGACTTATGTCCCTTAATGACTTGTACTCCTGTGGAACGTTCAGTAATTATTCAGTTTCAGTAGTTACTAACTGCAGTCTGGTGTAGGCAGGTCCAAGCTAATTTTTGAACCAGTTTGTTCAGTCAGTAATTTGAGTAAAGATTCAGCACCAAGTGCTTTATCCTGCATCCCCCACATCATGCATCCATACATTCCCACAGCTCCTATTTAGAATTCCACACTGCTGCCACTGCAAACCTTTAGTGAGGCTTTCTCTGCCTCTCCCCTACCAGACTTTCCTCTCAAGTTACCTGGCTATTTGCATCTTACTTCCATATCTCTAATGAGCTCATTTGTACAAGCACTCAGGCAGGCATTCCTGCAAGGAACTCTTGCAATGAGGAAACCTGGCTCAGACAATACTTGAGAGCATCCACTGGTCCATATCCCCTTTCCTTTCCAACTCTTACATAGAGTTCAGCTCCTCAGTCACGTGTTGGGGACTGGATGTGGAATAGCTGTACCAAAATACATGCTAATGAGAAGTACAATATTAGTGAGTACAAAAATAGATGTCATTTTCCTTTAATGAAGCAGCATTTTTAGTATTACCTGCATTAAGTTGTACATGTTGGACCCATTCTGTTATTGTCATCAAGTCTTCAACACTGACATTCACACAATCCTGAAGACAGCTGAGAAGAAAGAACTGATAGGTTCCTACTATTCTACTGAGCTTATAACGTTTTCCTAGTTCTTTGTAGACATTACTTTTATACAAACAGAAGGTGAAAGAATGGTTGTGTGTATACATAAAAAAAAAAAAAAAAAGCATTCTGTGCTACACTAAAAGTACATTTTGACTCATGTCACAAGTTACCAGCCTTGGACCTACTCATACTCCAGGAGTGTCCTCCTCTTCTTTTTTTGTACTAGAATCAGCAGTTAAAATCACCTTGGCTCTTAATTTAGGATACAAGCACCAACAAGAGAAGTAAATGAGGCCTAGAGAAAAAGATACAGCAATGTGTCACCATTAATATCATCTGCAGGGAAGACTTCATGGACTAATATTGCTCTGCTTTTACCACAAGGAATATACGAAATGTCATACAAAAGTGCATACTGGGATGTGTTCACAGATGGGATGACAACCTCAGCTAACATGTTCCTATTGATACCTGACAGTCCTTATTCTTTAAAGACAAGAAAAAAAAATTATTTGATTCTTCCTTCTCTCCTTTTTATCATTTCTTGTAGGGAAGGAAGAAGGAGAGGCACATACAACCACTACACTAGAATTCAGACTTCAAAGGGGTACTGGGCAAATAACAGACAGGCAGAATTTTTGGATACTCATTAATTCTGTCCCTAAAGTCTCTCAGTACAAGATAGGAAAATGCAATCTGACCTCTCTTTACTAAATGACTAAAGTCAGAAAACTTAAAAATTTCACTATTCATAGACAGAAAAACAGAAAAGAGAGCCTCAGAGCCTCTCAAATTCAGCAAAGTTTATAGGGCGTGTCAGGGATAACACCTTAAAAGTACTCTACATATTATGTAATTTGCCTTTTTCTCAGGTACTTTACAAATGCTGGATCTAATAGAGGGTAAACCAAGGGCTTTTTGGTCCAAGTGACCAGTGCTGAAAGTGAGGCATGTCACGTTGACCATCTCAAGGCATTTATGGTAATAACAGTGGCCATGAGGTTTTGAAGGTGAGAGAGGAAAAGGAAGTAAACAAATACCCTTTGAAATTCAATGAATTCATATACCCAAGAGAACAAGATCAGTTTTAGAGAGGTCAGCTTTCTGCCAACCACCACAAACTACAAAAGGCTTATAGATCAAATCCTTCTCTTTGTATGCTGAGATACGCAAAAGATATGAGAAGATATTTAATAATTGCTAAAAAAAAAATAAGGCTTCAAATAATATCATATCAAAGTATCAACTACTTCAAAGCGCAGTTGCTGGCCAAAGAAAGCAGGTTTGAACCACACCTAAGAAACACAGCAAATCATGGCAGGAGGTAAAGTGAGCACTTACTGGAGTGTGTGACAGGTATATTATTGCTGTTCATAAATAGTTTCATAGTCTCAGCATATAGTAGGCAGTTTATGGACAGACTAAATAACAAGATCCGTGAAGAGCATCCACTCTAAGCTGACAGTTATATAAAAAAAGGGAAAGGAAGTGGAATAACAAGGAAGTGAGAGGAAATTCATTTGCATTTGGCATCACTTCAAGAAATAGGAGAAGCCCACCCAAGAGTTAATTGCTTCTGAAAGGGAAATCCTGCTCCAACACCTCTTGCATCAAATGCCCCTGTCCCTCAGAACTTGGCTGCGTTTGGAAGAGATCTCTGGAATAACCTGGTCAGCCCAGGGCCAACTCAATCCATGAGTAAATTTGACTTACTAGAACATCTCAAAACTACAAGCCATTTGATGCTGTCTAAATGAGATAGATCAAGACTCAAAAGGCACCAGTGAGGGTCAGCTCTAGTGTAAGGGCATCACACCACAGCCAGGAGGGAAGAATTAGGAGCAAGATTTCTTTCTGAGGGAAGCAACTACTTTAATTCATGAAATGTTGTCTTATAGAATATTACTGCATTAATTTTAGATACATATTTTTTTCCCCAGTAAGTTAAGTCGATACTAGGAGGTAGTGCATTGCATTGTTTTTTGAATGTGTGCTTTCAGGAGTACTTTTATTTTGCTTTGTCATAGGAAAATTTCTGGCAGGGGAAACATCTCAGCTGCATTTACTACCAAGTGGACCTCAAATGAGAGATTAAAGATATGTGGAATTTATCCACCTAAACCTCATATGTATTTTCAGAAACCCAGTTGTAGGATTCTTGGTTATTTCCTTGTACACACATTTTTACATTTAACCTCACTTTGAATGACCACATCAGAATCACTTCAAGGAGTTTAGCCTGGTGTTGAGTTTCTGATGTAACCAACTATAAAGGATTTCACTGGGAGCCAAGCAGGAGTAGGTGCTATGACATTTGACGCTGCGTGATTTCACAGGCTTCCATAAGAGTTTCTTTGTTTCTTTCCTATTCATTATTTTTCTTCTACAGATGCACAAGTGTTTAGTGGTTTGTTGTTTTTGTGTGTGTTGTTGTTGTTGTTTTCTTTTTTAAACCAATTTCCACAGCATTCTTCCCTTTTTCATAACCAAAACAATTTAAAGAAGTTAGTATTTCAGGCAAATAAATTTCATTCTGTCTTACTTCTTTAGTCTTTCTTTTACCCCTACTTTAAAGTTCAACTGAATCTCAGACAAGTAACAGTTTTTACTCTTCTGCAAACAGGTGGCCAGCAGAGAGATTTTGCAGCATTAGTGCTCAACTCATTTAAATTTACACCAAGATGGAGTGATCCCTGGGAGGGGACTCAACATTCTGCAACAATTCTCAACAACTGCACTGTACTGTGCTGCTAATCACTCCTTCATCAGTCCCTGAAAAGCAATTTTATATAATCTTCACCAGGCAAAAGGAATGAAGAGTATTCTGGCTATTACTCTACTGCTTTTTCATATACTGCTCTCTGCGTCTGCCTTTGCATACGTATATATTTGTACGTACACGTGAACTGAAAAAAAATCAACTCAGGTAATAGGTGATTATGCTAGCTAAAGAAGCATAAGCAAAGAATAGTAAAACAAGCCAAGACATCCAACAAAGCGTGACAGGAATGCCAAATCTCAGCTGACTCAATTCACGTTTTATTCAGTATTTCACATATATTAACCCATAAAACCAGAATAGCACAAAATAAAAAAGAGAGCAGTGACTTAGATGGATGCTGCTCTGACCTCTAACTCCCATTTTGGTAGGTCCTAATTATAAATCAAGGACGGCAATCTGGTAGCTGTAGTTACTGACACATGGGCTCCTCTCAAAATTATCACAGGTCTCTTGTGCAATATAAAACAATACATCAATGTTTTAATTGTCCCCAGCACCTTTAGGTCTTTGCCACCTGCGTTTGTGATCAGTGTAACAACTGCAGAATCTAAATTACAGGAGCTGGACACACATTACCAGTACATTTGCCAGTGAAGTGGTAAATCATAGCTGAGTTTGTCTTAAACTATCACAGTAAGATTTCTCCAACTGCAGTAAAAATTGACCTGTAGCTTTTGGTGGCATGACTTTCAAGGGGATGACTGCGGATAGTCGTGTCTGGCAACCACATATCTCCAGCTAAAAATAACAATGGATCCCATGGAAGGTTTTAATGATACATGACAACCAGCTGTATTTGCAGATACGTTCCTTTTTGAAATCTAACACAGGGAATGCTTCTTTGCCAGCAGAGCTGAAAGGTTTTACAAGATCATCCCTTTCTCAAAAGCTTCATATGTTTCTTGTGTCTATTACCCTTAAGCAGAGCTATTGAGCTGAAGCATGGACTGCCTGAGACATGCTGAAAAGAAGCACAGAGGGAGAAGTGGATGTTGAGCGTAGCTTCTAAAGGAAAAAGCAAGTGACTGAGGAAGAAGTGAGAAATCATCAATGTGAATGAGCATAAATCATCAAGGAAGAACTAGCTCTCAGAAGATGTGTTTTTTTGTTTGGTTTTTGTTTGCTTGTTTGTTGTTTTGTTGTTTAAATTGATTGTGAATGCTCTAGTTTCACAGCAATAAATCATGTATAGCAAGCAGGAATGATTCCCTCTCAGATGCTGGCGCCTGGTTAAACTCAGGAATCCAACACAATGTTATGGTAAAGAAAGCAATCTCACCCTCAGGGTAAGCACAGTAATCACAGTGCAACCACCTCCTTTCACAAGGGAAGAAAGCAGGTGTCTGACTTGAGTTCTGACAGTGAGTTACACTTAAATGCTTACAAGGAAAGCACCTGTGCAGTTCAAGCTGGAAAGGAAATAGGGGAATTACCACACAGCTTGGACTGTCAACAGCAGTGAGTGAAGGTAGACTTCCACTTAAGCATTTCATAAACTTATCAGGAAAAGGTGAGGAAAAGAGAGCTTCTCACCTTTCTGGAAAGATGCAGCTAGAAAAGAAGATTACCTCTCAGGAGAAAGCAATTAAAAAAATGTTTGTAATATATGCTGGTAATTGAACAGCCACTGCTTAATCCTGTTCATAAGTTTAATAGCTTCTAAGGGAATTTAAATAAGTTAGGGAGGTTTAACATTCCTTTGAGAGATGAGTCCATGTATAACCTTGTATTTCATGATTAAAAATCTCTTTGATCTGTAAGACCCAGAAAATTGATTATAGCAAATTACAATCTGAACAACTAACCATTTGATACTGTGAGTAATTCAGGAGAGTTTCAAGACCAGCTTTAGTATGTCTGGAATATCTACCTAGGATGTGGATCAATGGAGGTTTTACTTGCACAAAAGAGAAGGAAGTACTCTTTAACAACAGGAATAAGACCATCCGCCTCCCCTCACTCCTCATTAGCACTATTCACAACAAAATGTACATATCTTAGCAGTAACATGAATGATGAAATAACAATAATAAAAATATCCCTTCACTCCTGACCAAGGTTAAATGTCAGTAATGATAATAAAGCCAGAAAATTCAGACACGAAGTCCACAAACTGAGTTGGAGAAAAAAATGGATTAAATAAGTAAGATAAACAAACTTCACCGAGCCTAAGAAACATAAACTGGGTCAAAGGAAGGGCACAGCAAATAAAACAACATCTTGACCTAAAACAAATGGTCGCAAGATATTTTGACTTTCATAAAAAAAATTACATTAATTTATTGAGAATAAATATTGGACATGTCAATTCATTAACTGTCTAGACTAAAAAAAAATACAAATCAAAAGTATATTAATATCAAAAAAGTAAAAACCAGAAACATTCCCTTGCTTTAAATCAACTCTCTTCCAAAACTCAATCCCTTTACCCAGAAAACAGTATTTGAAATTAACAAGCAGGAAGTTTTCCATTAAGGTCATAAAATAAAAGACCAACAAAGGTAAATAAAGCTGCAGCATATAGAAAGAGGTGTTTCAAAGGTAATGGTGATATGAAATTATTTTGAAGCATAGAATCATAGAATCACCAAGGTTGGAAAAGACCTGAAAGATCATCCAGTCCAACCATTCACCAAGAACATTTCAGAGGAAAGCATTAATTCCTATACCTCTGACCATTCTGAACTCTGCCAGGACAATAGTTATCCTTTATATTCAAATTGTCATCCCACAGACAATACCATATTCTCAGTGGAAAAGAGACATTCCAAACCAAAGAGCTATGCCATAATTTTTTCCATAGGGGAAAATGATCAAATAAAATTTGACTTCTTACTTTTCATCCCCAGTTTTCCTATGGAGCTGGGTTGGATGTGTATGTTACACATCAAAGTTTTGTGCAAAAAATGTTCATAGATAATCTTGACAGGATGTGAAAGTACAGTACATGAAATCAAGTCTCTATTAGCATTAATCTTTTTTCTTTTCTTCTTTTTCTTTTTTTTTTTTTTTTTCTCCTTAAACAGGCCTTATTTGGGTATGTTTGTAAATAATTTTCCTCTGCAATGATGAAATCCTGAACGGATGAGCTATTTGATTCTAGATCTAGGTCCCAAATAAAAAACTTGATAAAACACTTTGTAGGAGACAAGAGACTACAGGTTGCTAGAATATATCTTACATTTTTTGCCAGCAGTTCAACCCTGACTGACTTTATATTGCAACAGGCTACAACTGAAAAGAGTAAATTAATTCCACAGAAGTTCAAATGAATTGCTTCCCCCCCACCCCCCTTTTCTTTTTTTTTTTTTATCATTAAGTATACCATAAAGATTTTTTTATTTCACTGAAATGTCATGCATTTCTGTATCTCCTTTAAATAACACCTGTAACATTTCAAAATCATCATTTTCAAGATATATTCCAAAATACCTACTTAAATTTGGATAATACAAATCATACTATTTAATCCCATTCATTGGGACAAAAAAAAGTATTTGTTAGTAAAGGTAACATTGTTAGGAAACATACGCTAATCTTAATGAACAAGATTAAGATGAAAACTCACCTGTTTTTTCTTCAAGATGATTTGATACTTGGATAACTACATTCAATTGGCTCTTAAAGGAAAAATATGTTTTTGCATTAAAGACATACGACTATTTCATTAAGCAGTTCACGTGCAAAAAGTTACATAATCTCTACAGCAGCTACTTGTTAACAAGTAAGAAATCTTCCATTTCATTTCGGTGTTGATTCCAAAAATAATGACAAAAAAATATTTCAGAGTTTTCCACTATTCCTGCTCCCTTTCTCAGCTAATTTTTTTATTTTATTTTCCTCCGCTGAGATGCAACTCAAACTACACACATTCCATAAAATAGTTACACATGCAAAAATAAAAATCATTTTCCAAAGGCAGTATTGCTTTTTACTAATTAGAGCTCTTTAACAGATGAAAATGCCTTTCACATTTGTTAAAAATCATGGGATATCATGACTTAGATGTTAGATAAAACACAATCACAGAACATCTACTTCAACCAATACTACCATAAACCATCCACTACCTCGTATTCCATCCAGCTAGCATGTAATCCCTAAAACCAATACTGCATTTTAGCAAGGATACAAATACATAATGTAAATAATTTTGATTATCTGATATTTTTTTCCTATATTAACTAATTAGAGGAATCTTCTGTATATTTGGCTAGAATTTTTCATTGTGGAGAAGAGACTTCAAGGTCAAACTTTTACTGCAGACCTGCATTTTCTTTTAAGTACCTGTTGCAGTGATTTGATTACTGCATACACAACGTACAGCCTCATAAATAAATAGAGCATTAAGCAAAAGCCAGATAAGAGGTGATTGCTGAGAGCTGTGAACTAATGATAATGCTTTTTTTCTGTTTTTCAGTGATGTACTCAGCAGTGTACCTGCAGTAACTAAAGTAGCAGATAATCCCCATATCTTCTTTTAGAATCCCAATGATACCAATTATTGTCAGAGGACTACATTTTTAGTCTTACAAATAGCATCCACTGGCTTCCATTTTTCCCTCTTAAGAATGCTGAAAATAGCAGAAGCTCTTTTACACTTTTGTTGACATTGCAAATCTGTGTCTGCCCATACTGTAACTATGTGATAGCTCTTCTAATTGGATCTATTTGTGGGAAGAGGATGGATCAGTAATAAAGAGGTATACAGAGGTGAGACATTCAGATGTGAGCTAGGAAAAATATTGAAGCAGATTTTCCATCAGTATGACAGGAGTTCTGCATTTCATTTCCACAAATTTAAAAACTAGAAAACTTTTCCTTTCAAATCTGCTTTTAAAATAGAGTAACACTCAAATAAGCCAGACACTGCAATTTTTCCTTTTTTAGGAAGTCGGAAATTATCTACTCAGAACACTTCAGTAAATCTCTGAAAATTTTACATCACCTAGAGAGAATAACCAGGATTCTGAGAAAGAGGCCTTGATGGGCAACAGAGTGACGCAGGTGGTCAGAGGCTGATTCATAGCTTACAGATAAATTACATTAAGATAAATTACCATGACAATGAAAAAGTAGCAATCTTGCCATAAATAAACCTTCTTCAGACAGTATATGAAGATAAATATCCAACTGTAAGGCAAGTATTTAAATCCTCCTTCCTACTTTAACGGAATAGTGTCTTTGACTTTTCTTCTCATATGGATCCAGTGGAGATACATGCATTGGTAAAGAACATCGGAAGTTTTAAAGCCTTGTCTTGATAACTGTTCCACTCATGTATCTGGACCTCTAGCAGTCCCCTATTTTAAGTAGAATACTAATAGTACTAGTACAGAATGATGCTGATGGAGGCTGGCAAAAAGAAAGGAGAGAACAGAGGGAGTAGATACAAGAAAGAAGCACAAGAGAGGAAAAGATAAAAATGGGGGAGAGAAGAAGAGAGAGGGAGAAAAAGGGATTGGAAAGAGGAAAAGTCAGAGGAGAGAGAGAAATAAAGAATGAGGCAGTACAGCGAATATCAAGATTCAGCCTGATATAGCTTATCGCTTTATCCCAGTTACATTAGAAGTTTCAGGCTAGAAAAAAAAGAAAAACCTTTTAGGACTGTTTTGCCAAAGTAAGTAGCACATAATAGCTTAGCAATTACAGCTCTACATTGGAATATGGAACACTGAGATCCTATTTACTGCTCAGCCTGAGAGAGAGGATTCAAAGCTCATACATTTCACTGTCCTATAGGTGACTTGACCATTGGCTAAGGGGAATGAGCTCCATCTCTTGCTGTGGAAGCTAATCTGTTTTGTAAAATCTACAAGTTGAGTGGCAGCAAGAACAGTGTCTGAGTGCCCCAGCATCTAAAGAAGTGCCTCAGTGGGATATTTTTTAAGCATCTAGAACATCAGAAAAATTATACAGCACAAATTTTCACTATAAAACCCCATCATTTTTGATCTATCAGTCGAAAACAGGCAGAATTTACATCTTGTATAACTCGAGAACAAATTGATTGAAGTCAAAATCTCACAACTTTTCCCACCAAACTGCATAAATTAAAAAGGATTTAAGTGTGTAAGACAAGGTTGTTTTCTTTTTGCTGTATAGTATTTTTGAACTGTATTTTTTCAGCAGATTTGGGAGCCAGTGCTCCAGTACCTAGAAACATTAGCTGTAAGTTATTAACAAATGGCTGGTTTTGGTTCAGGTATTTCCACAGGTTTTATAAGGTCACCATGAGCACAGGGCTATTGTTTAGTTGATAATAGCATTTCCATGAGAGTTTCATTCAGTACTCCTGAGTGACTTATCTCAGATCCAGAGGGATATGCTAAAATTCTTGCCGCACTGCCTTTAGTTCTGCTTCATGCTAAACTGATCCCGCTCTGTAGCAATCTTGCCAATAGTACTTTTCCTTACGTCTCTAAACATAAGACATAAAGTCTCTGGTTGCTGCCGCAGTGCTCCCCAAATTTCTACTTCAAATAAGGAACTTCTGAGTCAGCAAGACTGTTTGTATGTAACTATTGGCATCAAGTTTCTGGGAAATATCTGTATTCACTTTCACAGTGTTATTTTTGTTGCTTTAATTCTTGCAGCTTGTACTTCAAGATAAGGCTTGCCTAACATTTAAATTATTCTCTAGAAACTCCATAGATTATTTTTTTTTTACTGCAAGAACTTCCATTTCTTAACTTAAAAAAAAAAAATGCCATCAGATATAGCTTTCAGCTTGTTCTTGTCCCTCTATTCCCACCCCAGTGAAACTCTGCATATCAGTTCTTTTCAAGACAGGTAGATGCCTACATTTCATATCTAACATGGACTGTCAAATCTCTATGATGTTTACAAGAGGGCACATTTTGAGAATGTCTGTCTGCCTTGAAACAAAGCAGTACAGATGCACACCCTGTATCTCTGATAAATAGAGGAGTAGCAAGAAACAGCACTGTGTCTGGCTGGGTGCAGAGGGTGCCCACAGAAGGACAAGGAGAGCAGTGATGTGGCAGTTCTTCCCAAACTTGCTTTCCAAGCTACCTCCTGTAGACCTCTAGAAATGGTCCAGAGGATGTTCAGAAAACAATATAGCCTATAGAGTTTTTTAAAAGGTTTAACAGTAAGGATGCCATATGCTTAAGAAATAGTGGGTCTTAATTTCATTCATTTTGGCACGAGCTTCCCTCATTTAAACCTGCCAGGAGACAGCTTCAGGAGGACAGCTACTGGGGCTCTGACTTCTCCCCATCAGTAGGATGCAGCAGCAAGTTGCCATAAGGAAGAGACTCACAGAGATATGGAAAGTGCAGGAGGATTTATCCTTGTAGAACTGTCTGTTGTATTGCATTTAATTAGAAAAGCACATTTAGCAAATGAAGATATCCCTTTCTTTTGATTCTGTCTGAGAGAATCAAAATAGTATTGTAACAGAAAAGCTGTTCCATTCTTAATTGTTCCATCAGAATGAGCTTGCTGCAAACAATCCATAATTGAAATACTTGAATGAATAATAGCAGTGTAAATCCAGATACTTTTCCTTATTAAAGAATTCTGATTATCTTTATTTTCTTTAATGTGAATTCTGGACAAAAAAAAAGAAATAGAATATGCAAATTAATTACTTGTTTTCCCTTTTAGAAATTACCTATTAATAATATAAATGTTTCAAAATGCAACTATTACATATCTTGTGTTAGAATAATAATTACAGTAAAATTCAAACCATGCAGAAACAATTAGAAACCCTTCCTTTAGCTTCAGTTTATTCAAATATCATTGTAAGAAAAAATACTTCTATCTTTTTCTCATGCAGCATTGCTTTTTAGAAATTAGTTTCATTAGTAAGACAAATACCTTTGACATCACCAGAGAAAATACATACTTGAAAGAAAAAGGCAAAAATCTGTTTAAAAAGACATATATAGGGCTAAATACAGTAGGTATTTTGTCATAAAGAATTGCAGTTAAAAAAAAGAAGTTTGATTTTGCTTTTTATGATACAAAAGAAAACCTTGAGAGCAGTGAGCAAAGTACCATACAAATAACTGTGAAAATTTTGCTTGAAATGCTTCACCTGTTCTTTCTGTACGGATGTTCACACCTAATGTGTAAAATGACAACACTTAGTCTATAATGTCATGTACCCCACCAAGGGTGCTGCATATTTATTTTTCCCATCAAAAATCACTTATGACATTTGTTTTCTGAAGGAGTTCTCTACATGAACAAATAGTGACACATTTATAGCTTCAATTATTTCAAGTCACATTGCTTTAAGATGCATGGTACCTTGTTTCTTCCCGAGGACTAATCGCAGAACTTATCTACTAGTTGAAGACACAGTATTAGAGGATTTACATTGCAACTAAACAGAACCTGTCAAATTAACATTCAACAGGTATTTTATCAAAATTTTATCTGGTTGGCAGCTGGTTAAAGTACTGGTACCTAAGGATCCTACTTAAAATACTATTGAATCCATCGATCCTTCTGTAAAAATAGATCAACTGAAAGTATCTTCCTACTAATTGATAGCATATCTTACTGCCCTGTTCTTTACAATTTGGGGAAAAGCAGTCAGCATAAGTGGATAACACCTACTGTCACATCATTTTTTAAGTTACTTCCTTGTTTGTATATTATAGAGGGATAAAAAGAAAGGGATCTTCTCCCACTGTTTCCACTGCAAAAGGACAAATATAAATTTTGAAAAAGAAGATACTGAGTTTGGAGACCTAAAGGAGGTCCATAGTTTCTTTTAAGCCAGCCTTTCTGAAGAGTTTGAGCCACTGTCATAAAACCAATCTCTAGACTTCTATTCATGGAACAGCAATAACTAGGAAAGTCTGAGAAAAAGCCCCAGGATTCTAAAGTTCTCTGATGACTTACTCTATTTCCTGTAACTCCAGAAATTATTGATGGAAAGTGTGTTGGCTAAAAATGGCATGAGAAATGTCATTTTTTTCTTAGGGCTTTTTTTCCTTTTTTCCCATTGTGAATCTCAGACTTTCTTCTGGTTGCAGCTTTCCACAGCACTAGCTCCTTCCAAGTTCAGAAGTGGGCTGAAAAATGAGGGGCCATTCTACTTCAGTCCTATATTTATTGAGTTCCTTTAGGGGGCAGGAGAAGTGAATAGATGGGCAGCTTACTTTAATCAAATAAATTACCTTCCTACTCCTATATTATCAGTTACTTCCCTTATGACCAAGGCAATGCCGTTGTCAGTATCACTGCTAGTAGTCCTTAGAAGTGATTCTAAATTTGATTTAAGACTAATGCTTGAAATCCAGATTTTCTTACAGCAAAGTTTGTAAGCCGCTGCTATATCATAAATTAGATCTTTGACTTCCTTTTTCCTCAGCTGCATCAGGTGGGCATCAGACCTTTAAAAACAAACCTCAAAAAGAAACATAGCATATGAAGGAACTGGGGCCTTTACAGTCCCACATGGAAACACCTGCTTCCCTTTGCCAGAAATAGTCACCACCACTGCATTTCTAACAGAGCTGGGATAAATCATGCTAACTGCAGATTTTCTTGTTGTAGCCATCTCATCTGTGCTCCTAACAAACTCGCTTGTTGAAGGACTGATGATTTCCCTCTTACGCTGTCTACAGATGCTTTGCAGACCTCAGGTAACCAGTAAGGATGTAGGATCACTTGCTGATGAGCTGTATATATCTTGGCTATCTACTCTTCTGATGATCTGCTACAAACTTAGCAGAAAAACAAACATTATGGCATGTTTTGGTATTACTGCCATCCTGACAAGCACTGTTTATGAGAAGTGCACACATGGGGAACCCATCACAGGAAAAGCAGAAATATTCCTCAGATCTGAGAGATTAAAAAGAGTAGGACCAATCTGGGCTAATAGCAATGATTACTGCAAAAGAAAAAAAGTTAAAATTTAAGGTCATACTGAAAAAAGCACATTAAATTTGTCAAATTTACTTTCAAGAGAGAGGTAAACCAACAGATCAGAATGTAGAAATGGAATTTTAAAATCCTTATGTCACATAAATATGTATTTTTAATCTGATATAATAAAAAATTCCCCCTTCATCTTAATCCAGTCTAACAAATATCTTTCTATTACACTTTTTTTTAAAATGCTCAATTTGAAATCTATTAATCTTATTTTCAGATTTGCCAGAAACACATCCCAGCTATTACTTTTTCAACACAATTTTAAGATGACTTCTGTAAACACTTCTGCCTTCAATTCAAAATCTGATGAGGGGCTACACTTTCAGACAAATATTTGTTGTAATTAGTTACCATAGGTTGTTAGAAACCAATGTGACAGGCATCAATTTATGAGGTTGAGACAAGCCACATCTACTGACCAGTGCAACCTCAATTGCAATAACCTCTGATCAACGCTGTATCTGACTTGTACTACAATTCACTGTACTTAAAACACAAAATGCCAGCTTTTCCCCAAGCTTCTAATGGTCTGGGAAGTAAAAATTCTTGGCTGGGTGCATCTAGAGACATAAAAGTTGCTGTCTTAAAAATATCTATCTTCATTTGAGCTCTACAACCTCAGCAATTCTGAAACAAGTGAGAGCCCTTTTATGTCTCTTGTACAGATTTCAACTACCATCAGTGTTAGGACAATATTTTTAAAATTCCCCAGAGAAACAGAATTAAAATTAAAAGACAAGATTTGTAGACAAGAGTTTCAAATGTATGTAATGTATTGCGTAGTATACCACTAAATAAATAGCATTTATTTGTTTTTACAGAAATTTGATGTTTTTAAAATTATTATTAGAAAGGCACTCTTTTCCTGTAGGAGACATGCTTCAAATGCTTATGTTCTAAAAATCATTTTGATACCAATACCCAAATATAAATTGGTATATTACTCAATGTCCTGCATGGTCCTCAATGATGCAAACTGAAAAAAAAAATACTCAATCTCAACACGTTAACATCCTTTTCCCATAGATATTATTTTTCTAAATATAATACTCTATGTTTTCCCAGTAAATATAACACCAAAATGACTGCATTCATGTCATATTCCCCCCACACCAGCACACAAAATTTGAATCCCTCATACCAGAATTTAAATTTTCCACCTTCATTTTTCCTATCTAAATTATAATGTGGCAAAAGCAGCAGGCTCAGCTGGCTTTTAGCTTTTATCATTCAGCCAGTACAAAGGATTACATATACTCTTGTATGAAAAATAAAAGATTTGAAGAGAACCCTTGGAATCCTATTCCTATGATCTGTTCCAGCCTCTGCAAGGAAAATATCTTCTCATGGTTATCACTGTGGGCAGCAAAGAAAATAGGTTTTATGTCTTTCTCCTTTTCAATGGCTTCTGTAATTGTGATTTAGTATTTGGTTTGTCACCTTACTCATAAGATGGTAAAGCAAGTTTCACTTTCTTCTAAATAAAGTATTTCTATTCAATATTTCTAATTGATACAAAAATCATAGCAGTATAAAGATCATAAAATCAGAGAGTCATCTAGATTGGAAAAACCCTTCCATGCCAACAAGTTACAACCATCAACCTGACCTGCTGAGTCCCATCCCCAAACCACGTTCATTAATGCCAGAAGCCACATCTTAAATACTTCCAGGGATGGGGACTCCACCACTTCTTCAAGTGGTCCATTCCAATGTCTTACCACCCTTTCCATGAAGAAATTCTTTGCAATATTCAACCTAAATCTTCTATAGTACAAACTGAAATCACTTCCTCACTCCATCGCTTATCACCTGAGAAAAGATATCATTGCACTCCTAGATTCCTTTCAGGCAGTTGTTGAGATGACTCACAGCCTTTGAAACCTTAGTTGCTATAAAGCCTAATGACTATTCCATTGCTCTACCAAGTTACTTATATAATAAATATATGTGATTGTCTAATAGCTCCAGGGCTTCTTACTACATACAAAAACGTATACTGAATCCATATTTAACTATCTTTCCATACAGGATCACAATTTGATTCTCTATTAAAATAATATTTTTTTACATGACTTCTTACTGTAATCTATAAAGCAAGTTAAATTTTAGTAGTACAAGAATTGAAAATGTCTAGCAACTTTTCCGTCAGTTTTAATCTCAACTTAACCTTTCTTAACTGTTCGTGATCACAGTCCTTTCAGTTTGGCCTCCTACTTGATTCCTTAAATTACTTGGGCCAAAAAGCAGACTTCTATCTGGTAGGTGACTCTACCTTTCTCTCTCTCTTTTTTTTTTTTTTTTTCTTTTATCCTTGAAACACCAAAGACTTCAAGAAAATACAAAACTCACAGACTTCTTAGTGAAGGAAAAATCCCAAGTTGACTGAAAAGAGATGTGGTTTGCTGCTCTCCAATGAATGGATGGAAAAGTCTGCAGGGAAATAAAACAAAAAAAACAGTCCAGTTAAATTTTATCCCAGGCTTCTATGCACTATAAATACCACATTACAAATCTCTTTCAGTTAATCAGTCACATTTTCTTTTCTCTGATGCATACCTCAAAAACATATATTTTTTTCATATATATTGAGCAGTTCCTAAAAAGAACAAGCACTAATATTCTTTGAATCATCGGAAAATACTTTGGCTCCCTGTAGGGATTTTATCTCACTTTGTCTGTCATCACAACCCTGAAGTGGAATAATGGGACTAAGGTACCAGTGCTGCATGAAACCTAAACATCACTTGCATCAGCTGTCTCTTGGTCTAAGAAGCAAAAAAGACTCTCTGAGCACCAGCTGGAGACTAATTTATAACTATCAACATTTTGCTCTTGATGTACAATTTGTTATTTGTTGAAATGAAACTATTAAAATATTACAGCATGCCTATGCTTTAAATTCACAACTCCCAAACAGCACGCCATTATGTTCAGACATAAGAAATCATTAACACACTAACAAGACAGCAAGAGTACCAAAGGGAAAATAAAATTTGACTTAGTTATTGGCTTCACAAAGCACACAAAAAGAGTGCAGAAAGAATGGCTGTTCTTGTCAGCACACTCTTGTGGCATCATCTGTGAAAGAATTTGGAAAGAGTATGTGAAATTTCTTAAGTCATTAGTTTAAAGTAGAGAACAAGGTACACCCTGAATTTACAAGTTTCTGTATCTGATGAAATAAGAATGAAGCTGCATTGGATTTGCCTGTGCTGGAACTGATTTTCTTCATGGCAGACCACATGGAACTGTGCTTTGCATTTGGGGCTATAACAAAGTTGACAAAGCACCAGTGTTTTGGCAATTGCTAAATAGCTGGCTCAGCCTTGAGACTTTCTCTTCAGACACTCCCCTCCACCAAAAGCCATACGGCTAGGAATAGGCAAGAGATTGGAAGGAAACAGCCAGCAAAGCTGACTCAAAGTGACCAAAGGGATATTCTACATTGCAGAATTACTTGGGTTGGAAAGGACCTTAAAGATCACACAGCTTCATGCTTAATAAACTCGAAAAGCTCAGGAAAAGGAGAATGAAGGGGGAATACTCATGGTTATGACTTTCTTAAGTAAATATTTTCCCAAATATCTGTTTAACATACCAAGGCTCGGCTTCTCTGAAAATATCTTGCATTCACTATCTGTAATTAGCAGGCATATAAATCCTTATTTTGTTTTGTTAGCACTTGCAATTTTTTTTTTCCTTATTAAACTCTTTATCTCAAACCACAGATCTCACCTGACTTCTGTTTTTTTTCCTGGGCAATGGAAGAGTGCAGTGAATGAGAGGCAGGATTGGTATTTTGTAATTGACTGAGTTCAAATGTCCACTGTGGCACAGTTACAGGAATATTCATGTATGTAAAGTATATTTTGCAACTATGTTTTATATTTAACTAAACACTTCTAACATAGGAAAAATATTAGGACAATTATTTTAGTATTAATATTTTATTACTTGCTTCTTCATGACAAGTTGCTAAAGTATATACTGTAATTCATGCAAGTTATGTTATAAATAATGGCTTATAATATAAACAAAGAAATACGAAAATGGTATCACTGCATGATGATGATTGCATGATGATCAGTAAGTTATTCTAAAAGATTAGTTTAGCACTTGAACTAAAGTTCCAGAGAAATGTGACAAGTTGACACAGGTAAAATATGAAGAACATGCAGAACTTCACAATATGTTTTGGGTTGCGTTACGTGAAGAAACGTCACTGAAAAATGTCACACAAATACACTTCTCAGATTGTACAATTATATATAATTTCTATTCAAATAGATTGGTACTGAAGTAAAATTAGCGTAAGACTAAGTTGTTTTAAACCATAACCTGTCCCTTATATTAAAAAGAGCCTCAAAAGAGGGGTGAAGAATTTACATTTCACATTAATTAATTAATTTAAGAAGGTAAAAAAAAATGTTCATGACATTACCACAGCAAATTTCCTTCAGTGAACAAATAAGTCTTGCAAATATGTTTTTGTGTAAATGAATTAACTGAAGGTTAGAATGGAATTTTGCATACCAATAGTCTTGCCCTAGAGATAATGCTAAATCTTGTAACTGCTTAAAGTTTGGTTTCAACAGAAAACAGCTGTTTTATTCCCTTTAATAGCTGACAACTCAAAAAATGTTCTCTTATCTCCCAAAATATCTAAATAGTGACAGTATATGGAAGCTCCTTCTATATAGCTCCTAGGTGACAGTTTATATGAATTCTATTAGATAACATCCTTGGTACCAGTCAAATCAGAAAAGAAAAAAATCGTTTCTATATCTAAAAAAGTTAAATTAAATCCTCTACAAAAATCACTACATAGCTTCTTCACATTCTTTCAAATAATTGTGAAAGTAACGATTTGACAAAGCCAGAGATAATATTAGACACTCAGATGAATATTTAGGGTTGTAATTCAAAAGCTTCTACTAATTCAGATCAGCAGCATAAACATTGTCCATAAATACAACCTAACAATAAAACATAGCTGTCTTAGTACTGCCTGGACGACAGCCTAGAAAATTACCAACTAGAAAGCATCTTCTTTACTGAAGCCAGGTTTGGTAGTTTACAACTATGCTATGCCGAGGCTCTTCTTTTAAGACCTCTTCTAAGACCTTTATCTCATTTAAATAAGGAGAGTGCTTCTGCATGCCTCACTGTACATTATATTGCCCTGATGTGATCAAAATACAGGAAACATCTTTCTGGCTCTTTCAGTCTCAGCTGAAAAATGGTAATAACAAACTTTCAAAAAATAATCCTGCACTTCTTCCCAGTTATTGTTTTGTTGCGCACTGCATTATAAAGCAGATGCGTGTACATGTTGAAACATGTCATTAAAAGACAGCTATTCTCTGCCTTCTCAATTCAAGATTAATCATTAAAATACACTATGTATTATTGAGCAAAAAGACTAATCTAGAAAATGGGTCTCTTTTGATATTCAGTTTTGATATTCGGATTTTGAAAATCAAAAGAGTTACTGTAGCCCCATCATATTTTTTCTACTCGTTGTATCTCTAATGTTAAAGAAAAAAGGCAATCCTTTAACAAGTGGGACATCAGGATTACATCTACACACACACATAGTACATTTAGCAATCTCTTTACTTGCTTAAAATTTCAGGAACTACAAAAAATGAAACCTTTCATCTTTGATTGCAAAGAACTGTTTTATAGCTTCTCTCCTTGCAAGACCTTTTATTTTTGTTTTTATTATTTACCACCAAGAAATTATTCTACACAGATGTTGGTATAACTTATTTTTTTTCAAAATCGTACATTTCAAAGTAAAGCAGAAATTTATTCATTATCATTAACTGTAAATTTGTTTTCAGATATATTTAGCAATTTTCACTACATTTGTTCCTGGCACATTCACATTCTAGGCCCTCCTCAAAAACTCAAAACATTACAGGAGATAAGAAAATTGGATCAATTTGAAAGTGAAAATAACTTTTTTTTGTACCAGCAGTTTCATCTAGGTCCTAGATGCACAGTTCCTCATGGCTCAAAAATAGAAACATAGTGGATGAAGACTGAAAAAAGACTTTCCTTCAAGTTCTATAAAGTCTTATATTATTGCTAATCCAAAAAAATCAAAACATAACAAAACAAAATAAAGCTTTTCTTTTAATATACAATTTTTTTTTCCTCTGACTGTTTCCCTCCAACCCTAGACTACATCTGGGTCAATTTCTCTCACAAGGAAAAACTGCAAACCAATTTAAATCACAGGAGCTAAGCTTTAGGGTGAGTCTGCTAACTTGCTCTCTCCTCAAGGTGAAGTGGTACCCAGAAAAAAGCTATAAAAGAAATGATAAACTGCACACGGTCTTGGCTGTATTCAGTGCAGCTTCTTAGTTTCTGAATCATAGCATCCAGGTACTTGGGAGCACCAGCTGACATGACCTTTTGTGCCCAAATACCTGGTTGTAATATGTTAAAAAACAAAACCCACAAATACTTAAAACACATGCTTGAGTTCCCACACAAAAATTAAACAAGCTTTAATAACTTCAAAATAACTTAACTTTCAAATTCTTACACCCCTAAATCCTTGTCTCTAGAAATGATAGCAGAAGAAATGTGTTCTCTTTTTCACTGATAATCAAATAAGAAATCTCAGATTAAGACTGTACATTATAAATTCTGTTGCTGCTTTATGTCTTTTACTGAGAGATGACAACTGAGACTTCAGAGGCTGAGAGAGTAGAAGCACCAGAATTCTAAATGAAAACTTGAGGCAGCTTGCTTGAAATCTGTGTGCTGACTTACTGAGTAGCTAAAATGTACTGGAATTTAAGCTTACACAAAAATTCCAAAAAAGAATGTGTAAGGAAAACATATTTTCATAACAGATGAAATTATAGCATTCTATTAAAGCAAGGGTTTTTTTTTTTTCCTCAGACAGTGAAATTCTGTTAAATGTTTGTTGGTGGCTGCAATGAATCAGGATACTAAAACATGTTACAGTCATATGAGGTCTTAAGCTTGATCCAGAGGGTTACTTTAAATGCACGCTGGAACTGCAAAACAAGGTTCCCACTACTTATAATCACGTATTTGTGATAACCCTTTTTGTTCCAATTACTGAATATTTTTTGTTCTTCTTATGGTAATGCAAAATGCCCCATCATATTTTTAGCATTAATGAACATTTCCATCTTCAAACCCAGAACCTGATAAAAAATACTAATGTACAATAATTTTAGACTGCTTCTGTCACTAACATATTTATTAGACTACAAAATGACCATTTCTGCCACACTCTTTAGCCATCATACTGAAAATATTTGCAACTAGTGCACTGTGACTAGCTAGGAAATACGCTTTTCCCTTCCCTGCTATAGCAGTAGGGTGAAAGCTATACTGCTAATCATTTTTTCCTGAAACAGGGTCTTTTCCTGCCAAACTAGTATAAGGTTCAGCAAAAATAAAATGTAACTACACATTCAAAAGAATAAAAAGCCAAGGACAGATTTGTTTTGTATCACTTTATACATTATGTGAATAACTGAGTCTTGTTTTCTTCTCTTCAATTGCTATACATTGATGTTATCATTCAGAATGAAAACACTGTGCCTACTCAAACTGTTTACAGCTGTCATTAAAACCAAAATCACATGCCGGAAAGTCTATTTTGAAATTGGTGAGCTTCTGAAGAGTATGTATTAATTATGCAATTTACCTTGACAAGACTAGAAGTTTTAACTTTCCCCATTAAGAACAGCTAACATTTTTCTTTTAGTCTAAAATTCGATTTAATTTTTTCATTAATGAGTAAGGATATGTAAAACTAAGCACCAGAACTGTGTCACAAAACATCACTGAAGAGAAATGGAAAAAAAAAAACCAAACATTTTAGTTGCTGTTAAAAAAACAGAAAGCAATTATTAACTTGTGAATAAATGATACAGAAAGTTTGTTATAGGTACTTTTCATGAAGTGCATTTACTAATCAGAATACTATTGCTTTAATCTGTCCCAGGATACTGACTATGATCAGCACATGAATAATAAAGAGCTGGGAAGTTTTGCTCTTAGCTGGAGATTTGTACATCAGTCAAGAATAGCTTTTTAATAAAGCAGTGCAGTCTGATTCAGAATGGCTCCCAGTGCTATACCAAGCGATGGCTTTACCTTAATTACATCAGGAAACTACAACAAATATTACAGTCTGACATCTTAATGCAGCTGTAGCCTCAGGCACAAAGTATCCTGTTGCTGGCACTGAATGACTCGCTAGGCTGACACAGGACTGGCCACCTCATCCAAGGCACTCCCCACAGAGCCAAGCCGGGTGGGTGGGAGCTGCCACCACTGCTCAGACTCCACCCAGTGGCACAGCAGGGATTTGGCAACAATGACCACCTCTGAAGGCTCCTAAATTGCATCCCTCTGGAAGGAGCAAACCACCTGCCCATGCCAGGCAGAGTAGGCAGTGATGATCACTGGCAGTGACAAGAGTGAAAAGAGAGGGGAGCAGTAGCAAAGTGGCTCTAATCTTCCTGTAGCAAGCAAAGTTTCAACACAGGGCAGTAAAATCAAGTATGCTCCATGGAGAAAGGCAAGTCCATATTCTCCCTCAGCTTCAAGAAAAAGAACAGTGGAAAACAAACTTTTAGAAGCCTGCACATTAAGATTCCTTAACCATTACATTTTCGTATTGTGACTCATTTCTGAGTATACATATTTCTGCAGTATATAGGAAGAATCAATTTTTTTCATCAGTTTGTGAAAGAGACCATTGGATTTAGTCATCTTTCTACATGTAAATCGACATTACTAAATTCCAACTAACACAGTGCAGGAGCAGAACACAGCTACTACAAAGGACTGCTCTATATCAGTTGAAGGGAGAAAGAAGCCTAAGAGCAAAAAAAAAAGGGAGCAAATCTTAGTCTCTCATCTAAAACCATTTTGCCTGCTCTGACATCTCAGTCCTGAGCCATCAGTAGGTCTGACAGGCTATCAAATCATACTAAAAATGAATTATTATCCTTAGATAACATAATCTTTGTCTACAAAGCCTATTCGTTTTCCACTGGCCATTGACTGGTACCTAAGATTTACTTCAGTCTTGATATGGGCTCAATAATGTAAGATAAAGAGAGCAAATGCTAAAATTGCTACATAAAGACTTGGAATTCATTCACAGATGACTCTGTAAAAGAAGTGAAGCTAACAGCATAAACTCTGTTCAAATATATGTATGTTTGTATGTGTTATAAGTTCAAATACAGAACAAGATTTCTTTGTGCTGTACATTTTTCTTGTGATAATTTTTGTTTTTTGCAAAGCGTCAACTCATATGATTTGCACGTTACATTATAAGAACACTCATTACTGAAATACCTGAATCCTTGATAACACAGCCCTCAGAAGGTTAAGTTCAATTTAACAACCAGTTTCATTCCTATGAACTCTCTGAACAGAGGCTGTACCCTACAGTCATGACACTATGTCATCCTATGGCACCATTAAGGTTAGAATGAATTCTGTAAGACATTATTCCCTGCTGTAATGCCTTTGGAAGGCATTTCAGCTTCAACATGGATGAATTCAGACCACACTATTTTAAATTGGACCCCCCAGTATTTATTGAAGGAAATCTAAAGAATAAATTTTCTAAAAAAAAAATTCTGATCGATTTTTTTCAAACCCTCCTGTGTGTTATTTCTTGACATGATGATTTTGTATATAATATTAATCTACAACGTACAGTAGCTTCTGAACTTTCCAGAACACAATTACCTGTAAAGTACCTGTAGTGAAAAGGTCATAGCAGAGATATTCGAAGTGGATTTAATAAACTGAGAATAGGTTTAAGTCTCCACCTAAGTAGGGCTTGTCTTTGGTTGCTAGTATCCCTAGTACTCACCCAGAAAAAATTACAAAATTTACTTCATTCTTTGTTAAACCAATTATCCCCACTTTTCCCTGAAGTCTAACATTTTTTCCCATTCCCTTTCATTTTTTTTCTTGTGTTGCTCAGCTATACTGATCTCTCTGAACAAAGATGTCAGGAGTTCTTCCTATCATGTTTGAGTGTTTTACTGCCTAGAAGGTCGTCATCTGTGTTTTAATCTGTCTCTAAAAATGATGGGAGATTGTATTAGCCTCAGGGATACAGAAGTAGCTAAACTTTTGCATGTTTGACATCAAACCTAACAATAGCAGAAAAGATACAACGTTTTATCAGGTTTTTGAGGGGTGATTTCACCCAAAATAACCATGCCAATATGTTAGAATTGGAAAGGGCAAGGAGCTAATTCCATCAAATCAAATTAAAATAGCCCACAATACATTTCACATTTTGAGGCTAGAGGCACACAAAGTGGAACATGTTCACAGATCTCAGACAATTTTTTTCCCATACAGAATACTAAAATTAAATTAAAATTCTTGTTGAATTTTAAAAAGGTCTAAAATGATACTGTCAGAAGGATGCATATGGTTGTGTTACGCAGATTTCTTGTTTGTTTTTTTTTCATTTCTACTAGGGTCTAAATGCTCTAAAAATCTTATGAAGTTTGAAAGATGGCAGTATCATGGAATAAGACTCATACTGTTCTACATTCAAAAAGAATTCTGCTGTTAACTAGTGGAGTAGAACTTCACTCATTATTGTGAAGATAAAACAATACAGCTCCCTTCTCACCTATCAAAATCATTAAAGCTGAACACTGTCTTTTCTCCATGATTATTACTGCCAGAAATGACCACACACTTTGTCTGCCAAACCTATCTCACTTTCTTGCACTGTTCTCAAAGCAGCACATTGCAGAAGATGGTGACAAGCTTCAGGTTAACAGCAGCTATTCAGCAGAGGGGTGGAAGACTAAGAAATAAAATTCCCTTTGCTGTCTCTTCTAAATTTGCACCTTTCATGTAAAGAACATGAAAAAGAGCTGAAAACAGAAGTACCCTACTGATTTCTTCTGCTTGGGTACCCACTGCTTATCCTCACATTCATCTATAAAAACAATACAAAAGAAATAGCATGGCAAGAATTAACCACTGGTTCCCAAAATTATAAATTGTATTGTCAGTATAACAAACTGTAAACAAGGACCCAGCAGAATTATGCATCTATTGCAATAATTCAAATTATTTACTTGATTCACTGGATAAAATGTACTTCTTGGTGCATCTGATCTAAGATAATCAAATAAAACATTATGCATTAAAATATTTTTTGTTCTTATTTTCCCCACAAGAGCCCACCGTTAGTAGGAAACGCCTCTATTAGAAATAAATCTGGTTTCCAGTTATTGAATGAAACCTCAAAATTGCTGGCTTTCTAGTTTAGCTTATTCTTCCATGAGAGAAAAGACATAGAATCAGAAAGGTTGTAAAAGACCTCCAGGATCATCACATGCAGTTGTACATCTGTCGCCAGTATTTCTCCACTACTGATTTGTACAAATTTGGAAAATTGTACACATCTTGAAAACCCAACATGAATTTTTTTTACCAAGGTTGTAAAAGTAGTTAAGCATCAAGTTTCTTAACAGCACTACTACTACCTACGTATAAAATTTAGAGTTAGTATGCTTAAGATTATTGATCATCTTTGCATTCTTCTCACAATAACTAAATGCGATCCATGGTGACACAAAATGAGCTCACTCCTCCAGAACCAGAAAAGAAAGGAATTAATCCACTGTTGTGTTATAAAATAGTTGAAGTTGCTATGCACACAGAATGCTTGCATAAAATCATCAGATTGGGCACTGGAAATGCAAACAACCCAACAGTGTCACCGCTTCATAATGTAATCATTCTACCATATGCTTTTATGTTTCTTTCTCTGATACCTCATCTACTACAAGTTAAGTGACTATATGAGATCAAGCCCCATTGATTTCTACAGTCTCTGCCTTCATAGCTGAATAAACACCTCAAATTAGTATACGAATACAGCTTAAGGGGTGAAAATCAGAAATAAATGACCGTAAAAGCGTAATTTAAGTTTTTCAGAATGGTCTCAAGAAAGAGAATTTACTTTTTTGGAATGCTCAAATGTTGAAAAATGGCAACATAAAGCCTTTTGCTTGTTTCCTAGATACCAGCATGACTTACCTCTCCTGCAGCTCTTAGGGCTCCATCCGTTCCTCCTTAAACACATCAGCATTCCAGCTACTGCTACTCACATCAGATTATGTCCCTTCAACTTCTTGCATATAAAGACATATGGACACTATTACTTAATGAATAGGTGAAATAGTTCGCAAAGGCAAGAACAGAATTCTTTCATAACTTAGTTAACAATCCAGTTGGTTGTAACTTTTTTCCAGGACGAAGCTGGAGAACAATGTTTACCATTATTACCATCCTACATCTGAGTAGGGGCAATTTCAAACATGAGTAAAGGAATACAGGCTGGGAACCGAACAGGTTAAGAACAGCGCTGCAGGGAAGAATGATTGGGGATTTTGACTGATAGGAGCCTCAGAAATGTACGCTTGCAACCCAGAAGAGTAATAGTATCCTGAGCTACATCAAAAGAAGAATGACTAGCCAGGTAAGAGATGTGATTCTCCCCCTCTACTCTTCTCTCATGATACACCGCCTAGAGTACTGTGTTCAGCTCTGGGGCACTAAACATGAGAAGACATGGAGCTCCTGCAGCAAATCTAAAGAATGGCCACTAGGATTATTTGCTGTAGCAAATCTCTGTAGAAGAGATTGAGACCACTATGGATGTTCAGTCTAGAGAAGAGAAAGCTCCATGGAGACCTTATAGCAGCCTTCCAGTACCCGCAGGAAATTTTGAGCGGTTCTCTTTGCTGGAGAGTGCAGAGACAGGACAAGATGTGATGGCTTTTAATTGAAAGAGAGTAGATTGAGAGTAGATGTTAATGTAAAGTTAACAAAGGCAGTGACAGAGCCTTTACTTGAGGTACAGGCGTTATAGAACAAGATGCTAGAGAAGGGAAATGAACACATCCCTCCTGGCAACCTATTGGGTTAAGGAACCCAGACGCCTCTCGTTCAAATTCTGGTGCACTGGAAGAGAGAGAGCAAGGGGGTTGGGGGGCAACCCACACAGGCTCTGAGCGTATATGCGCTCCTGGAAGCGCCACTGAGAGGGAGGGAGAGAAGATGGGTGGGGGTCTGGGCTCCTCCGCACCAGTCACTCAGGTGATCATTTACTGCTTCAGGCTGTGATCAGGCAATCCCATTGCAATTAGGAATACATTATTTACTCAGAAGGTGGTGAGCCACTGGGACAGGCTGCCCAGAGAAGCTGTGGATGCCCCATCCCTGAAGGTGCTTCGAGGGCAGGTTGGATGGGACCCTGGGCAGTCCAATCTAGTGGGTGATGTCCCCTCCCCATGGTGGGGTAGCTGGAACTAACTAGACTTTTACGATGCCTTACAGCTCAAACCATTCTATGATTTGTTACTTAGGTAACAAAAGGCAAATAAAATCAGTATGAGCCAGCATTTTTAACTTGCCTCTTTTCAACTGAAACAGAAAAGCCACAGGAATCTCTCACCATGGATATAATTTGATAATCAAATACTAAGACTGCATTACGTACTCAGATAGCAATCAGAAAGATTTCAGGGATCTTCACAGGACTGCCTGCAATATATTTATACAGAATTCAGGATTACCATAGGATTTTCCACATTTTCATTTTCACATCTGAAAAAGGGTGGAAGGGGAGGGAAGAAAGAGGGGAAAAGACGAAAGAAAAAGGAGAAAGAAGTAGGAAGAAATGGAAGAGAACGAAGGAGAAAAGGGAGAGGAAAGCAGAAGGAAAAGGGGTGAGGGAAGACCGTTGTTTACTTCTTGATTAATAAGCAGTACACAAATGCATCAAAAATATTCTGACAGGGCTAGTTGCTACAGAAGTTATTGCTTCTGAGAGTAAGAACTCCATGTCAACCCTTCAACAGTTTAATGCCTAGACTTCAATACTTAGAAACACTGTATGGGAGGAAGCTGTTCATTTTTACCGTGGATGATCACTGTCACTTCATTACATTAGCTGAACAAGCAGATGGTAATACCCCTCAAGAGATCAATTGTGCTCTTGTTGAAAAAGACCTAAAATAGCAGAAAAGAGATCAACATTAAGAAATTGTATACACCAAAATCTAACTTCTAGTGGTATACAATTACCATTCTTCACTAGACTTTGAAAATTTCCATTGTCAAATGCTTTTAACATGAACCGTTATCATTTCTAGAATTGATAATTTGTTAGCTAACACTACAAGAGGAACGTAAACTGAACATATATTCTTTCCTAAGTAAAATAATAATAATAATTATTCTCTATTGCTTCAACATCCTAATGTCAATACGAGAGCAGGTTCTGAAAGACAAGATAAAATAGGGTAAACAGAAGTCATTCATCAGAAGTAATCTTCTCATTTTAAATTCCAACTTCCACTAGAGGTTGAATTTGTTTTCTGAGACATTCAGTTCTACCCACATTCTTCAGCTGCACTTTGTCCTGAACAGGTTCAACATTTTTTTGTTTGTTTTTAATAAAAATCCCTGCAGATTACCTCAATACCAACTTTAGAAATTTTTAAACATCATGAAGTTAGTCTTATGGTTTTTTTGGACTTGCTGATTTGACATAATAAATTTTTCATTAGTTCCTATTGTTTTTATACTTATTGCATCTATGAAGCCCACTTAATTCAGCTTAGTTCTCCTTGCTCTAAATTCTCTGCTTAGCCTATTTCAGAAATAATTATTTGATAGATCAGTAATGAAGTATACACTAAAAGTATACACTTTCAGTGTATATAGATAATTTGTTAACACTCCAGTCTTAGCCATGTGCTTCACTGACTAATGGATTAAATAGTCAGACTGAATACAGGGAAAATTTGTGTCAAAAGAAATCACTTTTCCCAGGGAGGATATAATCAAGAAGCTACAGCATGATACACTGGAAGCAGCATCCTGATGTAGTTCACTCTTAGAAAGTATGCCAATTTTTTTCAGAATTTTTACCTTTGGTGCAAATTGAATGATTTCTTCACAGGAAACAAAGAGGAATCATATTTCTGAGGGTTTTTATACTCACCCTTCCCAAATTTTTCAGTCATAAAAGTTCTAACTGTAAAAGAGAGGACTTGAGATCACAGACCACTTGGGCAGATCTTTTATTAGCTGATGAGAAAATACCAGGCACGAAGTTGTTGTTGGAAAATCTAAAGTATAGTGCCTGAGTCTAAGAGTTGCAAAATTGCTAAGTATTAGTCATATTACAAGATTCACAGTCAGTACCCAACATACAGTGACAGGCATTACTGTACCACGAATACAATCCTTCAGAATTCTTTCCTTCCTCTGTACCGGGTAGTCTTGAGAAACAGCAAAGAAAAAGAAACAGTTAATCTTAGTTTACATTATCCTCTTTTATCATAAACTCAGTTTAAAGATCTACTTTTAAATAAGATTAAATGTATCCCCATAGCAGGAAGTATTTACATAATGCTGAGAAATTCAGTGGTACATCTGCTTCCATAACGAGAAATGGCTTTTAAGTCCAGCGATTTTGGCAGCAGAGATGTCTATGTCTATGCTCAGTATCTTAACACTTACTTCAGATGTAGAATTTCATTTAATGTGGGCATATATTGCCTTGGTGTTTGAGAGATATGTTGCGCTGCACTAAACCAGTAAAGTTTGTTAAGAGACCTTAGTTGAAAGTGATCCCACAGACCTTAATGTTCACAAAACCAGCAGTGCCAAATCACCTCATTCAAAGACAGGCAAGGTATACCTACATGAGTTCCAGCCATGCCTTGAAACTTGAGCACTGATGGATTAGTCTGAGAATAAATCAGGAGCATTTTCTCCTTGTGTTTTGTTACAATAACTTCTACACAGCAGAGCTTCAGCTAGAGAGTATTTTAAAATAAGAACATGAAGTAACATTTGAACATCTGCTTTCTGAAGGATAGACTGCATCAGATACTACTAAAGCATTTTCTTTGAAGAAGTATTCTATTTCAAGTATAAGAAAAACCTAGGAAGATAGCAGCAGTACACCTCAAATAATATAAAGTATGACCATTTTTATTGTATTGGATTAATGCCCACAGCAGCTTCTAATAGCAAACTGCTCAGCACTTAGTACATAGGTTCTGTTAATGCCGTTTATCATCAGTCAGTATTTTATAAAAGCAATCCAACATAATATTACAGATCTACAAAGGGTAAAGTAAATAAAAACACCGGAAAGATATCTCACAACATTCTGGAAACGTGATTTTTAGGAAAGTTCAGATCAGCTTTACTCACCATCCTGCATCAATGGTGGTTGACCACGAGGGCAGCTAATACTGGACTGCGTTTTTCAGAATCATGTCCTACACATTTTATTTTTTTCTAGAATGCATTTCATGGGATAATCTAGCAATAAGAAAAAGCTTGGAGATGGATTTGTATCCAGTGAAAACAATGAATACAGTGGCTATACAAGTGTATTACAGAATTGCCTGAATTCATTCTCACTTAAGAAACATGCTAGAATTTAGAAGGGCAAAGTTTGTCCCTACAGTTTACAGGTTTTAAAAAACACAAGATTACAAAGGCCTCTTGGGAGATCACACACTAGTGCATTAGTGGTGAATATAGTTATTCCTAGTTAATAACTTTTAGTTAGCAACCACTGTATAGGAAAAAAGATAACATCACTTTAAGTAGAACTGAGGAACTAACAGGAACAAAACGCCACTTCGCTTGAAGAAAAATCATAGGTTATATTTGCAGCATTCTTTTGAATCACCAGTCAAATTCATTTTAATGAAAAGGTGAGTTTTAGACCCTGATTGATTTCTAGGTGCTATGCTAAACACAAAGTATAGAAGCACAGTCCACCCACAATGCACTTAAAGTAATTCAGAGCTGACAGGCAGTAAAAGAAATATTATTCTTCTTCTCATTTAGAAGGACAAGAATAGCTGTATTTCTGAATTTGATAAGTGAAAAATGACTCATTTTATTAGACAAAAACCATTTAAAATGTTAAAAAAGCCTGCTGCTGTAATTTGCATATTTTAAAACGAAGTTGGTTCATCACAGAATGTTTAAATATAGTATTATGAGATGTGAATGTCTGTTACAAAAAAATGGTTTATATCATATTAATTTTTAGCCCTGTAATATTTAATGGTCATTAAAAGTGCACAATAAAAATATTATGTAGCTGTTCAAATGTAATTTGACGTGTTGGACTATCGAAGTAGTCAGGCCTGGAAGCTAAATCAAGTTGCCCTCAAGGACAGAAGGCACAAAGATGCCTACCTGACATGCAACAATGAGGTAAAAAGGAATGGACTACAACAGGGATTATATTTTAAATTGGATGCCTCCTCACTACATTTACCAGTGGAAGCATTCATCAAAACTGCAGCTACAAATCAGATTATCAAATGTGACTCACAAAGTGTATAAACAAATGAACTTATAGTTCTGTTGTATTGCTAGTCCCACATCTCAAATTAGGAAAGCATAGAACATTTTACATGTTGAGAAGTTGTCTACAAGCACATCTGTTAATTCTCTTGTACACACAAACTCACCTAATTAACATATATTGGTATAGTCTGGCCTCCCTCTGTCCTTTTCATGCGTGCTATTAAAGTAGAGAAGGTAGTGTGAAGGTAAGATGCAATAGAGCACCCAAGAAAACAATTCACTGAGGTTGCTTGGGTAGATGTTAATATATATGTAGTGTAAAACATCAAGACAGATTGAAAAAAATCATATTGACACCATTAGAAACTAGAAATGAGATTACAACTTCGCAATACATAACCAAAATGTATGCTGCCATTTGCTCAATTTGAGAAGAAAATTGAAAAAACCTCTAAGACTGTAGGAGTCAGAAAAGATTAGTTAGTAGTTTAGTCACTTGATGAAGTACTTAAGTTGGAATTCAGGATACAAAATCCAACAAAGTTCACTACTGATTTCTTGTAGAATTTTAAAACCATGTAATTGAATCGCTCCATAAATCTTTTTTCAGAGTATAAACTCTCTGGGGAAAGGAGTTGTTTTTTAATGTATTAAAGCAGCACCTATCTCACAGGCCTTGCAATGGCTACTTTCACCTGGAAAATGAGTAATGTGGTTGTAAGACCTGTGTACTTCCCCCATCACTCATGCCAGGGAGGAGCCCTCAGTGAACATCAGCAGAGCAAATTCATTAACCTCCTAAACCTTTCTTCCCTTCAGATATCTACAAGTAAATTCAAAAGCAGCTAGAACTGATGTGCTCAGAAACCAGTGCTACACCAAATGGCAAAATCTCACGCTTTGCTTTACCCTCCCCATTTTGCCTGTGCTTTTTGGAGTGAATATAACCTAAATGCTTTGCCTTTACATTATATACAACAAAGAATTCTGATCCATGACTTAAGATTTTTGTGCTGCTAAGTTCATAAAGATCACCCCATTTCCAGTAAGTATCAATGCCCTGGCACAAATAATGACCTGATAGTAACTATGGTGCATCATTTTTTCTTTCTGAAACTCCTGAAAAGGAGAAGTTCCAGTGGCTCATCTTTGTAGCTGACAAAAAATGCATAGCTTGTGGTGGTGACTATACTGAAAGGTGCTGTTTCATAGTTGAGAATTTTCTCTATTAAATAGTGCTGTTACACTCTGCAGCTGTCGAAGTTCCCATAGAAATAAATAGGAGACATCACTTCCAGAGTAACCTGTGCATATTTAAAAAAAAAAATACCAGGATCCAGAGTTTAAAGTACAACTATCTCCACTTCTTGTTAGGTGGTAGAAGGAAGGGGGGGGGAATTGAAATCAGAAGTGTTATAGCAGTTTTGTGTTTCTTTTAATTTTACACTACTTTTTAAGAAAAAAGAAAAAAGAAAACAAAACATTTCATTGTTATTTAATGTAGCTGAAAAGAAGTTAAGATTAGCGCAAATTCAGAAATAGAGAAAACAAGCGCATCTAGAAATGAAAAGAGATGAACATGGAAGAAAAACTTCTGAAAATATCTGGAAATAAATTGATCCATATTTCAAAGAAACCTCACTTCCCATTTTCACATTTTGAATTATTACCAAGTAATGAATCATTTTAATGCAATATTAATACCTCAAGTCTTTTTTCACTTGTTAGGTGATCCAGAAGTACAAAATTTAATCCTGGATAAAGGAAATTAGTGTTAATAGCCTAGTAATGTGAAACCCTTTAGTAAAGAAGGAACTTGTCAGAAGTGTTAATTAAAACAACAACAAAAAACATTATCGTTATTATTCAGGAAAAGTTGCATGCACTATATCAGGCTAATGGCAAAGTATCTGTAATAGATAAAAAAAAGGAAAGAGCAGAACTTAAACACTCTGAAAACCAGTCCAGTGTTTCCTGACAGAATCTTGCTAATATCAGAATGTACCTAGCCTATATAACAAGTTGGAGAACAGAATTAGAGTGAGATCCAGTTTTCATATGTGTCCAGCGTATAGTTTCATATGTGATCACTTACAGCCACTTTGTGACATATAAAATGTATAAACTTGTATGCTGACAGATAGACTGAGGTCAAGTACTGCATTTAGCACAAGCACAGTAGCCAACATGTTAAGAGTTCTGTGTTCCATAGAGGAAAAAAAATGTCTTATGACATATACAGGAAGCACAGCTGATTCAAAAACACTCGCATCCAACTTTGGAGAACATATATTTAATGGGTTAGGTTTGTTTCTCTACGTGTCCAATTTCTATTTTTTTTTTTTTTATTATTTTATTATTTAATTTCTATTTTTGTATGATTTATCAAGTACATTATTATTATCATCAAGTATCAATTATTATCAAGTACTATAGCAAGAAATTTTTATATCTAATTGCAGTTCAGTAGATAGCAACACATTGAAATATCATATAAGAATTGCACGCGATCAGCAGCTATTGAGAGATCCTGTTTACAGAAGTTAAGTGTAAGACATTTCAATTCTATGGAAGCAATCATTACCTTGAGCTGAAGCACAGCGCAGTAGTCCTTTTTTTCACTTCCTATGATAACCCATAAATCCACCTTGTGGTGTTAGGAATCCAGCTCTGCATCACAGCAGCCTGAGAAAAAATAGTGTTTTGGGTTGCACAGAAAAGAAATCTGAATTCACATTTCTCACAGCTCTCAAAGATCCAAGCTATCAAGGCTTACATTTTCTCTCTTTCACATTCCTAAGTTCAGATTTTGAGAAAAAGTTTGAAAGTTGGGAATTTAAAACATAAGCACTGCAGAGCAAAGCTTAGAGACGACCCTGGTAACTGTCCTAGAAATGGACTGCCATCTTTTACACAGTTCTTCTCTGGGTATTTGAATACTGTCAAGGAGAGTTCAAGGCATAAATGAAGTCAGTAGCTGCCAAAGGCAGGACGCTGCAGAAGGCAGTAAAAGAGCCGTGACTATCCCATCTAGTCAGTCTGTGTCCATCCCATAGCATGCCAAGACAGCTACTTCAGTTAAGCAGAGGCAGAAGGCCGTTCCTTTGAAAAATATTATATATTATAATCACCCTGTTTTCTCATTCTTCACCATAACAGTAGATTCACATCAAGGACAAAAGTAGAAAAACAAAACATGCTAGTCACAGTCACATAACCAAAAGCTTATTTACTAGCAAAGCCAATTCTAGATATCCAAAATTGAGTTCCAAACCATTATCAGCACTTATGAGTTAGGCAGACGGTCATATAACCCAAGAACAGCAGTCACGTGCATATGTTCACTATACAGAGTGTGCATACTGCTTTTGCATATTGGGAAGTTGTTTTTTCACCTCTATGATCCATGGAAAATTCTCTATGAAATGATATCTAATTTTGGATTAAACCCACCTTTATTAAGTCAAGTCCCGTTAAGCACAAATTGTTCACTATTGGCCCAATTATCTAACTTGTGTGTGTACTTACCTGCCCACATATACTTCGTCAAATGCTATAATTACCCCAATGAATCACAAACAGAATTATCATGCAGGAAAGCAGTGGCTGGAGCATGACTAGATTATATAAAAGCTACCTTATTTCCTGGGATGACGACAGAGCTAGTAAAAAAGAGTTGTTAAATATAGCTCTGAATGAGCCACTCTTTTCAGTAGATAGGTAGAAAACAAATCAGTAATACACTGTGGGAGACAATTAAAAAAAAAATCTGAAAAGAAAACAAACCAACACTAGTTTAATGTAAAACCTGGAAGGCAAAAAGTCCCTGCCCCCACTCCAAAAAAAACCCAAAAAAACAGCACACAACCCACAAATATGACGAAATTCAAAACTCTTAGGAGAAATGTTGAACTGGAAAGACAGAAAATGTGTTGGGTAACGTAAAGCTCAAAAAGCATACATTTTTACATTCTGAATGTATTAAAACCCACTCATTCCATACAGATTGTGTCCATGAAGATGCTGAAGAGTCCAACTCAGAAGATTACCTCCAAACCTTTCTTTGCCTCGTAACCGAATACTCCTTTAGAAAGATACTTCCTGTGATCAGAGGATTAAAAGGATTATTTTTTTTTTCCCTAAGAGATATGTAATGCTATGGAGAAGTCCAGCTACACTCTTGCTTCAGACAGCTATTCAACTCAATGAAAACAAAAGGTGAGAAGGAAGTGGGAATATTTGCAAATCTATGGGAAGAGTTAGACGGGAGTTACCTTGAATTCTGCATAGTAGGACCTAACAGTTAATATGAGCTTTGTTTTTATTTACTATACTTTAAAAAGAAAAAAGTAAAACTGAAGTTAGAAAATACTCTCAATGTTTGCTTTGAAATGGATCAGTGAATTTCCAGCTGTGACTTCAGTTACATAGATGGCATTGTGATTCATGAGCATGTCTTTATGCAGAAAAATGTTTAAGAAAATACTTTATCTCCAGAGATAAGCATGTGCCTCCTGAAATACCTACCATAGCTTTTAATCTAAATATTATGTTACCACTCAAAAGAAGTGTTTTTTGTTGCTGTTTAAATTCACGTCTTCTAATTGTAAACTTGAAAAAATATCCAGAAATAAAATATAGACTGGAATATAGTTTTGGTTCTAATGCAGGGGGCTGAATTAGTAGCTGTTTCTTTCTTTTTTAATTGTCATCTTGATTAGAAGCTATTAGAAGTTAGAGGTTTGAATTGTATTTTATTATTTTTTTAAGGAAAGAATGTTATCTTTAACCTAGGAAAAATCCAGACTTGAATGTATGCAAAAACTTTTTCTAACCACCTCAAAGTTTGAAAGTAAATAAATAGATGGGGGTAACCACCTGACTTCGTCAAGAGGAAAAATTGTTAAACTCTTCTGAACACCTTCATGGTAAAATAACATAAGTGCTAGACAGTTTTACCTCTGACACTGTTTTATCTGACATTTTCAAAGCAAGCTTTAGCAAATAGTTTTGGCTGAAATAGCCATTAGGTGAATGCAAAGAAAACATGACTTACCAAATATGAGTGGCTTAGAGTAACACTGTGATGAAAGAAGGAATATTAAGTTAAAGTGGTCACTCCAGGATCTACTGGAGTGGATCTATCTACAGTGGACCTACTGATCCACTCTTCCATACTGTTCTGCAAGAAAAAGAACTATAGCAAAGGTAAAAGGTACATGAGACTGGAAGATGATGTGAAACTGGAACAGGCTACAAGTACTCCAAAGGAAAGACTACAACTCCACACAAATTATAAAAAATGACCAGATAAATAAATTAAAAAATAAAATAGTCATTAAGGATAAATGCTCAAGGGGAATAATCAAACTCATACAAATAGAGGATGGCAAAATTTATCCTAAAAACATAGGTCATGAACAGAACAGGAAAAGCTAAGTGCTCTGTCAAAAAATACTCTAAATAAAGTGGCAGTATGCACTACAGGCATTTTGACTGTGGTACGTTAACAGAGCAGAACATACCTTTGTAGTCAGTACAAACACGTGTAGAATTTATTCATTTTCATTGTATTGGATACTGGAAATAATTTCAAAAAATCATGGTTTTGGGAAGACTCCCAACCTCTCCCAAAGTTGAACCTTTGGCTTATGCAGTTTGGGGGTCAAAAAGCAATGTTCCCAAATCAATTAATTAGCATACTGTATCAAGTGAAATCTTGGACCATACTTCCTTCCTCCCCCTCCCCCCACATAGATGCAGAGTAGGTAAAACAAGCCAACTAATATGAACAGCTCCATATAATTACAACAACTTATTTTGTATCAGGAAAATGATTTAGTCCTAATCTGCTGTTGTTTAGTCCTTAACTTTTCAGTCTTTAGCTGCTAACAGTGATCAGTTATCAATTACACAACATCATATCCAGTCCTAGACTCACCCAAGGGACAATCTGTTTTAGAAAATACATATTACGATGCGTTAAATCTGTATATTCTAAGGTATCAATAGAAATACATTCATTTCTTTGCTGCTTTTACTTAAATTGTTTGCAGAAAATTGCTAATACATTTTATTTATCCTGAAAACTGATGTTGGACACTGAGATACTTCCCATCCCACTCTACAATTATGTACTTTTCAGTTGTAGCAAGGTCTTATTCCTGTAAGTGGTTTTGACTGCATGCATTAGAAAAATGCTAAATGTGAAAGAAATCCAGCACTGCCTTGCACATTTTAAGAAAAGAAAAATAATGTTTAAGGTTGATTGAAAGCACTTATCCAGAAACTATAACAGAAAATATCAGCTGAGTTTTAATAACAACTTTTATAATCAGATTACTGAACAGATTGTGAGAACAATATATAATATTTTCATCTTTGATTTTTATGTGTTCATCAAATTTAAAAGGCAGCCAAAATTTCTGTTTCAAAGTCTGGAAAATAATTTCTTCATGGTCTATGTGAATAAAACATTACATCGTCACCAGATGTCCTCAACCTCAGGGAGCACAGGCGTTTTGCAAGGTGCACTCTGTTAAAAGGTGTTGACAGCTTGTTCTCTTTCTATTAACTAGCTCTGTCTTCCTCCTCCTTGCATTGCTCCTTTAAATCGCTATTTAAATATAGGAGCGACTAAGAGTAACTTAATGAAAGAGGCAATAGCCTTCACCCTTGCTGAAGCTGTTTTGACTTTGTACAACAATTATAATTTCCAAGCAAACCTGTGGATTATATGCTGAAGTACAGTGAAAAACAGCCTCAGCAAAAGCATATGGGTGTGAACAGAAGAACTAGACTCTTCGCATGGTTAACAGTGTTTTCTATCAATTAAAGCAAAAAAAAAAAAAAAAATTGGCAAGTTTTTGGGCTTTTGTTGTTGTTTTACTTATTTTATTTTTTATTTTTTTTTTCAACTCCACAGATTTCTAGATCCTAAAATTTTCATTTCACATTAGTGCACTTCAGTGCCCAGCAACCTTTGTAGATAATTCTTAAATCAAAAGAAAAGATTCTGTATCATTCCTGTATTGTAATACTCAGTTTGCAGATGCATGGGTTGGTGTCCCGACTGCTAGGTGTGAGTTGACATTTTATTTTCCTCACACCGTTAAGACACCAAAGAAAGAGATTTCTGCCAGCATTCTATCCTGACATCCTATGAATAGTTTTGGGTTTTTTTTGAATGTATTGTAAAATCCTGTCCTTTTGTATATTTTCCTTCTTCAGCTTGTAAAAATAAATTTGGAAGCCGTAAAATCACAGAGTCCCAGAATTGTAGGGGTTGGGAGGGACCTCTAGAGATCACCTAGTCCAACCCCCTGTCAAAGCAGCTCCACAGACCAAGTTGCACAGGTAGATGTCCAGGCAGGTCTCCAGAGAAGGAGACTCCACAACTACCCTGGGCAACCTGTTTCAGGAATCCAGATTTCAGCTGGGACGGAGCTGATATTCTTCATCTCATATGATGCTGTGTTTTGGCTTTAGGAAACAGTGTTGACCACCAGGAGCTGGGTGAACACAAAACCAGAACAGCTGACATAAACTGATCAAGGGGATATTCCATACCATATGACATCAAGTAGAAAAAAAGAAAAAATTGTATTCAACTTCCTAAAATACAAGCAAATTAAAACTTGCCATTTAAGACAAACTTCAAACTGTCATATTTTCTTTACCAACTCTTTTATTCCTAGCTGAAGTTTATTTCAGTTTGTAAAAGTACTTGGATCAAGTGACACTATGTCAGAGCAAACAAGTTAGATAAGCCAAAAGCGGGTCAAAGGACTGGTGTTATTTTCCCATCGGTGGAGCTAAAGCAGAAGATACCCAGCTGGTGACACAGAACTCCCCCTGAAACCTAATCAAAGAAAGGCTGAAAATGACACAAACTCTAAAATTTCCAGAGGGATGCATTCATGAATTTCCTGACTGTAGTTCAAAGAGATGAAGCACCCACAGACTGTCTTTTAATGCTCAGCCAGAGTGAATCTCTGACACTTAGTATACCTATACTTTTTCTACTGTCCAGCTTGTGACCAGCTTACTGAATAACACCTGTATTTATGCCAACAGTTTTTAAGTGACAGCAAGGTTTGGCAGTCAGGCAGCTGAACCAGATGCTCTAATGCAATTTCTGGACAGAGAATATAAAAAAATGACAATTCAGAAGCCTGACAGGGAAGAAATCATGCTCCTCAAAAACAACTTATTGGATCTTCGGAGTACAAAGAGGAAGAAAATGCCAGGTTTGGAGGATATGCACATTGTAGCAGACATCCCTGCATTTACCCAGATGCAAACAGGTCAGGCACAGCCACATACCGTATATGCTGATTTTTTGCAATTCCACAAACGGTGCTGACTTCCTAGCTGCTGAAGTCTCCTCATTAGCTAACAGAAAGCTTATCTAAGGTATATTTAGATCACACCAAATCCTCAATACATTTTTCCCCCACAGAAGAAAATATTCTATCATACCTGTGTTTTTTCTAGGGAAGACAGATCTTGCTTTTTTTTTTTTTTTTTTTTTTTGGAGCTGCTCTGCATCACAACTGCATTGTTGTACTCTCTAATAAAATACTTCTGTATGTGTTAAGCAAGACATTTAATACTGCTGTGTCTGTTAAGCAAGACATTTAACAAAGTACAGGTCAACTATAAAAATACAATAAATCATTGAACTGTTTCAGCATTTTAGTTTTACACGTATCCCAAGTAAAGCAATAAGTTCTTTATATTCTGTACTGGAGAGAAGATAAACATTATTGTGTGGTACTTTCATTTCAACCAGTGCAAAAGATACTACTGGGACTCTTGCTTCTTGCTTCCTTTTGCTGTAAGAAAGGTGTTCAGAAGTTTTGTGATGCTAATGCTATTCTCTTTGCTTCAGAGGTTAACTTCAATTTTGGAGGAAAATGCCTTGGAATATTTCACTGTAAGTAGTCTCCTTTATATACTACAGAACAGAAATCATCATCCTGTTTTGGCTTATTCCACACAAGGGTCTCTACCCAGTGTAGGAAGGGCAAATGTTCCTGATTCTGTGGAGAACTATAACAAATATTTCTAAATCATCTTTCTTATTGATGCCTCTGCCATTACAAAGGTATAATGTTTGGGTTTTCAGCAGTAAACTTACAGCTGAAAGGACTAACTTCAGTATATTTTAAAGCATGAACTTGCTTGTTTTTCCAAACAAAGAACGGAGCGACATTCAGACAAACAATAAATCAATCTAATTTCAGTTAGTGAAATCTTGTCCCGCTGAAGTCACTGACAAAGTTCTTGCCCTTCCCATAGCTCCCAGATTTTCACTCAAACTGCAACAAATTAAATACAGGTTTCCATTATGCAGCATAAGCGTGATACAGGATGGAGCACATAGGTTTGCTTTAGGGAGCGGCTTAAGGGTTTCTTTAACTCAGGATCGTAACAATGATTCTGTTTATGGTAGAGTTCACACATCACTGCATCTGCACAGCTGCAAGGGTAATGAACCACAGCAAAGGAACAAGCCTCTGGGAAAAGAGGAAGATTTTACAGATGAAAACCAGCTCATCACAGCACTGCACCTTGGCAGTCTTTCCTTCCATTTACCTTAGAGATAACTTGTTAAAAATACATACACAGAAAATTTATCTTTCTGCAATGAACCAAAATAAAACGCCATTTCTTTTCTAGAAAGACATCAATATACATTTACACCTGCTAAACATTAAACAAGTTCCCATCAGAACCAGTAGAAAGTCTCCTAGTAATGCTAATGAGTTTTCTATCAGAACCTACATAGGTTCCTGTCATTATTATATGTTATCACCATATATTTGGAGAGCTACATGAACCCATTTACAATACAATTACTTGTTAAACTTGCTTATATTCAAAATCCCTTAAAAAAAAAAACACAGTAGGAATTATTTGTATTTTCTCTCTTCTTTATTTCTCATAATTATTCATTTAATTTAGCTATATATTTAAAAATTATACATAAATGCTAATGCATTTTTATATTACCATGTTTACCAATGGCTCTGCTGGAAAAGGGTGTTGGTTTCACCCTGTACTGTTTCTATCCCATCTCTCAGATATAGATAGCAATTTCATTCATTGCTGCCTGTCCCTGAAAAACCAGCTTGATAACAACCATACTTCTGTTAGAGACAAAATGGAAGAATTAGCAATTCACCTGCATGGCTTCGCTGCAATTGTTCCCACTCCGGGGACTCTCGCATCCACACCCTTAGCAAAGCTAGACAAATAAGTGAGCATTTGGCAGAACAAATTATTGCAGAGGTACTGGTATCAAAAGCAGAGCTAGGATTGTAGCAAACAGCTGAAATCATTCCACCACTTTGAAAGGCTCTGGTTTCTTGAGGGGTTTAGGAGTAGTTTTCATGTGTGCGTTTTTGTGTTGTTGTTTTCTTATCAGCTTATTTCTAGAGAAGAAAAAGTGCAAGATGGCAAAAAATACTGTCCAATATCAGACATCAAATAAGAATTGTTTTAACCATCTCTGCGTTACCTCATGGACTACCCAAGATGGAGCAGGGACACTCCCATGGGGCTGCAGCCATGGGAAACCCATGCCAAGTCGGAGGAACACCAGAAATAAATGCAGACTACCAGCAAAGAAAAGCACCCACAGACACCCACACTGCCCACTAGCATGGCTAGGAGGCACTGAATCTTTCTAAGGTATTTGATTGTTTACTTTTTTTCTTTAAGTTTGAATCAGTGATGAAAATTATGCCATTTATTACTAATTAAATTGAACTTAAGTAAAAACCCAATCTGAGACAATTGTGCTTCCAGTAGAAGGCAGCATAGATCTGCCTATACCTACCTACCAGCTAAGTACTAGTCCTGTACTACTTAGATGCCTGTTAAAGCATGAAACAAGTTTTTGTTGCATTTCCTTCCCATTTTTCATTAATACAATTATCAATTATGAGGCACCTGACTTCTGCTTATGTTCCACTTAAATTAAAAGGAACCAAACCAAGGATAACTATAAGACAGGGGCCACTCCATTCTTAAATTATGATTTCTATCATTTGAATATATAGGGATAAAAAAAGTCATGTCAGCTGGAAATAGAAGCAACCTGCCATTTTTAATATGGTACTCTGCTGATGAATACAGAACTAAAATAATATAAAGAGGACTTATACTTCATATAGAAAGTGGGGAAGAAGCAATTAATCTTATTTCATACATTTTTGAGGGATAGGAACTGTTCCACACAAACTTCAATTCTCTGACACATTTCTCTATTTGTTTTTAACATAATTGGTTTATGTGTGAATGCTCATTTGTTTGAAATATATTAGTATATTCGTATGTTGGCATTCTAACATGTAGACACTAGAAATTTACACGAGATGAAAAACATCACACCTCTCAGAAACTGCATTTTCACTTGACATTCTGGGGTTAGCTTTTGTCTCGTATTTTGGTTTAGAAATACGATATTATAACTGTAATATAAAAACAATGAAAGCATCTGAAACTCGAAAGCAGAATAGCATTTGCTTTAAGAACCAAAACCTAAGCAATTTATCTTGCTTTTATATAAAATGTTGGGTTCAGAAGTCTAGTTGCATACATGTTCGCACAACACTGGAAATGACACACAGTTACTGAATGGCTTTGTGGGCCTACATGTAAACTGCTGGGAGGGATTCATCTCACTCTGCCTCCTAAAATTTAATGACTTGATCTGCACAAGAAATATAGCTGCGCAGAAAGTATTCAGGAGCCAGTTCTAAGTCATCATATGATCAACTTCTGCTTGTAACTATTAGGTATTAAAACTGCATTTGGATTGCATTCATTCTCTAGGGATCATTGTTGGTTTTACTTTTATTTCAGAAACAGTTCCTTCTTGTTCGATGGTGGTACCTAAGATGTATTCACAAAAGAAATACACTGACACATCGCACAGGGATAATGAAAGCTCTGTCACACATGTGAGAAGTTCTAAGAATTAAAGCTACACAAATATTTCCTAAAATCACTATCATACAAATGAGATTTTGGTTGGTACCTTTTAAAAAATTAAATCCACTCCATTCTCGTCATCTCAGCACCACACTGAGCCCTGTAGAAAGTATTTAAGGTTACAGCATATCTATTCATCATCATATCAAAATTCACATTCTAGGTAAAATATAGAAGCAAATCTACAATAACAGGCCTGTGGAGATGAAGGAACTTTAATGAAAACATAGAACTGCAAAAACTGGAGTCTTCTTTATCTTGGATGCAGAAATCCTACCTTTTTAAAGGGGGTGACAGGAGGTAAAGTACTTCACACTAGCTAAATTTAGTGCCAGATTCAGAAGTCAAGAAGATAATACTGCTGTAATTGAAAAGATGAAAATTTCATATTCATACCCCCACAGCACTGATGTTCAACATTATGGTTGATTTAATTTTAAACATATTTTTATCCTTATCACACCTTAGTATATCCTTGCTGTTGTCACTCGCCTTCTAATAAAATAAAATTTACAAAGGCTCTTCACCACCACTGCTTCTAAAAATTATCACTGATTTAAAAAAAAAAAAAGCTTTGAAAATTGAATTTGCATGATAACAGCTAGCTGAGTGTTTAAAAGGAATACTTCGGCAACTTCAACCATAAAAATTACTCTGTCATTTTTCAAGCCTACAATGTTAAAATCAGAAGATCATAATAAAAGAAAATGCTGAAGATACTTAATATTTTGAGAACTACTTGTTAACATGACTTAGGAAAAATTTTGCATCAGGATAAAACTGCAGAATGCCTGGAAATAAACACCAAAATCAAATACAAGCAATAACAAACTCTGGCTTGGGAGAAGTTTGTTAAAGCAATGCTGTGGTCACTTTTGGAAAGCCACCACTAGAGTTATGTCAGAGAATAAGGGAAAGCTTGAGATGCAGCTGTGTTGGAATAGGCTACAAAAACAAGTGGGGGCAGCTGCAAAGGGAAATGTGCTAGGAAAAAAAAAAATTGCATTATGACAATGCCTCAGGGGCTTGTCCAAGTTCAGAAGGAGAGTTAGCGTTATGGCTGGGGAAAAGACTAGATCTCTGAGCAGCACCAGGTCTGGAAAAAGGCAGTCAAGCCAAGCGTAGGCAACAAAGGCACCTAACCGAGGAGAAACTGTGTAATATGGCAATGCCTAGGTAAATTCAAGAGGTCCCCAGAAAAATTAGGGTAAGGGATAGAGTTAGGCTTGAGATTAAGGCATCTGAGAGCTCCAGATGCAGCAGGACTAAAGAGAGGCTGCCTAAGACAAGAGAGCTTCAGAGACACCTGGTCTAGAATAGTTTTTCCGTCAGGATAATACATTAGAGTCAGTTAGGGGTTCAGAGAAAGACTGACTGGAGCTCTCCAGTTGCAAAGGGCTAGAAGGGGCTGCCAAAGTCCACCATGCCTTGCAAAAAGATCGGGCCTGGATGAAATTTTTAATCAGGACAAGGCTTGAAGGAATTAATCTATTAAAAGGAACCTGTTTTGCATCATCACCATGTCTCCAGAGTTTTGCAGGGTTTTAGCATTAGTTTCAGAATTTGCGTTAAGGCATAGAGTAAAGCTGCCTTTACTTTGGGACTGGGGGAAACTTCTTTCCTCACTGAAGCATGAGCTGAGGGCAGTCCTAAACTCAAGTTAAGGCTGTTCCTTTACTGTGTTTCATCAGTTTGAGCTCAGCTCGTCCAGCTGTATTCTCAAAATAGCCCAGTCATCCCTGACTTGGTGAACTTGACTTCTTTCTCCACTCTTTCAAATCAGTGTTCAACTCTCAACAACAACAAAAATCCACTAGCCATTTGACTTCACGTTCATCCATCTATTTTGCATTTTTTAGGTGTTAAATTCATTGCCTGTGGTCATTTTATTTATTTTAAATGAATTTTGTCCTATGAAACAAACAAAACAGGGATAGGAAGTCCTATTTGTGCTTTATGGTTACACCCTCATTTTACCTACAGTGGCATCAGCCTGGTATTTTAGGTGAAACTAAGTTTATACAGTGAGTTATGGGTAAAAACTATCAAAGCAAATCATAGCAAATGACATTATTTCCAACAGTTCTTATATCAACTCATCTCTTTCCCAAGAAATATCTTTATCATTATCACACCACATATTAATTAGCTCACTATCATTAAGAGACAGCAGTATTGGAAGGTTTCCAGGTATTACTACTGAAAGAGCAATCGTGCTTGGTACTGCCTGCCTCTTTCCAACACTATGATTCCCTTTTGCCTGTTGTAGGGGTTCATCTCACTCTGAGCTCAATGCTACAAAACATGTCCTTTGTGGTAACCATGGGAACTGAACTGAGAATATGATCTGCAAAATGAATGCTTGACCAGTGTTTTTAATGCATAGTGATGTTTTGAGGATCCACACTTACTAATATAAAGGTTTTTACAGAATAGAGCTTTTCTTACCTTAAAAAGAAAGATCAGTAGTTTAAAATGTTAATTCCACAATCCAAACAGGAATTCATAGTTTTGCTTAAAAAACTGTCCTTTTCAATAAATAACTGCAGTAATAAAAAAATTAAACCATCTATCAAACACATACATTCTTATTCCTCCCATGATTTTAAGCAGTGCACCCATAAATCTGAAAGTTCTTATTCTGTGTAACCCACAGACTGTTAATCTTATTCCAGCCACTCAAACTACCTGTGCTTCAGTCCCTCTGCACGTTAACCTGCATTAAGTAGTTAAGAGCTTCCTTGCTGAGCCACTTCATACATTCAAGCTTGATAGACAGATTTCCCAGACATTAGTACAGAAAACTTCATGTTAATAATTACTTTATGTCATAGTGAGATAACAGTCATGACAAATTGATCTTTGATCACTACAAAGCCCACTGAGTAGATGACACTGAACCAGTTGTATGCTCCATTCTGTTTGCAGGAGGAGAGCAGCAGCTTTCAGGAAGTAATGTCAACTGTAATGAGCATCCAGGTCAAAGTTGTTTGATTTATTTTATTATTAAATACATTCCTCTCCCCACCAAGAGCCATATATTTCTTCACTATTTTTCTTCACTAAACTGTTATCAACCTTTTCTTCCGGCCAGATGTCCTTTGTTTTTGTATTTTCAATTTATTCAGTAATGATCAGATATTTTTTTCTGGATAGTTCTCCAAGCACCTTCGCTACAGATCCCACACTCAGTGTCTGAATATCCAAAGACAGGCTCTCAAAAAATTGGGGTCCAAAGTAGCATAAAATAACAATATTCTCCTATGAATTACATAGCAAATACAGGCAGTTAACTTAGAAATTTTTTGCTATACACTCCTGTATGGGAACTGGTAGGTCATGGCCAGAATAAGTGATTGAGCACTTTGTGAAAGGGCTGAGGCAGCCTTAGAAGCACCGATGGAAGCAATTCTCTTGTGGACCACAAGGGTCCACCCCTCTCTAACCTCATTTAAGGGCTGGCAGCTGCAAGGAAAACATCTCTTCTTGGAGATTACCTTCTTTGGAGCGTTTAGTGAGCTCTGATCCTCAGAAGGGGGTAAGCTATCCCTTCTTTGTTACAGGACTGTGAATGCTACCTTCCTTGAGTAGTCCAGAACTGGTTTAAAGCAACTACATCTGCTGCCTCCTACAGTGGAGAAAAGTAGTTATTTAACCACAACAATTCTGAAGTGTTTTCAGTGTGCTTTCTTTCCCTGTGGCTCAGAACTATTTATACTCCACGTATATCTTCTGCTCACAAAGATTCACCTCCAAGTAAAACTTAAGGAGACCCATGAGAACAGTTTACAGCCAAACACAAGGTCAGCAACAAAAGCTCTTGATTGCAAAGCAGCACTTTCAGGGAATAATATTTATCCCATTTGTCTCTTGTTTATTACTATCATTGTGAGATATTCTCCAAAGGAATACTTTTCTCCATGCAGTATTGCAAATTCAACATCTGCTGCTCTCACTGTACCTCTGCATTCCCTAATGTGTTTTAGGTACCATCGCCTGCTATCATCAGCTGTTTCAAGTAACCCCCCAGTGAAAACTACAGGTTTTATATATGTGTTTTAGATCTATTAGCTTAGCACATACGTCACCAGAATGTTCGTAAAATGAGATAGAAACAACATAAGTTGAAGTAAAGCAGCTTAACTATCAGTCAGCCTGTAATAAAATATTGATGGAATTACCCATAACATTCAAGATATATCCTAAGATCCCTCAATGATTATGAATTCATGCAGCAGTAACATGCAAACATGCAACCCCATGTATTCCCATACAAAACCTTTGAACTTCAGAGTATACGTTTGCTCTCACAAAACACATCATGGCCACATACACATTGCTACTTTACTGGCTCTATTTGATGAACGTTGAGCTGTCATCAAGTCATTAGAACCTCTAGGAACAGAGTAACTTACTCAACAACCCTTAAGAAACAAACAAAAAATCAGATAATAAAGTGTTAGAAGAAATTTTGTTTCTGCAAGGCTAATAGAATTAATATTGTATGTGGCTTTGTTTTTATTTTACTTTTTAAGATAGGTAGCATAGTTGAAAGTAACAGACAAGTTTTGAGCATGAGATCTCTAAGAAACAGAAGCAGCAAAGTCCAAAACTGAGTATGACTTTGACCATTATAACTCCTATTTTCAGCTGAGTTACAGTTAAGCCATCTTAGAGAAAAGTGGATTGATTGCAATGAATACGAACACTAGCATGATATGGTTGGTTAACATCTAAAAGATATGGTCCATGGGACACATAAAAGACAGTAGGTAAAGAATTATATGGTGTTACATTACTTAATGTACAGCAGAATCAGGAACTTCAGGTCCTATTCTTGTTTTTGGATGGTATTCAACCTCTGAGGGTCAAGTCCAACAGTCCAAAGATCTGTTACATAAAAGATTCTCCCTTGAATAACTGCTCTTGATCTTTTCTGCACATGAGACTTTACCCAGGTGTTAAGTCTTTGTTCAGAAACAACTTCTTTGTTTTGTTTGTTTGTTTTTGTTTTCTAAATAATGAAAAATACTGAATTCCAGGAACAGCAAACGTTAGATTCAATGACTGGTTGAGGGTCTTCTGAGAATGCACTTTTGAGTGCTGACTGAATAGTTATAATGTTCATTACTTCTCTATAGGGTTACAAAACACATTTTCAAAAAATCATAACTTTCTGCCTGACTCTCAGGGAAACAGCTTCTGAAAAGTAAATTACCCTAAAAAAAGTTAAGCAATATACCATAAAAGAACACTTAGAGTAGCTCCATATGAAGTACCAAAACCTTAACCAGATAATGAAAACAAGCTGAACAATCATTAAAAGAGAGTTAAATTTCATGGACTATGTGCACCATTATATTTCAGGTCCACAGTAGAGAATTTTGAATTATATGGCATGTTTTTTCTTTGCTACTTACTTACACTTAAATTAGCCAGAAAATTTTGCAGATCAGTAGAAAATATACCCGTTACTTCCAACAGGACAAATAGACTCTTTCCCCTATCCCAGAAACAAACCAGTGGAAAGTGTAATTTTGACTTCATGGACAGCTTCAAAAAAGAAAAGGGCAGAAGGGCATTGACTACAGGAAAGGTAGTGAAGATTAAAAAAAAAAGAAAGAAAAGATAGAAAGCCTTCCCAACTCAATGCTCCATTTACCTTCCTCTCAGAGGGAATTGTACCTCAATTAGATTAAAACCTTGGCAGGTATCCCTCTATCAAACATTCCAGAAGTTAAACTTGATAAAGGTTCATGGTGTCAGACCCATCTCTAAAATGAACAAATCTTGCCTATGCTGTGTGTTTAGCTGAGGTACTGCATAACGTTTTTAATTCGTCAATTCCTCTTACACTGATCAGCAAATTATATAACGAAAAAAAATGTGCTTGCAGTATGAAATTACATCATTATAATCCTGTAATTTGTCAGGAGATATGGTAAGTAATGCAGCAGTGAAAATTAACAGTTAATTATAAATTGAAACATTACTGGTCACATCTGAGTATCTTTGTTCACTGTTTTTGGGTTTTTCCACTGTTTGAAAAACCCTCCTCCTCTTTTGTATTTTCCAAAAAAGGGAAGATATTTATGTGAAAATTAAACTGCAGTCTTTTAGCAGATGTCATGTTAGTTTGATATACCCTGGCCATAAAGACAACCAAATAAATGATTGTATACAAACAGTTCTCATACTGCTAAGAGTCTGCAGAAAAATGTGCACACACCAAATGATTCAGCACATTTGTTGCCAGGTTTATAAATGGCTTTATTTAATTTATTGATATTTAAATACAGTAAAGCTCTGATGCCCTAAACACCTGTTTGAATATTTTCTTTTTCACAAAGTAAGCAAAAACGTAAAACAGAGCAGCTTTGATTGTCTTTGTTCTAATCAGACTTAGAAATTAGTCAACTAAATGCCTCAGAATGCATCCACTTTGTCTTGAGCAGAAAAACTTCCTGCATTGTGCAACTATAAAAATTGTGACTACAACATTTTCTTTAACATAAATAAGCTGAAGTGTGAGAAGGCCTTGCACCAAAAAAAAATTTGCTGAAGATTATTGTAACTGAGATGTTTAGGATTTGAAATTTTTCTCTCATATCCCAAATCATCTTTTTTTCCTTACATTTAAGCAAGTCAAGTAATGCTGATCTCCTATCAAGTGGTGCCAAAGAAATTTGATTCTTTTAAAAATTATTATTTGCTTCAAGTCCACCTTTGTACTTGAGCTACTCTCTGCAAGGAGCTCTTCAGCTCCATGTTTTGATGCCTTTTTAAGAGGAAACTTGAACACTAAGAAAACCTGGGGCAGGAAAACACATTCTAACATCCAGTATAGAATTAGATCACACACAGATCTAGGGTTTTAAGGTACTTGAAATAGGTAAATGACTCACATTTGCTCCTGCTACAGGAAGAGAGCAATGGCTCTGCCCATATCAGAAAAATACATTGACAACTGCAGAGAGTTTCTCAGTATAAACTGTCCCCAGCTTGGCAGACTATGCTTCAGGCTACATTTTCACATAACATTACTTATTTTCACATACTAGGATCTCTGACAAAAGGTTTTGTAGTTTACACCTCTCTAGTGTCGTCCTCAGAGCAACCAAACTGCTGACCATGCCAACACATCTGTAGCTACTACAGAAATAGATAGTGAGTGTACAGAAGTATGGAGTACAGTATGCCCAGGCTGCAGCCTGAATCTAGTGTTACTGAAACAATTCAACTCTCTGTAACTGCATTTAAATTACGAGTATCAATTTTAGAATATCAATTTCAGTATTTCATTTTTGTGAGCTTTCCAGGGCACCACACACACATCTCCTCCCTCTTAGTTTCTGTGCTCTTTAGGATGTGGATTTACTTCATAGTGATTTTTGAGCAAAACTTAGAGTCAATTTAACATTTTTCTGTACAAGGTCAGTGTTTAATAAGATTTATCATAGCAAATCATTATTCAGAAAAGCCCTTAAGCATGTCTATAACTCCAGTTTCCTGAGCTGGCCGTTTTATCCTGATGAGACCAGGCACGTGCTTGAGGTTGAAGGTGTGTTCCAGTACTTTTATTTAATCAGTGAGAATGTTTAGTAACTATGCAAAGGGGAACACAACTTTGTCAAACTGATAACCCTGATTTGAGTCAAAAAAAACCAAAACAAAACAAAACAAAAACCATCGTATCCTCCTATTTAATCCTTAGAGAATGTATGACTCTACTTACCATATGAATATTTCCCCTGAAGATACTCAGGACAAGTCTTATTAATTCCCAACTGCACTATAAAAAAAAAATCAAAGCACAGATTTCTTTAGGTAGCTCTTCATAGTCACTTTTTTTGTGTGTCAAGAAGTATATGGGAGAACAAGCAAATTCACTTCAATCAAATGTTCTCTTTTATCCTGAAATCCACTAGCCTCATGCATCTGCCTCTTACTTTCAGCAGCAATTTTGTTCTACATCTCATTACACTAATAAAAGGGAAAATTCAATTAACCAGAAAGTGCTGGAACAAGCTAGACTTACCAAAAAAATCACCTCAGCTCCAAGAAAATTGGTACTATAGTGAAAATGCCCAAAAATTCTGCTATACAAGCAGAAGCCAAGACAACACAAAGGAACGAATACAAAGCTAGACTTCGAGATCAGAAGTAAACTGCTTGTAATTTGAAAACAAACATTTAACCATTATACAGCATTTCTGTTTTTTATATTATATACCATAGTGTCCAATATGGAAGGTATTATGCAAGAAACGTTATGTAAACAGGCAGCCAGTAATTTCCAGTAAAGACTGGTACTTACTAGGAAGGCCTCTTCATGAAATTCTGGAGATTGGACAGATGCAGTGTGCCTGAAGTCCAAACAAAATCACAAATATATATATATTTAAAATCTAATACAACAGTTTAGAACAGAAAACATGGAAATGCAATAATGAGACAAGAAATGGATGAATTCCTGAGGAAATGTTAGCTTGTCAAATTATGAAAGGCACCAAATAATATATAATTTCACAGACAACAGGTAACAAGCTGGATAACCATTTTATCTTCAGATAAATAGATAATTTTGAAATATCCACAAACAAACTGACCCAACACTTCCTTTTTCACTATCGCTACACCTGATGGATTCTGAGTAATAAGGGGAAGACTACCTTAATAATTTTATTACGGAGAAAATTTGCAGTTCTCAACTGTGCAGTATCAGTTCCACAAGCCATTTGTAATGCTTGCATGCTTTCTAGGAGTAGCCAACTCAGATTCCAAGACACTGTCTTAACAGAGCAATAAATAGTATAAGTGATAGCTTAAGGTTCACTATGCATAACTATAACAGTGTGTCACAGCCTTGTTTTTTAAACATTCACCTCTCACAATTAACAGACCACTGTTCAGTGCGTAGTGAGTGTACTGACTGTGCTCATAAAGACAGAAACACAGAGACTGAGACCAATGGGTAGGGTCACATAGGTCATTGTAAACAGGTTGAACTTCAGCTAAAGAACACACTGTCCAATAGTTTCATATTTCCTTTCTTATCCCACTAACAGAATACTTCTGTGGAAGATATTTGTGTAGATTTTGCATATTCACTTGGCACAAATAGATTCAAATGGACGGGAAAATGCCTAGATGACAAGCTGGAAGAAATTAGTACCATTTTAAAAGTTAATTTTGTTTTACTCTTTTGCAGATGTCTTCACATTTACTGGCTATATAGAAAGCACAGAAAAGCAGAAAGCAGGGCAGGAATTCAACACAAATACAGGAGTTGCATCCAGTCACCAATAGATCTAGGATCAAGAGGCCAACAGCATCAGCATCTACCTTGCTCTGCCAACAACACAAGAAGTCAGAACTCAGGGAGAAGATCATCAAATGCAGCAGCCACGTCATAGTGAAAATAAAATTGGAAGGCTAAACACAAATAGTTTCATGCCTTACACTTACATGCACTCTAGAAAATTCACCAACTTACCTCAACTGCAGGGGTTGCTAGCTCACTGGGATGGATTTAAAATTGCTTGTGGTTATTTAAGATTGTTATTGTTTTCTCCTTTCCCTTGCCTGAAAACTTCACCACTTTATGAAACAGTATACATTCAGAGAAATTACAAGGAATCTATTTTCTTTTTCTTTTTGTATGCTTTTGGGTTTTCTGTCTAAAATACAAAAAGCTCTGTTAAAATATATATATATATATATCACTCCCTTACATGGAGCTTTTAAAGTGATTACAGACAAAAAGACATCTATTGAAAAACGTAGAAAATTGTATGCTTTGACGTAAAGATGGAATATACTTTTAAGTTGTTCTACTTTAAAAGTATCACTATAATTACCTGTATTTTGGGAAATGTGCCAGTCCTAGCTAGAAAAAGCACTCTTATCTAGCCATCAGCTATGAAGGAGAAAAACAAATTGCAAGATTTATTGAGCTTTTGGAGTTTGGGATGATTGAGACCTAGTTAAAAGAAACACGTCTCTGATTACACAGCAGCCTCTACTATACAAGTTAAAATAGAAATAATGAATAGTATAACAAAACTTAAGGATACAAAATATCGAGTAACAAAGTTAAGGGACAGTGAAATCATACAACTGAAATGCAACACTTATACCACCTCAATTTCCAATCTGGTGAATAGTTACTTTGTGTATACTCAGCAAGACATATTCTAATACAAGCCATTCTGATTATAATTCAAGCTTACAAACAACGTACTGAAAAATCAGATACTATGTTTCTATACCTTAGTGGGTTTGAGGGGTTTGTAGCATCATAGAACATCTTTTACCTTCTAGAATTACATATATTAAATTCAGTTTGCAAATTGAAATCACACAATAGCTAAGAAAATAAGAGCTTTGGTATAAGCTCAGTAAGGCAGTAGTTTGAAGTAAATGACTTTTAAAAGTTACTAGTTCTAATGTGTAGGAGTATATGTCTCAAGGTGAACAATCCACGAATTTTTGCTTAATGCTGAGTCAGTTCATTCCAAGGTTGTTTGTGATCACATTTAACTCATAAATGGAGAGCACAGAAACCCAGAGTAGCCCTGCACAAGTTGGTATACTCCAGCTTCACAACACTGGCTTATGTCTTGAAAGCAGCACAAGCCCACTAGGGCTATAAAATTTGCAAAAAGTTCTAATAAACCAGTATGGATAAAAGTCAGCCTGGAGTATCTCAGTCCCCATGCTCCATTTGGATCTGTCTGAAATGCTATTTAGAAATCTACAGCACTGCTACCAAACTATCATTGCACCAAGGACACCATGGAGTTCACAAAGTCACCACTTAATCAATTTGCATCTATTACCATAAGCCAGCCTCTTGGAAATCAAATAAACTTTTCCTACATCCCATATGTCCTATCTATTAAGTAAATAAGTGCTTTAGAATATCTCCAGCTTTATTTTTTCCTGCACCTTCTCAGTAAAATCAGTATTATATTAGAAGAGCAACAAAAACAAATGGAGGGAACATGACAGTGAAACCCCATACTGAGTACATTACATTGTGGGAGTACCTTTGGTTTCTCATTTCCACTCAAATTAGCTGAGGAAGGTCCAAGTTCCCCACTTTCATTTCTCTTAGGCTGCCTTAAGCATTCTGTTGCACAAATCCCACTCATACAATCATTTTTGCACAACAGCCAACTGATTGAAGTTACATCCTAGAAACATTGCATCTTCCTGGGAAAGAAAATACATTACAGCTGAAATCTTATTTTGCATTGCTAGCCATTCTTGGGCACAGTGTGCAAGTTGGCTATAGCAGCATAGAGGTGACAGTTTTGACAAAAGCAAAAAACTTTCTTCCTGGTAAGGCAGCTATGTTCCATGTTATATTTCATTGAATTTTCATTCTTTCTTTTGTCATCTGCAGAAAAAAAATAAATAAATAAAAAATGAGGACACTGATAGAACATAGAGACAGAACAGCAAATCCATTGTAAAGCCTTCAGTTCTTAGCTCATATAAGTATTTTGCATGTACGTGAACCAGCACAGTAAGCTCGTCAGTTTTTCAGCACTTTGCGTCACATGGTTGTGGGTTTTCTGATGTTATCAGAGCAGCCTTTAAGCCCAATTCACTTGGTGAGCCACAGTCTCACCAACACCATTTAAACTATCTGGGTTCAGCCTTCATAATTTGACTAGAAGGAGTGTAAGATTTTCCTATATTTGACTTAGAAAACTTGCTCTCCTAGCAAGTCCTCAAAGCTCCTCTTAGTATCGTTATATTCATACAGGAAAATTTTTGTAAATCTGCTAAGTAGTCTGCAGCCAACCTCCAATTTTCTAGCATTTTTCCCATTGTAAACTGTTAGAAAACTCCAGAAAGAAAGGTCTCAGCAACTCTTGGTAAAAGTTATTCCTATCTGGATTTGATCCAAGACATCCTACGCAGTCCTATTAAAGCACAGCAAAAAAGGCTAGGCATTAATGCCTAACTGAAGAAGGCTTTACACTGTCAACATGAATCAGATTCAGACTGGCTTCATTCCAGAATTATGCTTTTAAAAGCTTATTTAATAACAAATTACACAGAAGATAAACAAGCAATTAACCAATCTCCCAAGAAGCTAACAAACAAAATACTCTGTGCTGAAGTATTAAACATATCAGGTTGTTGCTTTTATCTCTGATTTGGTTCTGCAGTGTCTATGCTATGTGACTTTCAGCCATAGCAGGGTCAAACTTAATTGGCATAAGTGCATTCCACCATTTCTTAATTATAAATTCCACATTTTAAGTACAAGCAATATGCTGAAAAATTGAGTATAAAAAAAAAAAAGGAATAAAAATCTACAGACCCCAGATGCATGTTATGATTGTCATAGCACTGAAAGCATGTCCAAAAAAACTGTATTCACAACTTCTGATGCATATGCAAACTGTGGAGTTACAGCAGCGTAATGTGAATAACTTTCAGTGACACTACCTATAAGAACACCCTTCATGCTGATACTAGTTCTCACTATTCCCAAGTTTACATGAGGACAAATCCTAATCACTTTATTCACATAGGTCATTACAATAAAGAGATGATACAACTATGAGCTCAGTAACATCTCTACGCATTGTATTGAGTTATATCCAGTAAGTTTTCATTAGATCAGACAGATGGCTTGAAGCCTAGTTTCTTGCTTCTGCTGAAGTTTAGGGATGAAACAGTTGGAGAGAGTCACTTCTAACTATGCCTGGGAACTGGGATACAAATCCAAGGTCATTCAGAAAACCTGAAGCAATTATTCAAAATCCTTACTTTTTGTGCTTCTAAGGTTAGTAAAAATTCAATTAGGAAAGTTAATTACAGACTAGAATCAGAATAAGTGCTGTAATTCTGAATTTATGCTTCTATAAGCCTATGTAAGATAGATATCATGACTTTGGGCTCAGTCATTTCAGGCTAAGATTACCAAGTAACTACCTAGTCAGAAAACATATCTGTCACATAACACTTGGGAGATGATGCATTACACATCTCTGACGTTTCCATATAAATGATAAGCTAGTTGAACCTATATCCCATCAAGGCAGTTTTGTATATCTGCCTCCTTCTACTGGACATTTCACTTCCTATTTTTCATAGCTGCATTATAATCTTATTCAAAAAATCCTCATGTAATATTTCCAGATGTGAGCTTTTTTTCTCTTCCTGTTTTAACGCTATATGGTAGTAAGATAACTGAATTATTCTAATATATCTTTGCCTATTCTTTGATCAACCTGTTTTTCACAGGTTTCTGCTACTATAGCTCTCAGTTGTTAATTTATTATCAAATTTATACAGCTCTACTTATTATGCTGCTTTCTGAGAACAACCAAGACTTATATTCACTGGTTCCATTCATTCTCTCACAAGAAATGCCTCCACAAGTGCCTTCTCCATGCAGTCATAGAATGGCTTGCATTGGAATGGACCTTAAAGACCATGTAGTTCCAACCACTCATCAACTCAGGCTGCCCAGGGCCCCATACAACCTGGCCTGGAATGCCTCCAAGGAAGGGGTACCCAAAGCTCCTCCATATAGCATGTACCAGTGCCTTACCTTATTCTAAGTAAAAAAAATTCCACCCAACATTTCAACTTGCTCTCCTCTCTTTTAGTTTAAAGTCGTCCTCCTTCTCCCATCACTACTGGGCCACGTAAGAAGTCATATTTATGAGCTCATTTTAATTAGTGGAAGGTCACAATGAGTACTACACAGAGCTTTATTTTCTCAGCTGAAGAAGCCCAGCTGCCTCAGCTTGTTTTCATAGAAGATGCAATCTCATCTAGATCCACTCCAAGAGATCTACATCTTTCTTGTGCTGAGGTACCAAGACCTGGATGCAGTATTCTGGATGGGGCCTCACAAGGATGAATTCTACCCACTTTTCAAACTGTAACAATTGTTTTTTAATTTCTAGTTAGAGACTAACATGAGGGTGAGGGGGACACTATAGTCTCAAACAACTAATTCAGCTTTGTTCCAATTTAATGTTGCATATACTTAATTTGGGCATGAAAGAACTTACTACAAAGCTACAGTAATAGACAAAATGAGACACAGAAAAGAACAAACAATACTTACAATCACAACTTTACATTAAATACTTCAAGTTTTCACTCCCATACTGGAGAAGATTTGATGAAAACAAGCAGCTCCAACACATAGAGAAAGTGATCACATTCAGAGAACTGAAGGAAGAAGGGTAACACAAGATGTATATATTTATACTAGCCATAGCAAAGAAATTTCTACAAAGTTTTTCTGGTTCTGGAAGTAAATGACAGTTCTGAATCAGTTTTCTAGGCTGTATGGATTCATCCACATCACAGTGTTCCCACCAGTTTCTCTCAGGCTAATTCTATCCACCAGTTGCCAACCACTACCTGTTTTTTAGCATTTGACATGTCTCTGACAGAATCCTGCAAAGAATCGATACAAAATAAATAAATAAATAAATAAAATTCACCCAACACTCAAGAAAGAAAACAGATTTTGGGAAAAAACAGTGGATCCAGTTCCCACAACAACCCATCCTGATTTTCACACAAAAATATTTCCTTCTAATTCTTGTATGACATTGTAAGAGATCAAGACCAGCATCAGCAGTGGAAAGAAACTTGCTTGATAAATGTCTCCCCCATCCAAAGACAACAAAAACTGTCACACTGCATCTAAACAGATGTCACTCCACCAATAACTGATGTATTTGTTCCTCTAGCTAAATTTGATACTGAACAAATATTGCTGGAAGTCAGTCAAGTTCAGCAGGCTTGGAAACAACTAAAGTGTCTGTTCTTTATACACATACATTCAAGACAGCTTATCCATATGCTGCCTGAGACCACCACCAAAGACAGCTTCACCCACAGAGATGATGATCTCAAGTCCTGAAAATAAATGTCAGGAAAGTGGAACCACAATTGCTTCTTCCAGGATTTGTTCATTGTTTCTTTGTTTCATGTAGCTTCCCCCAAGACAGCTGTCATATCTCTCTCCTGATCTGACAGAGACTCTGGAAAAAGTCATCTCAAATGAGGCAGTCTAACCTTGTAACATTATAAAAAGCACCATCTTTCCATGTGCAAATATTCATCAAGGTGCTAAGAACAAGTGCTGATCAGGGTGACCTATTTGAGTTGCCAAGTTTGACTGCACATATAGACTCCTAAGAAGCATGCTGAAGGCTGCCAGCTGATACCTTTGGCCTGTCTCAGTGACAACTCTCTGCTAAACAATGATACTATAAAATAACATAAAACCTGCGGCACAGTAAACAACTTGTACATGGTATAAAACTCAGAAGCAAGACAAGTGCTAAAGGGCTTTCTAAATGTGCTGCAAGAGGCCACAATATAGATCACTAATGGGATTCTTCAGGGTTCCATTTTAGGGACAGTTCTCTTTAACAATTTAGTCAAGATTTGGATGCAGGACTTGAAGACATACTAAGTCATTCTGAAGTCAGCACTAAATAGAAAGGAGCTATTGACACCCTTAAGGGTAGAGAGGTCTTGCAGAGAGATCTTAAAAAATTGAAGGAATAACCAAATGCATGAAATTTAACAAGAGTAAATGTCAGATTCTGAATCTGCAACAGAGCAACCCTGGACATCTTCAAGGACAAGAAGCTGGGCAACAGTATAAGAAATATATAAAGCTATAGAGAGCATTCAAACAAGGTCTGCAAAGATTTCACCATCCAGAGGGCAAAGCACGTGAGGAGCATCTGAAGTCCCTTGGTTGGGGACCAAGGAGGAGTTTGAGGATAGCCCTGATGGTGGCTGCAGTTCCCTGCACAGAGCAGAGGGGCAGCGCTGAGCTCTGCTCTCTGTGACAGCGACAGGGCCCGAGGGAACGGCATGGAGCTGTGTAGGGGAGAATCAGGCTGGGGACAGGAAAAGGTTCTTCACCAGGGTGTGGTAAACAGGCTCCCCAGGGCAGTGATCACGGCCCCAAGCTGCTGGAGTTCAAAGAAAGATTGGATAACGCTCTCAGACACAGAGTTTAAATGCTGGTGTTCCTGTGTGTAGGTAGATCTCACCAAAACTGAAGCAGTTGGAAGAGAGAGTCACTTGCATAATATCCATTTATGCTCCTGTTTTTCACACTGACCTATTCTTTCTCATACATAAAATTCTTAGAAAGGAAACAGGAGCACTACAAATACACTACAACTATTAGTTATTTAGCTTATATATTATATAAGCTTATATACTATATATATTTAGCTTACATACTAGTGTGACAACTCAGGTGGGATATTTTCATCTCTGTTCATCTTCAGACTTCACACATGCCTATATTTGTCTTACAGTATCAGAATAGTAACACTACTGTGAGGATACACAGCCATAATAGTCTTGATAATACTACCATAATAGTCTAGAAGACAAGGGTATCACACAAAGGGAAAAGGAAGGCACTGTACACGTGCATTCCTGTAAATCGAAATGAACTAAAGTCTTTTCCCCTTGTATTTTCCACATAATTCCCTGACATGTACACAGCTGGAACAGTCCAGAAGCAGCAGACATAAGGGAATGTCTCTGAGAAGTTGAAGGGCTACAACACAGCGGCAGTCATTCAAAAAACCTGTCACAAGTAACAGCAGGAGCACAATAAGGTCCCTCTTTGTGTGCACCCTTGTCATGACTAACTTAGAGACAACGCAAAAAGCATTCTTGTTCTCTCCCTATTAAGTATTAAGTATTACTGAGTTTTCCATAAAAATCACATCATGTCTGCCTAGCAGAATTCAATGTGATAACACCAGCAAGAAAAAACAGTGAAAACTTTGAAACTTTATAAATGCACAAATGTTTTCTATATGATAATATCAGCCTTGGAAGCAGTAAGGGAGCCATTTTTACATGGTAATGAATTCCTGCTCTGATTCATAGCACAAATCTCCCTCCTTCAAAATCACACAAGTCAGTCATCTTCATCTCATTAACCTTTTCCTCGGGAAAAAGCACGCTGCAGTCTACAAGCAAGTGACTAAAAAATTCCAAATTCAGCCTGATATTACATTTCATCCTCTGCTCCATAACCCAGCACAGCACTGCAGTGCCTGATGCAGATTTGTTTATCTCCTGTTATTAAGGAAAATGATACAGAGCACATGGCTAAGTTTCAATGTATAAAACTGAATATAGCCACACGAAATAGTGGTGCACCGGCTTCCCACTGTCAGGTCAGAAGACAGACAAAGGCATACTATCTCCAAGAAAGCATGGTTAACCAGGATTGTCAAATCCTGAGCTAGAGATAAGGCTTGTATTTTCACATTGCAGTGGTGTAAACAGGTGGTCTAACATCAGCCTGACTTACTAACAGGAGGCTATACTTGTCATCACCAGGAACATAATGGAATAACACAGTATTTTTACAGAGCAGTTTCAAAGACATAAAGCCTGCTTTTTCATTCTTGTTGCTGTATATCATTAGATTCTGTGATATGGTGGTCATATTTCCACAGCTCCCAAATTGGAACAATAGAAATTTCTCAAAAATGTGTCAAAACATTCTTTTCTTAATGCTTTTCTGCAAATAGTGCCTCTGTTTGGCCATCTTTCAATCACCTCTCCCATACCCACCTGTAAAAACAGATTTAAGGTATGGGTCTGATCCTACAAGTTTTACTTTCAGTGTGATCCCTCAATCACCCCAAACAAGAAACTAATGAACTTTAATAAGAAAATGTTTATTCCTAAAATAAACACATTAAAGATACAATATTTACATTAATATCTGTATCAAGTTCTATACACGCTCTTCCCTTTATCTGAAAGATGTCTCAGCCACACCTGGAAGAGCGAACAATGAAAAATAGATAAGTCACATGAGCCGGACTGGTGCCACTTCCTTTGATTTGACTGATGTCCTGCATCCCTATCAGTCCTAGAACTGGAGCGAATTACAACCACCAATGGGGGCTAGGGTGGTCTGTCCCTTCCTTTTTCTTTGTTACTATAAACAGGGGTTAGGAAAGGCTGGCCTTCTCTTCCTTTTCCTTCATTCTATATTATGTGGAACATTCCTGCCAGCAGGCCTGGTACAATTCTCTTGCTCTCTCTTTTTTCTCTTAAAGTTCTTAAGTAACACAAGGTTTACTTGATTTTCCAAGAAAACCATGCAGCTTAGGTAGATGTGGGAAGGCTATTACATATAGAATAACTGTTTTTCAGAAACCTCCCATTAAACTTTTTATTTCTTCCTCTTCTGTATGAATCTCGAGTATCATATCACCTTAACCTAACCAGGGTAGTCTGTGAATCTGGCCACTCCTCCCTTCACAGTCACATTATGAGAAATTTTAACTAATGTCATTAGTACTGACTTATTCTGGACTTCATTTTTTCAATAAAACCTGAAGAATTATTTCCATAGTTCCAGATACTACTTTCTTCAAGACAGAAATCTTAAAGTATTTATACAGAGAAGACTTAGACAAATAATCCTATACAAAACCACTAGAAAGAAAGCCTTTTCCAGAAGAGAAATATCAGCCTGTTCTAGAACAGAGGAATAGAGTTGTATGTACCTGGCAAAAAGACCCAATAAATTCATACATATTTTCTACAAAATTATGTCTCTACATACAGAGAAGTACATACACAAATGATATATTTTTTTAAAAACCTCAATTGTTCATTCAGATACTCATTTAATAGTTAGAGGTCAGACCACAAGAGCTTAGCTAAGCAACAATATTACTCTAAATTCACCTTTACTGTCTTTTAACAGGCAAACAGATAAGCATTTTTTTTTTAATCTACTAGTTTACTGCAGCCGATACTCTCTCAATCCTGCTGCACTTTGGTGCTCAGAAGTTGCTCTCAGTTGCTATCAATTCTTAAAAAAAAAAAAAAGACTAAAATATTTTTATACTTTCAAATTCCCCACACTACCAAATAGCATTTTTGAAGTATATGGTGCACACTAAAAAGAAACAAATTCTGTTGATATGTATTTCCTGAATTCCAGAACTTTACCATGAGATTTAATGCAGTGTTGATCTATTGTAAGAAAATGTAATAAATAAATAAATAAAAATTAAAAAAACATGAAACCTTGTAAAATATTTTTCGCATATGTTCTGCATTGCATGTTTAGTTTTCATATGCCAGTAACTTTAAGAATTCTATGGATCTGCAGAGAAATGCTAAATGAAAAACCAGTTTCTGTGGAAAGGCTCTTTCCCCAGTATGCAAAAAATAAGCAGCTATTGCTAATAAGTAGACCAGCCCAGGATCCTCTGAACAAGCAAAGCTTTTCCTTTCCCTTCCCTTCCTCCTCTCATCCAGAAATTTAAAATTCTTTGATCTTAAAGCTGGGAAGATGTTTACTGTTTTGTTCCCAACTGTATCTGCTCTCCAAGATTCCCAGCAATGCTCACATCCTTACCTGTTGTCCCTTAGATACCACTGCCTAACTTCCTCCTGTCTATCATTATACCTCCCAGATTCCAGCACCCTGATATCATGGGCAACTTCTGAGGATGTGGGGAGGCAGCCACATGATATTCTACCCCAATACTTTCAATTGTATCCTCTCCCCCACACATCTTGTGTCTGATGTGTATTATCTTGTCAGCTGATCAGAACATTCCTGTGGGATTCACAGGTACTGCTGCACTGCATCTCACCTATTAATAGGGAAAAATGAGTCTGAGTAAAAGCTACAGCACAGGAGAGGCTAAAGCCTAATAGGGATACTTATTCTAGTGACATTCTCAGTGTCAAAGCCCAAAACGTACAGACTGACAAATGCCTACTGATTTTGAGACTTACAGTTCTCTTTTTCTTCACACACACTTGCCTTTTTTCATAGGCTGAAACACTGCTCTTTGTAATAGACTTTTGTGCATGATGGGAGACAGTATCTATTGATTACATCATAACCACAATATTCATGTGTAAGTGGATCAATAAAAATTAGCTCCAAAACAATTAACACAAAAAAATGTATAGATTCTTTACAGCAGTAAGAACACTGCCTGCTCAGTCCTATATCTTAAATTACAAGCGGCATTCAGTAGGTATTTGAATGTCATCAGAATCCAGATCAAGTGAAATCACCCTGCTGAGAACATAGTTGAAGAAACACCACCTACTCAGCACCTTCCATCCTAAGAAATTCCAACTCTGTAATGTTATCAACAGAAACTAATTTGTAATGCCAAGTTTTTGACATTCACCACTGTTGGATAATTCTCCTTGGATTTAAAGATCAAGCATTTAACAATATAAGGAAATGTTTCTGTTATGATGAGGTAAAGAATAATTTAGTCAAGAATAACCTAGTAAAACAGCAGTGTAACTCCTGAAATGAAGACAAATGGACCAGCACTTTGCTTTTAGCAAGTGTTCAATGGACTCCGAAATTTCCTGCTGTATTACAAATACTGTTGCTTTGTTTTGAAATGAAGTTTTTTGAACTTCATGCAACCTCACCCCTTATTATCATGAAGAAGAACAAAATACTTCTAATATCATTGTTCAAAGACACCTGCATCTGTTCTAATTAGAACTGTGATATTCGAATTGTCTAAATCTTATGAAAAAATGTTTTGTTCGTTTTAACCTAGTAACTTAGAGATAGGACAAAAGCGTCTTTTGAGCTCAGTTGAGTACTCCATTCTCAGAACGATTAAAAATCTTCAACTGTCATGGAAGTAAAAACTTGGTTTGCAACATCTATTGAAAAAAAGTCTTCTCATTATAGTAAGTTATCAAGCTTGGCTTCCTTTCATTTAAAGTGACCTTAACAAACCATTCATCTCAAAGTTCATAAAAGTGGGAGAAAAAAGCGAAAGACCCACACTTCTTTTCTCGTTACATCTCTTGAAATAACATTTTGATTTTAGCAGAAAAGATGGCTTTGAGCTCCAACAAAATGACTTCCTACCCCGCTTTATCAGCGTCATGAATACGCAGCTCCTATCTGCTAGCATCAGCTCAATCACTTGATAGATCCTGAAAACTTGTCAGAAGGTTACATCCTTTCCATGAAAACTTGCATAATAAAGCAATATTAAATAATAATATTTTCAAAAAAGCAAGAACAACAAACAAAAGCACCTGACACTTTCCAGAACATATTTGAGGCCTGCCTTTCTCAAAATGTCAACAGAACTGTTAGGGCATTCCGAGTTTCCTTCTTTAATGTAATCCCTGTTACAGGCTTTTGCTTTGTTCTGTTACAGTCTCAGTGGTTTGCACAGAAGCAACCAGGTGGTGGAATTGGCTTGGGGACACATCAAGGCATGTTTCTCAGCCAGTGCTGCAGTGAACAGTCACTTGTTACTGCTGTGTCATGCTCCTTTGGAAAGTCAGAATATATTCAGTGTAGAATTGCTGGCATTAAGATAGAAAAATTGTTACACAAGTTCAGCTTTCCAGAAAGTTATTTACAAGTGTCTTTTAGAGGTGCAAATTCAGAAAAATAACTGGCCAGAACATCCCATCAATTCTAACCCAAACCAGTAAATAAAGCCTTCATTTCACTGACTGGGTAACATTTCAAGTGACAGCAAATACATGCTAAGACTGCTTCAGTCAGTCAATCAACTTGACTTTCAGCAACTATTACAATAATTATTGTTACAGAAAGCCTTGCTGGTAGACATTGACAAAACAAAGCATGCACACAGTATGTGTGTGCAGGTTTAAAGCCTACATTCCTATAGCTGCAAGGTTTATGTTGGAGCTCCAGTTCTATTCCAATGCCTCTTCTTTCCGTTTAGATCTAAATTATTTAATTCAGATTTTTACAATATAATACAAATCACACCACAGACTACTCGAAAGCTTAATTCACTCAACACAGCTTGATGCGTGTGTTCTGAAAAAAAAAAAAAGAAAAATGCACAGAAATCTTATAAAGGAAGTTAATTGTAAAAACATTTAAACTAAGGTTTGCCTACAAAACAGAATATAAATATAAATGAGCTTTTCTCAAACTGGAGATAAAAATCTGCTGCAGTCATGCAATAATTCTGTTTTACTGTTTGGCATCACGCAGTTGGATTCTGCAGAGATCCCCTTAAAGAAATGAAGAATGCTGAATTTTTTTACTGTTTTTAGTTTTAAAAACCTAAAAATTCAAGCCCAATTATGCACATATGAAACAATGCAGATAAAATTCTGACTTCACTAATGGCCATATCCATACTTCTCTTTCAGGTCTACTAGAGACAAGACTAGATAATACATCCGCATCATTCAGAAATGATTACTCTGATCCATGCAAACTCATCCAGCTGAAAAAATACTAGTGAAAGTATTCCAGAAAAGGGCTAAAGAGATAAACAGAATTAAGAGCTCTTATAAGAAGACAACAAGATAGAAATGTTCCATTTGCTAGAAGTAAGCTCAGTATCTGCAACAGAATAATGTCTGCTTGCAAGTCAAGGAAACTGCAGAGGTGATGAGGTATATTCTCAAAATCTACTGATCAATTATTTGAAACATTGAAGGTAATGCTGCATGCCAACTTTTCTCTGCATTTTCTGGTGTGTTTTTTTTTTTTTTTTTTAATCTAATAGTGTTGTCAGGAAAAACTGCTCATAGCTGTACAGCTTCAGAGGCAGTTGTTTTCTGAACTTTCATTTAACTGATGGTTTATGATCTTGGCCAATTCAAAGGATGCATTTTATTATAAGAGAAGTCAGTCTCTGCTAAAAATGGTAACAGCTTGTATCTTAGTGCAGATCCTAACTTGAAAAGGAACAAACTTCACAGGCAGCTTTGTAATCTGAGCATGAGGATAGATTGATGCTGTCCATCTCACTTTTTTCAGTCTTATCAGAACTCAGTCAGTAAGGCCTAGCACATCTGCATTACTGTATCCTGTGTACACAGGAGGTGGTTTTTGATAGTGGTGGGGATAGGAGAGGATGGGGAAGGAGGATTAATGACAGCACAGAATCAGAGCCTTTAAAAAAATGAAAAAGTCTATTTTTTTTTTTACATAAATATATAAAATCATCCTCAACCTTAGCCAAGATTAAAAGTAAAATTACGTAGTTCAAGGTAACAACCCATTAATAATTTTAGTATTGTCCTAGTAGTGCTGGGCTATCTTTTTGGACATAATTTATTAAATGTTTACATAAAAGGACTGTAAGGAAGATGTTTACATATTACTTCCAAAAATTTTTTAAAGGCTCACAAAGAAAAATTTCTAGCACACAAGTCTAACACTACACTGTTAAATAAAACAAGCCAAGAACTCTGCTTGTCTTAAAAACCAAGTGTCAGAGCACAGCTCAGTATACACCCATGTGGCTGCACTTACATCCAACCAAAATATCCCCTTGTAGTCATATCCCAGCTTCTCACTGAACACAACCCTGTCGTGTTCTCACAAGAACTGTGCCACACCAACATTAGGGAAAAGGCACCGTAACTGTCTGCCTAGAGAGGTTGTGGAGTCTCCTTCTTTGGATGTATTCAGGATCCATATAGACACCTACCAGAGTGACCTGCTGTAGGGAATCTGCTTTAGCAGGTGGACTGGACTCTATATGCTCTAGAGGTCACTTCCAACACCAACAATTCTGTGACTGAGTATTCCCATTTAAATCAGAAAAAAAATAATGAAACCAGTGGTGGACTTTAACCCCTCATGAATAGCAGTCATTTTAAAATACTAAGTGGAACTGACAGCAGTAATTTTTAGTGTGTCTGAACAAGGTCAATACGTTACTAACTTTACAATTCTTTAGGTAATAGATGAGATGTTGAAGCAGCTTTTGGTATTATCCTCATTAGGGCTTCAGCTGACGCAGGGGATCAATATTTCTGAACGTTACAGTACTCCTGAACAAGCAGAAGGACATATTGTTTAGCTGGCTGCATAGTGATTTCTGACATGGAAGCCTATCAATTATATTGTAGTATGAATTCCAGTGCCAACTAAAAGGACACCTAACAGCTCCTGTAGTATGGTTGTTCAAGAGCTGATTGCTTGAGAGCAATCAAAATATTAAATCTAGCAAATAATAATATAACCTCAGGCTGGCTGATATAGCAATATATATATATATATATTTTTAACCTTGCAAGCCTATTTGCCATTAACTTTAAATATTCATTTTTATGAGGTGATGTAGGATTCCCCAGAATCTACTTGATTTCAGTTGCCAACAGTTAAAGCCTTTGGCAGAAATTATCCATTTAAGCAAATATAGCAGCTAGGCAGGAGATGGAATTACATTACTTTCCTACAGCTAGTTATGTTCTTGCCCACTGTGTCCATTATTGTCCAGAAGCTTTTATAAGCACCATTACCCTAGACCTTTTAGAAACTGTCTGCATTGCAAGGTTAAATCTCTCAGCTGCATTAAATCTCATTTCAAACAACCTTATTGTTATTACACATGCATCACTACAACAGACACTCATTTATGCATCTATAGTTAAAGCTGAATTGTGACTCCATAATATCAGCTGCAGAAATTTGATTTGCATCCAAAAATGTCTCCCTTGATCTCTTCACTCAAGTTTGGTTTTTGTTGGTGGCAAATTTTTTTCTTTTTGTTAAATCATTTTAAATAAAGAACAACTTTTATGAATTAAGAATCTATTTCAACAAATATAGTAGAAGAACATGAAGAAGCTAATGAATGGAACAATACTTTTGTGTATAAAGAATCAAAGAAACATAGAATCTTCTAGGTTGGAAAAGACCTTCAAGATCATCAAATTCCAACCATCGATCTAACCTGCCATCATTAAACCATGTTTCTTAGTGCCACATCCACACTTCTTTTAAACACTTTAGTGCTGGGGCATTTGCCTTGGCAGCCCATTCCAGTATTGACTAGAGTCAATTTCCTGATTTCCTATCACTTGTTCGCTGAGGAAAGAGATCTGTCCCGAGGGTGACCTCCTATTGGTTAATTGTGGAGAGTGTTGTGGTCTCTCTACATCCTCTTCTCCAGACTAAATAGCCCCAGATCTCTCAGCTGCTTTTCTAAACTCATTACATAAATAACATAATAGCATTCTCTATTTTGCAAGTGAAGCAGAGAGATCTCATGTATATCTTTCCAGCTATATTATTCTGCTACCAATACATTTACTGCAGTAAACCTTGAGGGTATTAAACAGTATTACACCTTGAGAGTTTGGCATCACTGAACTGCTGTTCAGGAAAATCTCTTGGGAGCAACAAATGCTCTGTGGAACAGCAAAGGCTAATATTCTTTAAAGGCTAATTATAAAGTCGAGAATAGCTGGATCCCTTGGTAGTGCAAAGCTAAGTTCTGTTCAAGTTAGAGCTTCCCCTGAAAAAGCTGGAAACAGATATTTTGTGAAATAAATAGACTTCATGGATAGTCAGGTAAACATTAGTGTGACCCAGGAAATGCAAAATGCATGCAGACAGACTGCTCATTAAAAAAAGAAAAAAAAAAGCACCTTTGTCAGGTATAACCCTAACAGAGACATGTAGATGGAGTCAGAGGAAAATGAAATTTAAGGTACACCACATAAGGCTGGTCACAGCTAAGGGGAAGGGGATTCAAATAATTTGTTCTGGTAAATCAGTATGGTTAGTTTCACTTCAGCAACAAAATGAAGTTTAAATACAGACATTTGCACACTCTTCAACAGTTTTTTTCTAGCATTCTGTTGAGTAATGTGTACAGATGAAGGAAGAGAGTACATTTCTACTGCCTGAAGAAGAAGTTCTTCTAAGAAAATCTTTCATTTAAATCAGCCTAAAGTTTTCAAATGTTACCTTAGTATAGAATTTTGGTGCAAATGTGAAAACTTGAAAAGAATCATCTTCATTTAAAAAGGCAGCTAAAGATAGGCGTTCAAAACAAACAAAACACCAACTTACTCAGTGTTTCCTTTGTTTTGCAGATTTTTTGGACTTTTTAAATCTACCTTAAGGTTTCATATATTCTATTAAACTGAATTAACTTCACTTTTAAACACAAGAACAAATTACAAAAGGAAAAATAAGAAATAAAAGATTCAGAATTTCATAAAATGATCTGACTACTTCTAATATCTTATTAGCAACATCGAGAGATCCTTATGTTAACTATAAAATAAGTTGCAGTCCATAGGCCAGCATGCAGCTAGGCTGGTGACAAGCAGGCAGAAAGCACAATTAAACAACAAGAATACAGTCTCAACTACTTCCAACAGCTTTACTTCTCAGTGTCTTAGAATTATGTTCCATTTTTGTTAATTTTCCAATGAATTTAAATCAATATGCAGGTCAACATTAGTCTTAAAGCTGATATTTGATACTCAATATCAAGAGAACAGCCTCACTTCTACAACATCAAAAGCGTCAGAAACAAAGATTTACAAAATAAATCAATGTTTAATTCAGTTTTCTACTTTCCAGACTCTAAGGTTGTATATAATACATGCAGTGCTGGGTGGTTAGGCTAAAGGGTGGACTGCCAGTATGTGACTCTAGTCGTCAGAAAAGGAAAGTTACTAAATAAATCACTGATTCAATTTTTCTCTGAATTTGCCATTCCTGAGTATCCCACTAACACAATTCAGCCTAGAAATGAAAAAAAAAAAAAAAAACAAAAACGATCAATCACAATTACACAAAGTTCAAACTGTAACTCCACAATTAGACTTTTTTTTTTTTTCTAGACTCACTCTTCTCCTCTTCCCTTCTTCTCCTGGGTTTCTCTCTCCATTCTTCCCTATCAGCACATGATTTCCCAAGGATAATGGCTCTGTTCTACATCAAGCACAATATTGCTTCTGCCAGTGGTTATCATACAGAGAGAAGCTGGCCTGCTAAGCCTTCCAGTATTGTCATCAAGATCTAAACAGACTACATACAAACTATATTCCTTCTACCTCTGCCAAGATAATTAAATAAATAGTTGTATTTTACTTCCCTGACAAAAAGAGACTGGTAGATGCTTACAAGTCTAGGCTTTTTTCCTGTCTGCCTTCCTTTACAACAGACCCCAAGCATCTCGTTCTGGAGTTCCATTGGAGTAAAATCAGTATTAACAACACATGCACAATGGACTAAAATGAAATAAATGGCCATTACTGGTAGGTTTCCAGTCTTTTTCACGGCTCCATTCTGCTTCTTGTTTTTCTTTTATACTTCCTACTATCTTCACCCTGTTCAGGGAGGGAAGTTGAACTTCTGAGGTCACCCCAACTGCTCATTTCTATAATTCTAGAAAGACAATTTTTCTCTTGGAATCTGGTCCAAAGCCATTTAAATAAAGTAAATAATATATAGTAATTTGATGAGTTTTACTATAGTGTTTCAGTTCACATAATAGAGTAATCTTGTCTAACATAAAACATACTTTACAGAAGTAGTAAAAACAGATACAATATAGCACTGTTACTGATAATTCCTTCATGTAATACTTAAGCCAAAATATTGAAGGATACTTCTTTTCAGTATGAAAACAATGTCGTAACTTTCATGGATAGGCATGAACCTACTCCTTTCTCACTCCTTCTGTACAACCATAGGTACCATTTTCACATAACAGTTTTTCGGAAGCAGGAATTCATTTCTACAAATCTCACCATAAGTGTTACCCTAGACCAAAACCCTCAACAGTGTCAAGAACAGTCAAAAAGCACCAGATGAGGAAGGGTAAGCATTGTATAAGAGAAAGGACAAAGCCTCAGACCACGTGACATGAGATCATCCTGCCTTTACATGAATGATTTACTAGAAAATATTCATGCCTGTTCCAGTACTTTTCAGTCTACTGTTAAAAAGGCGTTAAAAAAATTGTTTATAATGATAAAAAAAAATACCCTAAAGACAACTCTCAGTCCAATAACTTCCCCAAGACACAAATGAATGATAAACTTCTATGACAAAATGGTCAGAGTCTCTTCCAGAAGTTGTAAAGACAAATCTATTTGCCTACAAGATGTAATGAACCAGTCTCAGACGTCTAGTCTTCCCTCCTTTCAAAACTGGAGTAGAGAAAACTGAGCAATGACACACTGCAAAGGCTTCATTGGACCATCACTTCCCTGATGGGTACAAAGCACTTTAGCAAAATTAATCTTCCAGTATCTGTGCTAGTTTTACCCTCTGCTCTAATATTTGCAAGATATAAGCAAAACAATGCAATGACGTTCATAAACTACTTTGTGCATCTCTTCCATGCTTTATTTATTTTTAAATGTCTTGTACCCTGGCTCTAGCTCAATAGGACTGCAAAAATCCTCAAACTCTAACGCAATACAACTGAGAAAAAAAAAATTACTCTGAACACCATCAAGATACTTCAGCAGCAGTCAGAGAAAAAAAAAAAAAAAGGTAAATTATTCAGGAGAAAAGCCATAAGCTACTGCACTGCTCTGGATGCCTGCTGGGCTAATTTTTCAGCATGGACTCCATTTTTATTTTCCTACTGGGATTAGCTGGATTTTTTTCTCCAGACAGAAGTAGTTTCAACAACATATTAAAATGAACAGACCTTTTGCAAACACACGCTTTTCCACCCTGACTCATCTCTTGCAGCCAAAACCATGTTAGTCTACCAGCTGAGATTCAGAGAACATTTTGAAACCAGTTGCAAAATAAACCTTGGTTGTATATACCCTAATAGAGATGAGAGAAGATGAAACAGCCTAGTCTATATTGTAAACTGCTAGAAATTAAGTAATCTGTGGAGAAGGCCAATTGTATTGAAATACTTCACTTAATATCAAGGATTTCCTCTACACTGCATGCATCACTTTTTACTACTATTATGATATATAATGAGTTGCACTTTCTACACTTTAAGATTAGTTACAACATCTAAATAAGTCTTCTACATTCAGAAAAAAGTACAAACTTTAATTGAGACATCTACCTTTAGAAAGCATAGAAACGCCAGTGAAGAATCAATACATTGGACAGTATCTGTTTTCTTTCTCAGCTTGAAAATTCTACTCCCTCAAAATGGCACTGACAAGCTCACAAAGACTCCTCTGGAAGGAGAAGTAGATTACTTCTGCTTTAGGGACTATGATGAAGCATAACAGCCTTTTATATCAGGCTAAGGCATACAGAATTTTTGATAGAAAGATGCAGAGAATGAGAAAGAGCAGGAAAAAAATAAACAACCAGGCCTTACTGGTGAACTGTTCTCAAGCAGAACACATGGACTGGCTACAGCACAAAAAGTATTAAGCTTATAGGTAGGTCCAGGCACGGGAAACAGGACAGAAGGAAAGTTATTTGACAAGCCTGTTTACTCACCTACTCTTTTTAAAAATCTTTTAAATAAAATTAGTTAACTATTTAAGTTTTCCTCTTAATAAAACCCTTTTTGCAAATTATTTTTAGAATCACACAATTCAGGCTGAAAAGACTGCAGGAGGTCCTACATTTAATTCCATGTTCAAAACAGGCTCAACACTGAATAAAGACCAGATTGTTCAAGGCTTTCTCCTTCAGGTGCTTTTTTGAGAAACCAAATGTAAGGAAAAATATACTCACCACAGATTCATGCCAAACCATACATTTTCAGTCAGGTGAAAAAACTAAAATAAAATACCAACATGAGAGAAAGATTCAGAAAAATGTAATGAAGTTCATTTTCCTGTAAAGGTAATAAATGCAGTTAATCACAAACCACTTTCTAATGGAATTATTTCTTCTCAACACATCACACAGGCTTCTATACACATACACACATATATATGTGCAAACAGATCATCTATTACCTATGTGTATACATGCATATATATGCAAAACACAAATCATCCATTACCTGTGTACGTGTGTATATATATATATAAAAGCCTGCATAGTGCATATATTTATATATGCATACACATCACACACATCATTTTTTACCTATAAGTCAGTGGTACACAGATTAAGTCTTCCTTTTTCTGAGAACTCTCCTATTTACTCTGACTCTTACCAAATTAACCAGAAGAGCAGGCAAGGTTTCACTACTCTTTCAGTACAGTTTTATAGATGCATCAATATACTTTACAGCTGTTATTGTTTTTTTTTTTAGTTTTCCCCAGAGCCTCTTGTTGGAACACATTTACAACTTTGACCAGAACTGTCAGATTTATTATTTCAGCAATACGAGCATGCTTTCAGAAAGGCTACAGGAAACCAGTCAAAGGGTTTTCAGATTAAAGGCAACTTAAAGACTTCTCTGATTTAAAATGGCTTGCAAGATGATCTTTTTGACCTGTACTTAGAAATCTAGTGTTATGAAATCAAATTTTAACCAAACGGTTGAATGAATCCTCAAAATATTTTAAGATAAAGGGCAGTACACAGTCCTTGATACCCAACACCAGTCAACACTGTATGTTAGAAAAGGAAAAGAATCACTCTAAAGTTTTGCAGAAATGTACTTTGTGATGTGATCATGTAGAATGTTCACCTACTCTATTAAGAAATAACTTCTATAAGATTGTTTGTTTTTGTCATTATGTGGTATAAAAAAAAATAGAGATCAAAGGAAATACAAAGGTGCAGTCTGTATTCCCACCCTGTCATCACAGTGACAGATAGACAGGTCCAAAAAACTTGAAAACTATTGCATCTGCATGTCTTGGACTCACAGCAGGAGTATTTGTTTAGTTGATTACCTTTCAAAATGACTTCAGACAACTGGCCTGTCATGTTTCTTACATTAGAAAGACAAATAACAGAGCTGCCAAATGAGCTAGAATACAGTCTTTGTGGGAGCAGGTACAAGGCTTTAGGTTTTCTTAGTTTCTGAACAGGACTCCTGCAACAAATAAAAAAATATATTCTCAAGTTTCTCAGAAATACATTTTTGATTAGCTAATGAACCACCACGAATGCTCAAAACTACAGAAAAATTTTGTTGTCTAATTTTCTTGTGTAATACTTCACCAAACTTCTTGCAGAGTATTCATGAAATAAGATGAAACATGATAAAGATGGCAAACCTTATTGTTGATAACAAAAATAAGCTAGCATTATCCTAGTAAAAATTCTAGCCATTTCTGAAGTGATCAGCCAGGTTTTAAGGATTTGCTAATTGTTTCCATGAGGCCTTCACTTCTGGTTTTCACAATCTTCTGTTCCTTTTGGTTGCCAGAAACTTCATTCTGTTGATTTCCAGGTTAGCTCCTTTTTCCCCTGTCACACATCTTAAAGACTGAAGAAGCAGAGTAGCTGGGATATTAATGGAGCACTAAGTAGCAGCAGCAGGAAGGTAAATGGAAGAGCAGCAGCTAGCAAACAACCAAAAATTGATGAAAATCTTGGTGAATCACTTTTTTTTTCCCCTCTACCTAGCACTGAACCACATAAAGGTAAACTGCCGAAGTACTTACTCATAAGAAACATATATAACGCAGTGGATTTCGGAGCCTAAACACAAACAAGCTCTTTAGATTTCTGAAAAATCTGCTGTCCAGTCTGATCAAGAGCATCAATAAATTCTGATTATGCTTTAGAATTTACTGTGGGATGATTAGGACCCAGCAATTAAAAAAAACCTCATCCGCATTCTTACTTGACAAAGTCACTGTTATATGTAGCGTCTCCTGTTTCTCTTTTCCCAAGATAATTGTACCAAGCTAAAGATTATTTCAAGGGCCAAAAATCTCATCAAGTTGAAGAGCCAAATAAACATCTTGCAACAAATATGCCCAATTACCTTGCTATTAGACATTAATTACATATACATTTCTAGCAACTTTTAATAGAAACATCAGCAGTATTAAAACTAAGTAGATTTAAGTAAAATATTGTTTTCTCACATTGAACAGTAACATTATATTTTGCTTTTTTAATATTATCAGAATTTCTGAAACTGATAGGTACATTTGCTCTGTTTTTAGCATTTCCTTTGAACTTTACACTATGGTCTAGGGTTTTAAAAATAAACACAAGGTTACTAGTAAAAGTTTATATACAAAAATGCAATAGTACTCTTCTTACACATCATTACATACTTTAAGACACTTTAGGTTTTGCAACAGTAGTGGTTACTACCACGCATCTGATGGATACCATTTCTCATCTCTCAAAGAGAAAAATAAATCTGAAGTTTTCTAAGTGCTGCTATTATTAGCTTTTGCTCTACCTTTAAGTGTGCAGAGAACACCATTCAAACACGCAAAGCTCGACTTACACATCACAGTTCAACAAGATTATACAGAAAGTGAAAGTGGTTTTAGCTTAAGAAATATTCTACTCACACACTGATTTTCTCACACTCAAATAATCACAAGATCCAAGATACTCTTTTCCAGGTAGTCCATATGGGATGACATATGGTGGCTTACAGGTCAAGGAATAACCACTACTGAATCTTACTGCACCTTCTGAGTCTTTCATATGCAGAAACCCAGTGGGTTTTGGATGTAACTACTGTATAGTCTTCACTATAATTTTTAATCTTAAACTTGTGCAACCTCTACACATAGCTGCTATTATGTTCACTCTACATGATTTCTTTACTAGTGCTTTGTGTTTGGCTGTCTTACATACATCTCAACTAAATGTTACTGCCAAAGTGCGTGCTGGTATTCTGTGATTTCATAAAAAAAAAAAACAACTCTAAATTCCATCAATAACCGTCAGTCTTTTATCACTTCTTTCATCACTTCTTCAGATCTTACACTCAAACATTCTCATTCTACCTTTATACCAACAGTAACATTTCTATTGCATATTTCAGCAATTCTTTCTCTTGAACCTTGCTCTAATTACATGATGTGACTTATGCTTCAGTCATATGACTCTACTGAGCAGTGTCATTCTTTACAGATCAGTTCTTTGAACCAAGTAGTTGTCTATCATATAGTAAGTGCCTATCATACACAGAGAACAAATGAGATATCCTGAAACTTTCACCTTCTCAGAATGTTACCAACCCTAGCTGTAGTTCTTACCAAAAATAAATTCTTTCAAGATCTTAACTTCCCATATGCAAAGAAAATTATGATAAATATAATTACCTAACTGAGCAGTAACTCTAATACCTTGATTACCGTAGGTAAGACTTTTCAGCATTAAATCACAACTAAATCATGCTCCTGTGTCCTCAAGGTTATCAGAGAATTAAAATGTTTGACAGAGTGCCCAGTTTTATTTGCATTTTATGTGGCTTACAATCTTTTGAACAGATAAAAAAAGAAAAGAACCACCAAACACAGGCACTAAAATTTCCCTAGTGCCTCACTATGATGCTATGATAGAGGATTCTGTACTTGGTAGCACTGAGATTACCTGTATTGTCAGCATCCGTTTGCATTGTCACCTTTCATTTTTTTTCAACAGAAGACGCTGTCAATTTTTGCAGACAGTTTTGCAGGGACTGCTAAATGTTTAAGGTACAGACATCTCCAAGAAACTATTTTCTGTACAGCAATGACAAACTGAAGTTTGAAGACAGGTTTTCTATCCCAGCCACCCAAAATTCTGTGCTAATAAAAAGTTCCTTGTTTGCATCAGTAAGAGCTCATTTCATGAGTAAGCACTCTAAGAGAATAAATTAGCCTACTGAACTAATATAATAGCCCGAGTTAAGCAGTAATGCTGAGTGTGTTTGGTATGCTTTAATGTGGGTTAAATAACTGAAGAATATGATAGTCAATTAAAATATTTTTCACATTTTCAAAATCATAGAATGGCTTGGGTTGCAAAAGACCCCCAAGGATCAAGTTCCATCCCCACTGCCTGAGACAGGGACACCAACCTCCAGATCTGGTGCTAGACAAGGTTACCCAGGACCCTATCCAACCTGGTCTTGAAAACCTCCACTATCAGAACATCCGCAACCTGAGCAGCCTGTTCCAGCACCTCACCACTCCGTAAAGAACTTCTCCCTGACATCCAATCTAAACCATTCCTCCTTTTACTTAAAACCGTTATTCCCCCTTGTCCTATCACTGTATACTCTTGTAAAAAAAGTTGATTCCCCTCCTGTTTATAATCTACTTTAAAATTTTGGAAGGCTGCAACGCTGTCTCCTTACAGCCTTCTCTTCTTCAGATTTCAGAGTTAGTTTCTGAGTAGCTCGTTAATCAAAAAAAGAAAACCCTCTAGAGGCACTAAATAACCCTATAGCCAATCTAGTAGTCCTTAATTCTGATGCTTGAGGCTATACTAAGACCTACTTATTGACAATATGTAATGGGATAGAAAGCAGTCCCAGCAAGTGTGTGAACAACATTGAGGGCAGTAGTCAACATACTGAAAAAAAAAAAGTTTACCTTTCAGAAACCCTGAATATCCCAGCACATAAAAAAAAAAGAGAGTGCATGTTACATATTTTACTGAAGCAAACGTGATGCTACTGAAACCTCACAAAGTTCCAGAAAGACAAATATAAAACCCTCCATCTGGAAGCAACAGAGTGGGCTGAGGATGTCTGTCTAGGCAGTAGCTTTGGCAGAAAAGGACCTACATGTACTGATCAAGCATGAGTCCTTACCACGGCTTTGCAGCTAGGAGGGCTAACCACATACTGAACTGTTTTATCAAGAATTTGCCAGCAGGTCAAGGTTGTTCCTCAGTTCAGCAGTTTCTCAGTCTGGTAAAGAAAAACGATCAGATTTTTGAATTTAATATTGACTTCCACTCCACACATTCCACTTGAAAATTGTATTTATGATAAATGAAAATGGAGTTGCAAATATACATAAAAAGATTTTTTTTCCAATATTGAAGTCTATTCTCAAATTCCTTTATCAAAACAGAAAGCATGGCTGCCTATTTTATGCTGTTCAAAGAACAGTGTTTAGCTATGGTATCAATTATTTGCCATCACTTGCGTCAGCACTGCACAGCACTGCCCTGCTTGTGCCCTGGGGAGTACTTACTTATAACTGAATTTCCCCCATAGGAATATTGCCTACCTATTGGAAAACCAAACATATAGGTACCAAATTTCTAGAACTGAGAGACACAGTTAGCCTTTCATGAAAGTGAATATCAGTGCTGTCCAGTTTTGAAACTGAAGTTCTTAAGTTAAAAAAAAAAACCTTAAATTAGAAGTCTGTCTAATTTTTGGACTAAGCCAGAAGTTCCTACCATTATGTTGACTATACATATTTGGTATGGATTTATACAACATTGGGAAAAGTCTGTCTGAAAACACACAAAGACCAGACTTAGTCTTAAAAAGTATTCAATAATTTTAAAATTAAGTCCATATCGTCTTCCTTGTATTCTGCCTCTATACTTCAACACATCTAAAACCTCATTTTCACATCGACACCAGAAAGCAGACAAAAAGGGCTGGGAAAAAAAAAATACATCCTGTCTCCTCTCCCTCATCCTCCCACTCATTTTATTTACTGGCTTGTTTGATATATGGGTGAGTTTTCAGCTGCTGCTATTGTATTCTGACTACAAGAATCTGTACAAGGGCTTGTCATCCAACTCTCTCTAAGGTCATTCTGAGGCAAGGATTGGGAAGTATTAGTGAGCTTACAAGGAGAAAGAGATAATGACAAAATCCAGTGTTTTAAGCCCCCTGCCATGCCCCTCCCACAAGATCCTCAATACTATCAGGGTGGGGTTTTTTGCATGTTTTAATCAACACTGTCCTGTAACTTTCACTAAAAATAAATCATATTTTGCCTACATCTCTTCATAGCCTGGTTCAGCCTTCTGGATTTCAGTTACCAATGTAGATTAAAAAATAAGCTAACATCAGTCTTTAAAATAATCTCTACACAAGCCACCTGATTCACAAGCATCTCTTATCCTAAGAATGCAAAATCAGGTCAGTAGTGAATTACCACATTCTGATTTACTAGCATTCAAAAAAACATAACATCCAGATGAGTAATAAATTTGCAGTTAAAAGCTATATTAACAACTTTTAATCTTCAGAATTCCAAGTGCTATAAAAACAAACCACAGCAGTATTTTAGAAGCTACTCATCTGAGTCAACAAATGAATTATTTTATAAAAAAATCAGGTCAAATGCAGTTAATTTGTCATGCTTTCCAGCTATAATGTACTAATTTTGTGAAGTCTGTATAGCTGTTATACTACTAACATATTTAACTACTGCTTATAACTTGCTATACAAGATATTAAAGACTTACAGTTAAAAGAAGCCTTCTGGGTATATTCTCGGGAACAACCTGCTAGATCATTTTGGTAAAGGTAATAATGATAAGTGGTGACACAAAATGTAGAACTGGAGCCTCTGTGGAAAACAGCATGCATTTAGAAAAGCAAACTAAAGAGGTATGGGCCAGGTGATACATTAGATTGTTTGTGTGGCCATCTTAAAGCTGAGATGCTTCTTGCTCCACCTGAGAACTTTCAAGGTAGATATGCAATTCAAAGGAACCATTTAATCCTATTCCATCAAAATTTCATCAATGTAAATAACATTAATTACATCAAACATCATTAATAAAGGAAATTGATTCATTTTAAAAACAATTGCAACAGCCTCAGGTTTTATATATGTATATATATATATATGCCTTAAACTATTACTGCTGTATCAAAGAATTAAGTGCATGTAAACATTCTATTTATCAAAATCTGAAGACTTAACTCTTCTATTTTTCTTTTGCCATTTTAATGTTACACTTTCTACACTTTGATTTGGTTTCTTTTAAGCAGTCATAAATCCCAAGAATTTTTTTACTTCCAAGACGTTGAAATGTGCTTTTATCGACAGTAATTTTGTAATATGCATGATAAGATCTCACGTAAGGTTATCATCAGTTACAAGAAAAAACAAAACTGAAATCATTAGGACTATAGATGTCCCTTCAGACCTTACTAGGCAGAACTTCTCATAGGCAAATACTTCACAGGAATTCTTTTCATGTAATCCACCATCTCTCTCCCCCTCTTTATGGAGCTCTCCTTGAAAAAAAATCAAAAGCATCAGAGAGAGCTTTTATTTTAGTTAGAATTTTCAGTTTCTCTGTCAGTTGTAATGCTATTACATACCAAGCACACTGATGTATAGTTGATCTGTGATCTCAGCAGTAGTATTCAAATTAAGGACTATGCACAGAGTAAGAAAATATTTTGTGAATACTCAGCTACATATTTTAGTTATGTTTGTAATTTTTTCTTCCATAAATTAATTAGCAGTGACTTTGTTATGTAAGTGTTTATAAAAGCTTAATAAACTACAAATTAATATAAATTAAACTATAAAGTTTAATTTGTTAAAAAAGAAGACTTCAAGAAAGCGTTTCCCAAAACATTAAAAAGTATTTTTCCAAAAAACTACTTTTACAGCACGTACTGCATCAGTCCATTACCTCAGAGTCTACCCATAGGTGATTTCTAAAGCTAGTTAGTAAAATACAAGCAGCAAATACCATCAGCTATCCTACTTGCTACCTTAATATATTTGCGAGTTATTGACTAATAATACACTGGATATTACTTGATCTGGTGTCATATGCAAGATCCTCAGTTTATTTCTGTCCACAACAATCAGAGCCTCAACTTCAAGCTTTTAAAACTTGGTCAAACCAAGTTCTACTAAGTTTCACAGCCAACTCTGAAGGGATGGAAGAAGATGGAAGAAATTGCAGCAAGGTCAACTGAAGGTGTGCAGAATACTTAACTATTTTTATTGCTGACACTTGTTCAAGGGTATTTTTAGCACAGTTTGAAAAATGCAGGAAAAAGAAAGGAAGAAAGTAAAACTAAGCCAAAAAGACAAAGGTGAGAAGTAAGAACATTCTCTGCTCTCATATATTTAGGTGTCAGTGAACACAGCTGTTCACTCTGAGAATAGTCAATGTGAAAGAAAACTTTACAACACATCATGCTATTAAGATATTTTCACTAATAACTGTCAATCTTTTTTTTTTTTTTTTTTTTTTTTTTTGGAAGGGTAAAAGCAAAAAGATTAAGAAGCGCCTGTAACCTAAAGTAGCCTCTTTCAGGACACTGTTGTTCTAAACCATAGTTCTACAAGATCTGTATTGCTATTCTGCCAATATTTACTCCAATAAGGGATGAAAGCTTTTATACATGGCAAGTGCCATCACTTTTTTCAGACCCAATGTGAAATACTGAGCTCTCTGCTAAAATCACCCTTCTCATATAAGGCCACCCCCCCCCCCCTTTTTTTTTTTTTTTTTTTAAGTAAATACTAAAGATACTTGCAGATACTCTCATAAGCATTTACTCAGTGGTTAGCCATTGCTGATTACTCAGCAAATCACACTCCAAGGAGAACAAACAACACGGACTGTTCTGTTAAGCTGAAGGATACAGACTTATTTTCATGACAAGATGATGCTGCTTCCCCTTCACTCTGTGAATCTGTATAGTTTAAAATGAATACATAACACGTTTTTCCATTGACTCTTTCCTTGCTTATAGGTCAATAACATGGTCATTTCCCCCTCCCCTTACTTTCACTATCAATTATTTTTTATGCAGCAGCTCGCTTTATCATTTGTTAATAGTCCATTTAAAATTATAATGACCATGTTGTTAAAAGAAATATCAATTCATGCAAAAGCGTAAACTTTAAATCTTAGATCAGAACAGTTGCCTACAGAATATTCTAGGTAAAAAATATTTGTATTGATATTTTAAATTGACTACTAGAGAGAAAAGGAACACGATGCGTTATCTGATCTTAGCTTCAAGATACTTGCTACACAAGATGATTTGCTCCTTGTTAGCTTTAAAAATCTAGAGTTAATTGCTACCAGTCCATAAACACTGATTCTTGAGCATTTAACTCTCAAGTCCAAAAGAAAATATAGAGTATATGACTAGTTTTTATCTTCAGATTTACTTCTATGTTTATTTACCTCCACTAAGCAAACTTTTTTTTTATTGATGTATCAAGTCTGTGAGAATAGCAGATATAATGCAAAAGCAAATATTAAATATAAATCAGTTCTTTCAAAGATCATACTGTCAAGCTTATTTTCCCCTCCCCAGGAGTACAATAAACACATTATCATGACATGAAATACTTTGCATGAACAGAATCAGAAAGATGTTAATGCTTAGTGTTTAGTGCTCACAAAGCTGAAAATTGTCCTTACAGTGTATATCAAAACATCTACAAATGACATCAAAGAACAAGTGGTGCAGAAATCACCTGAAATGTTCTTGACAGCTGTCTGCTGGGGTAGGAGAAATTTCCAACACTGATTTCAATATCAGGTTTTGCTAAGTTTCCCCAGTTTCTTTGGATGCACTGGCACTGTGCAGTCACACAGGTAAGGCTCTGCAGGGTTAATTTTGTTCACATGTCCTGGTATGCACACAAATATAGTCTACATAAGCATTCACATGCTCTTCAGTAATGAAGAGAAAACTTATCCTTGCACACATTTGGTTTAAATTTGTCATTTAACTTTTGACCTACAGACCCCAAAAGAATGCTTCCTTTGGATTTCAAAGGCTATGCATTAAGAAATAGAATAACTGGAACAGAACTTACAATCTTTTTCCCACATGGGTTCTTCCAGTGTACTAGATGTTAGCAGAACACGCCCATGCTCACTACTGCAACTGTGGCTCTAAATATACTTTTGAAAGAAAATTTTGTTGCAGCTGATATTAACCATACACAAAATATAAGTAAGGCATTTTTAAGAATATTAATTACACCTCTGTAAACAAGTGATAATTTTGCTGGATTCTAGATATGTTAGATGAGAAAGCTACTTTCTCCACCCTCATGAAAGAGTAATCTCTTCCTCTATCAAGACCAGATTTTCAGATACTCAAAGAATTTTAAAAGGACAGCATTACTCTTCAAAAAATCTGCCAATGAAACTGAATGATAAGCTAGGTGAGTTTAAAGAGTTTCCAATATTCCATTAATATCTCAGAGGACTTTAAAATGGTCTGACAAATACTAATGTTCTAAAAGAGACTGTGTTTAAATTTTTAGTCAAAACAAAAAATGTATTTTCTTGTACATTCTAAGAAAGCTTCTCTTGCATCTAAGAGTGTATTATGTGACCTTGTGTAAGAAATAGTATCTAGCTTGAAAATAGTGCACTCCAGACTCATTTAACACCATGAAATATATGGTTTTTGTTTCACATGCTTTTCTCCTTGGTATTATGGTAATATCAGGCAATGCTTCAAAGATAGCTAGACAATAGGAAGCTACATAAATGAAAGAAGAGAAGAAAGGACTAAACCCCTGTAACTTTCATTTTTTTTTTTCCAGAAAATTTTTTGCTATTTGTCTAGATTTTTAGGACTCTTGCCAGTATTGTTTCTGAGCTTTTCACATATATTAATAGATTTGTTCCCCAGAAAATTCTTTGGAACAGAAATATAAACTGCTGCTTTACAGACAAAGAAGTTACTTCAAACGAAGTGACTCACCCAACATGACACAAATATATATACTTCAGGCAATAAAAATTGAACCTATATTCAGATATAAACATTTAATTTATGAAGTCAGTTTCCTGCTCTCTTAAGGACAGAGATGACAGTAACTCAAGTAATAATGAATAGCTTACATGAGTTCAGTCTCAACACTAACAAAGGAGCAGCCCCAGGACAGATCTAATTCACACCTAGTCAAGCAGTCCTATCCATCACCAGTAGAACTAAAAACATTGACTACTTTTACACATTTTTGCAGCATAACTTGGCCAAAAAATATATATATATATATATATGAATCTATATAAAAAAAAGAAACTAAGGGAAACACAGCAAGAAAGATATTTCACTTTCACTTGAAATAGGAAACAAGTCCAAAAGAAAGTCAGTGGGGAGAATAGCAGTGACATCTGTGTACCCAATCAACTACAGATTTCTGCTCTTACCAACTCAGGAAAGTTAGAAAAGATAAACCCCAAGATTGATATATCCTGAAACTATGCCACATGTTTTTCTTGAAGTTACTAAAAAACATTATCTGAAGGACAACGCAGTCGTTGTTTACAGACAGCACTGGTTCAAGCAGGGAAAGTCTTGTTTAACTTGATCTCCTTTAATGATAGGATTACCCACCTAGAAGACCAAGGGAAGCAAGTTGATATAATCTTTTTGAATTTCAGAACTTTCTCACAGTATCCTAGAATACATCCAGGATACAGCTAGACAGAAACAATGTGGTCAGTGAACAATCTGCTGACAGATCAGGCTGAAATTGTTACAGACAGTGGAGTTACATTGGAGCTGCAGCCAGTCACAGGTGGGGCACCACAGGGCTCCATTTTAGGGACAGTTTTCTTTAATCTTTTCATCAAGGATACAGGACTTAAAAGGTATAGTAGGTAAGTTTGTGAATAACACTATACTGGGAGGAGCTGTTGACTCCCTCAGTGGTAGAGAGGTCTTACAGAGAGATCTTGACAAATTGGAGGACTGGACAAGCTCCCAGTGTATAAAGTTGCAAAAGAGCATAAGCCAGATTCTGCATCTGCTACAGGGCAACCTTGTCCCCCAGTCTGTACAGATAACCAAGAGGCTATAGACCCGCCCCATAGAATGTGATCTGGTTGTTCTGGATGATAGCAGGTTGAATATGAATTGGCAACATGCATTGACAGCCAAAAGGGCCAGCCAATGGTAAAAAAATCTACAGGGCAAAGGATACAAAGAATTGCTGAGGTTCAAGGGTTGGTTCAATCCAGAGCAGAGGAGCTAAGGGGAGATGTGACGGCAGTCTACAGTGCCTTTTGAGGGAGCAGAGGGGCAGCGCTGAACACCACCCTCTGTGACAGCAACGGGGCCCAAGGGAATAGCATGGAGATGTGACGGGGGTTAGGGTAAGGTTCTCCACGAAAGAGTAGAGAAACCCTGGAAAAGGTTCCCCAGAGCAGTGGTCACAGACCCCAACTGCTAGAGTTCAAAGAGAGATTGGATAATGCTTTCAGTCACAAGGTTTGAACATCAGTATTCCTATTTGGAACCCGTGCTGGACTCAATGACCCTTGTCCTATTCCAACTCAGTTTACTCTTTTTTATTCCTGTTGGTTAGCACACTTAAAATGCCCTTCCTCCAGAACCTAAGTTCTAACAGTAAAAAAGCTGCTCAAAAATGAAAATGTATGTATTATTGCTACAGCAAACTACAGTAATGCTTGCTTTTGAGATATATCCTTTTAACCTTGAAAAGAATTGATGTCTTAATGCAATGATGTATGGACATATCTGCTCAGTATTTAGGAGCAATCACTTCACCTTGCAGGCTGGAGCTACCATTGGAGATATATTCAGTTGCAGGAACTAGTTAATCACTGCATAGTATGAGTATTGGCTTGGTTTATAATCACAGTCTTAATAGTGCAGTTGAGACCAGTTTTATTGTTTGGGGAAACTGTATCAAAACAGAGTAAATATTAAAATTTTCAAGAAAAAAAAGGTTCATTTATTGAATTCTTATTCCATATAGATTTTCTTGTATGTTATTTTAATCCAAGCAACACTTAAATACTACTATCATAAAACTAAAAAAAAAAAAAAGGCATCTTGAGAAGTCCTATTACATCCGTTACTCAGATGTAAAACGTCAGACTGGCCATTCAACACAATGTCAGTTTAACTCTACTGTATTGGTTTCTTACCTTTGCATGTGATGTAATAAATAGCTGCTCAGGACAGCAAGCAGGTGACTCAAGGAATTCCAAGTAATGTGAATACAGAAATTTCTAGGAAAAAAATAAAAGCAATGGAAGTTACATTAGCCCAAAGATCTCCTAATTGCATATATTTTCACCTTGTCTCACAACATCAAATGGTTAAGCCTTAAAAACTTCTGAACATCCTCAAGCTTTTTAGTCAGCCATCTGGGAAATGTTCTCATAAAATGAAAGACATTACAAACAAAGAAAAAAAAGCCTAATAAGAAAAAACATGATAACACTCATCTTATTTCCATAATGTGAACTGGTTTGGCCCTGTTTGCTGATGTCCCACTCTTTGGAAAATGATATAAGAATTCCCTTCTCCTCTTAACTACCCAGCAGAAAATAAGAGCTATGTCAATATAAGAATTGTCTTTGGCCTCTATTCTTGTTCAGCATCCTGAGAATCTACTCAGACATTTCTGTAGACTTTCCTGAGCATACTTTTTGTCACTTGACAATTCCACTTTGTACATGACCTACCTGCTGTATGAGGCAAGATAAAGATACGCATTGTAAAAAAAAAAAAAAAAAAAAAAAAAGGAATCATACAGATTTCTAACTTAGAAATCATGAACAAAAAGATACTCTTGAAGGGAATTAAAGATTGCTAAACATTCTTCATGCTACAAAGCATCATAATTATAGAGAAACATATTACGTTCGATGTTAAAATGACAGTTGATGAGACCTGAACCATTTTCAAATAATTCTGACTGTTGTCTAACTCTCTATCCTGATGGTCTTTTTAAGAGAGTCTGGGTGTAGAGAGCACCAACTATTAATGCTCTAAGTAACAGGCAAAACAAGGTATGTGGAAGGGACAAGATAGAAAGTACAGATGCCAATTCATTAATGCACAAGAGTTATCTGTGTCCATATGTACAAGAACTACTCCAAAAATATACTTTCTTTTTAATATCGGCCCATCATGTCAGAGGTGGATGTTGATGGTAGAAACTGATCCTTGTCACCAATATTCCATTACATTTTGTTGCCGTGCAACAGATGGCACCAGAGCCAGTCTAATAAAACACTGTCTGACATGGAAGTGCAGATGCAGCAAATGTATGTCATTGAGCTCCTCTATGTGAATGAAATGGCACCCATTAACATTCATCAATGCTTGCCAAATGCTTCTGAAGACCCTTCTCTCACTGTTCTAACATTCACTGTCTGGATGGGTATTTCCATACTTGGCAACAGCAGGTCACCAACTCTGGTGCATCCAAGCTCTTGTTCATCACTGACAAAACTACAGAGCTAATACAGGTGACTACACTGAAAAATAGTGGTTTGTATCTGAGAATATGCTCTATCAAATAGTGTTATTCTGCTTTTTGGTATCCATTGCATTTTTCACATAAATAGGAGGCATTACTTTCGGAGCAACCTACTTATGCATTGGTTGACCTTTGCATTTTGCATGACTCTCTCTGTTGTGAAAGCAATAACTACTCCACAAACATACGGAAGATCAGTCAATTGTTTTTCCCCACTACAGGTGACACTGACAGACTTTGCCAACTAAAGCAGAAAAACAGTATTTTTGTCATTACCTCCACAGACTCCCTTCCCTCTGACTCGTAGCATGGTTAGCAATTGCATCACAGTGTCAGTGCTCAAACTGCAGAAGAAAAGCTGCAGAGCTGTTGAAAATACATTAAATAGGGACAAAATGAATGAGTCCTATGTATAACGTGAAATTTGGTACATTTGTAGTATCTGCTGCTATAACGCTTCAAATTCCTAACAGAACCAAGCTGATATCTTCAGGAATCTTTCAGAAAAATACTCCATACATCAGTCAATTAAAAAATTTCTAAAGGCAACCAAAAGAGCAGAGTTTCTCAAAACCAAGCAATGACATCTATATCACAACGTTGAACATGATAGATTCACAACAATTTCTGAGTAATTAAACAAAAAAATCTATGATCTAAACAAATAAATAAAACCTACATTGCAGCGGCTCATTGGCATTGGCAAAATAAAACAGACAATAGCAGAACCAGATCCGTTATCCTGAGCTGATAAGAAGCACAGTTTATGGTGTGAAAACAACAGTCCAAATGTCATCAACCTACAGGCATATCACTAGAAAGGTTCCTCAGGAACTATAAATTATGGCTTTCTGATCCATTCTACTGAAAGGAGAGTCTCTGTGTGCCAAAATGCATCCATCGTCTCTTGAATTCCTGGTTACCACAACAGCTCTGTTATCACACACAGTACTCAAATAAAAGGAAGAGGGCTGTCAACGTTGAAAGCATGTAGTGTTTCAGATATCTGCTCTTGAAGCGTTATTGCAATCACTTGTCTCGACACAGAGGAGTTAAAAAAAAAAAAAAAAAAGCCCTCCATCACAAGTTAACTTACGCTAAAACAGAACATAACATGTAAGAGTCCTAGCTCATCTTGCTTTCACAAATATATATGCCTTTGAAATTTAGATTACCTCTCCTTGCTGCAGCCTCACAAACAGAAATGAAGCCTTAATTCAGTACTGGACTTGATACATTTCTATAACTCTGTATTCCTGGGTCAATCTCTCATTGCTTTGGCTAATTAAACTACTAATCTACACCTCAGTGTTAACTGTCTGCTACAATTCAATTATGAAATACAAAGCTGCGCTCAAATTTCAGGGATCACCTAAGCAAACGCCTGCTTTAAGATCTGTGCAAAGACCTTAGAAAATTACACTAATTACACTCAGAGCAACCACTTCTTCCCACCTGCAGATTTTTTAGGAGAATAGATAAACATCTACATTGAAAAGGAGAACACAAGGTAAGCAAACAGAATAGCAAGTCTTAATTCATAAAGTATAACTCACACAATCAAATTTCAGTCTTTCCCTCTGGGGAAGCAAATGTTCAGCCAGCTGATTGCTCTCCCTTCACTCCAGTAACCTTCAGTCACAGTTTGAGTCTTAAGACATCTAGATAGCAAAGACTGGTGTAGGCTGCACTGATCTGTTGGTACAAATCAGGTCCCAGCCAGCCAGGTCTTCATCAGTCTGCAGATCATGCCTCCTGCTGCTTTTCCCATTGGCAGTTTCCAACAGTAATATTTTGCATCCGAAGCTCCTCTATTTTTTCTTTAGCAGCAAATATTTTACTATTTCAGTCTTAGACTGAGAAACCATTTTTTAATTGTAAATAAACATATTTCTATTAGATACTTCAACATATTCCTCTGCCTCATACATTCCAGAAGAGACTGACAGTCCTGTGTCACTTTTGATGAGTAGGGTAGTCTAAAGCTTTTTCTTCTTTTTGTTATAAATCTGAAACATACCATCATATCTTAAGCAACACAATCATGATTTGGTTCTTCACATATTTTCAAAATTTGTCATAGAACAGTAACTTCCAGGTGTGCTGTGAACAGGCTAAATTTTTTATCAAGTTCAGAATTGACAAACACCATGCTCATAAGGCGAAAGTTACATACTGACTTATTTTAAGCTGCTGAAACTGGAGAAATTGAGTGCAGTAAAGAATAAAAAAAAAAAAAAAAACAGAATTCAAAAGCAGAAAGACAAGCCAGAAAGGAAGGCCTGAGGGGAAACAAATCTAAGATCATTTTTATCTATTCTGCTGTAAGAAAGCAAACCTGCTTCCATAGTTGTTTTTTTTCCATATGATGATACAGAACAGACTGATTTAAAAATATATATATTTGATATTTACCAGAAGACTCTCAAAGAAAAGTCACTAGGGATATTTGAATCTGTATTTCCTTTTCCTAAACTAGTCAGAAATGAAAGATGCCTCTCCCTTATAGCCACCACCAACACAAAAGAACAAAACTGAACTCATTCCCAGTGAATGCAGTCTTAAGAAAAAAAACGTTCCTTCCACGTACACACACTCTCGGAGACAACAACATTAAGAAATCAGGCATACTTAGGTGACTAAGAAGAACACAGTGTTTAGTAAGCAAGTTTAAAGACATGAACAACACATAAAAGTCAACTTAAACTGATGACTCTATTAAACTTTAAATTTGAACTACCTACTTCTGTATGTGTGCAAGTCTCCACATTTACTTACACACAGGAGTGTTACTTGTGTATGTAAGTTTGTATCTTTACAGTTTGAAGTTCATCATCTGCAATTTAAACACATCACACTACACTCAGCCATCACATCGATTTGATAACAACTGTAGGTCGTAATTTGCATATTTATGGTGTAATTAATGTAAGACACCAATTTAACAGCAAGTCTATTTTTATTCTGCTATACTTTGCATCCTATTGTCTCTACAAAAAGCAAACAAACAAGGGAATATACTTACCTACATATACTGCAGAGGGAAAGGAATTAAAGAATAAAATCATGAAGAGATCGTTCTTTTTTCTAGATAGTACCAGAATTTCAAACTTCTAGTGCTAAACAGAGGAAGAAACCCTGCACGTGAATTCATTTATTCTAGAAAAGTGTTCCAATAAACACAGATCTCAAAATAGCAATAAAAAATTTGAGATGTACATTCTGCAATAGAATAATCTGACTTGCTAATTCTTATGTATTGGCAGTAAAATTCATTTTAGTACAAAACTACAAGACAAAATAAGATTTCTTTCATTTTTCTCCAACTGGAAACTTTCAAATAGAATGTAAGAACATGCCCGCAAAAGACTCACTTCAAACTACCATTTTTTTAGTTCAATTTTAAACAAACTATCTACAAAGCTCTCTCCCCCAGCCCATTCCCTCATTTCCATCCTCTGTATTCTAAATAAGAGCCTTTATCTTGCAAGTTAAAACCCTGTTCAATTTCCTAAAACAGTTATTTGGAATCAGGGAGCTGAATCCTTTCTGCTATGTAAAATTTCCTCATCAGTACATGAAGGAAAGGTTGAGGCAATCCCAAGCACACATAAAGGATGGGTGGTGAGCAGATTGAGGGCAGCCTTGCAGAGAAGGACTTGAGGGTTCTGATGGATGAGAAGCTCAACGTGAGCCAGCAGTGTGCACTTGTAAACCAGTACCTACAGGAGCACAGAGATGCAATGAGATGAGAAACATTGACAAGGGGAAGGAGCTAAAAGGAGTATTAGCAAAGGTGTTTTTCTGCTTCTATAACTGCAGTTCACTGGGACAAATGAACATTATTCTTCACTATCTGTATTTCTACAATGAATTCATTTTTTCTAAAAAAAAAAAAAAAAAAAAGGTACATTATATCTAAACTGTAGATGAGTACTTCAGAGGAACATTATGATAAGAACAACAAAGCAAGATCTCATTGAACTACATCAAGACCCATTCCTTATTACCACGTTTTAAGATAATTTACAGTTGGAGGCAAATCCTAAACTTTCCAATATCTGACTACTTGCAATGTGCTCTGAGAACGTGGTAACTGGAGCTATGCAGCTGTAAAACATTAATCAATCGTTGCGTGATTACAAAAATATTGAGAACAGTCACAGCTTAATGACAGTAATACAAAACCATCAGCACAGGCTGCAGATCAAGTGCTCATCCTGTTCAGTTCCTTTAATGGCATTTTGGCACTACAGGCAGGCTGACATCTGGTCTCACTGTGCTTCACAGTACATTAGGAAACCTTGAGTGGGACCAGGCCAGCCAGAACACACACAGTGATCCTCCTCCCTAGACCCTTGGGAAGGAGGGCAGCATGTTGTTGCCCTTTTGTTCTAGCTGACGTCTGTTTGTTCTACCTGCTCTTTAGAGGTTTTACTACCTGAGAGGGACACACGTCAGTCCACAACATGATTGTTTACAATAGTAGTTTACCATGACTGCAGCAAGCTACTGCCAAGCAAACATGGCAAAAATCTGCTGTTTGCTTGTCTGGCCATGGGCAAATCAGGCCTGGATCCAGCCTACAAGTGCACTATGACTCTGTAAATAATAAGCTTATTTTCACTTCTTGTCAAACAAAAGAAGCAGGAAGATGAAAGACTGAAGTCAAAATTTACTCCAGTGCATATCTACAGAAGGAATTAATCCTTACTTCACACTCTTGCCTGCATTCCAATATCTCTTGCAGAACGCATTACACATAGGCTGTATCCCAAACAACGCTGCTCTCCTGTTGAAGTCAATTTGGGTTCCTCAAGTAGGATTTTCTGAGACACACTACAGTTAATTTCAAGACACATTTAGGATGCTTTCATCATTCACCATGCTATGCCATCAGTGAAAACAACTATTTCTAGGAAAACAAATTGTTACCTCTATTATAATGCACACTGATTAAATATATGGTTTATTAAATATATGATTTAGAGAATTAAATGGACAATGAAACTATAAATAGCTCTTTTCTGGGATGAAATATTTTCAATAGGCAAGGTTATTCTATCTTGAGTTAAATGTAGATATGAATCTCTAAGATAAAAATTGCATATTACTTAAGACATCACAGGATATACTAATTAAGTGAAGATATTTATAATTCATGACATATCAAATGTGGCTATGCACCTAAGTACAGTGCACAGAGTTGGAGCCAGTTGTGACAGTCGGTGCTTAGCAAGTAGAGGTAATGAGAGCACATGATCCCTTTCAGACTTGTCACTTTGAAACACCATATAAAGGTCACTCTGCAATTCCAAACTATAGGGATGATTCTCCTCTTCTCCACTCAGTGCGCTATTGGCAGTGCTTTGGAAATCAGTGAAGTTACACAAACAGAAAATGGGTGAAATGCAACAGACCACACTCCGTGAGGGTACCTTAGCTCACTGCTGGGAACTAAGTACCTTTGTCAGTCTGACTCCACTTATGTCTATTAAAAGCATTGCTTTTGACTTCAAGAAAGCCATGCCAAACTTTAGAAACTCGTTCGGAAAGGTATTTAATCTAAAAGAGGTTAAAAACCTGTACACTAACATTGAATCACATTTAAATAAAGTTGGCAGATTTCTTTTTAAGGCGAAGACAAAATGTATTCAAATGTTCTAACTAAAAGCAACAAGTTTCTGAGCTACAAAAATTAAGTGGCTGTAGTTAATATGTGAGAAAAAAAAAAAAAAGAAGATCCTCAACTGAGGCAAATTTAATCTAGGATTGACAATTTACACAAGGGAAATTTTAAGCTGAGCACAAATTTACACAGTCCCTTGTAGAAAAATCTATTAATTCATAGGGAGCAGAAAATACCATGCAGTGAACCACAATTTACATGCAAAGGGTAGGACACGTCACTGAATGATGGCTAGTGAATCAGAGACCTTCAGTTACAGGCTCACCAAACAATCACTACTGATGCCCATAAAATGAAGTAGAGATTGATAACATGATACACTCTAGGCTGTCAGTAACCTGTCCCCTCATCCAGTTACAATTCTTTTCAAGTCTACAGTGTAGAAGTACATGGTGCAGTCACACAGAAGACCTGAAATATTTTTAAGCAAAAATAATAAAAAAGAGGTGGGTGTAGAATGAGATTAAGCTTCAGATTTTGAAAGAATGAGAAATTACACAACTGATGGAGCACACATTACTGTTTTATAGAGAAAACAAAAATAAGAACAAAATCAGTTTCTTGTGATGACATTATTCCAGATTCTAAAAAATCCTGACAAAAAACCCTCTTCTACAAAATCTGTTGAAATTGCATTGTAACTCTTAAGTATAGAAATAGGCTAATGAAGAGGCACTCTAACTACACTAAAAAGCTTTTTGTAATTTCCAGAAGTAATTACTTCACTAGCACAGAAAGTTTTTAAATGAATCTGGATAGGAGAATGCTGTTTTCTGAAGTAATAGGAAACCTCTCTTTGAAAATATAAAGCTTTGACTAGGCAGCATTTTAGCATTATAAAATATTAGTGTTACTATTTTGTAGCCCTCCAGTGCATAAAGCAAGGGTTTAAATTTATATGGTATAGAAAACACTGTACTATGGTGTTTTTGTTGCCTATTTTGTTTTACAGCAAGCTCATTTGATGATATGATCTAAGAAGATCGCTTCAGGCTGAAATAATCAGAATATCATTTTTCAAATGGTGCTTAAGGTTAAGAAGATTATTTAATAGAAATTCATTGTTCAGGCCCTTGACAAAGTTCTATCTGCTGTTAACCATATCCAGCCTGAAATAACAATAGACTTATCTTGAACAACTTGAAAAATTAAAATGACATTTGAATGGGAAATTAATCTTTTTTAATGTCTCTCTCTATACATTCACATATATAGATGGTAAGATCCTGACACGAACAAGTTTGCAGAAATAAACATTTAACAGCTATAATAATCAACCACATTAATTTTTTCATACTTTTCAGGAGGACAGAGCATCTGCTGTGCAGTACAAGTAGTTTACAGTATGTTGAAAATACTTCAGAGTGTAATACATACAGAGAGAAGCTATGTCCACTTACACAGAATATCATGTATTACTGCTGGAGTCCCCCCCATGTAACAACATACAAGCACAGGAGTACAAAATGCCCCATGTCCCTGGATTGAACAGCAGTGGCACACACTCTTCATCCTGAAGCAGAGTTCAGAGATTTGAGTGCTAAGTGAATTATGGGTTCCATCTGACAAAGCACAGCCACTTCACATGCTGTTTATAGATGCATCATAGTGATGCATACACCTTGCCAAAGGGGGAATTATATAGCAACACTATTTTTTTTTTTACAGTTAAAGAATCTCAGACAAAAAATATAGGTTTATAGCAAATTGGTATCCTATTTCCTTGTAATACTTCCACTACTGATTTAACTGCTTAAAATATATTTACTAAAAAAATATATTAATATATGTAAAAAAATATATTTACTAAAAATTGTTATTAAAGATACAGGGCACGTCTTTAAATGCTTTCAAGGAAGGGCTCTCTTGAATAAAGAGATCTTGAATAAAGAGATCTTTACACATCTCTTGTCTATTCAGCTTCAAATATGAAAGAATAGATTTCGTTTGATTTTAGGAAGTTGAGTTACATGACATATCTCCTCACCTCTGTCACACAGGAAGGATTACAAACATGTTGTGGTTGAGCTTGCTCTGTAACCTCCCACCTCGTGTACCACCCCAGGGAATTGTTCATCATTATCACCTCTGCCCTCCTTCGAGTACAAAGGGAGATCAGGGCTAGCACACCACAGGGAGTCTTCTCCTGTGATCGCCAGTCTTAAAATGTTTTGAGTCAGACACATGAAAGAAGGGGAATGGATGAAAAACAGCTTGATCTCTCCAGTATCCACGGGGACTCTAAGAAGCTGCATGCCTCAATGCACAGGCAGCACCACACTATGGATGCTGCCATGAATCTGCACAGTTACTGGCACAGTCAAGTTCTGATACAGTCTTTCAATGTTATTTGGAAAAAAAACTAAATGTTTGAGTTGAGTTGACTAAGTAACGTTTTCCCTCATTTCATCAGGGCAAAGAATACAACCCACTTTTACTTTCAGTGCTATCCTATTAAATGATAGGATAAAATGTGTAGGATTTCAGTGCCAGTTTTGATGAGACAAAAGGATTCAAATTTCTCTTCAATGTAATTGAACATAAAATTGTTTTGTTAAGAGTGTTGAAAATATACCAGTGATCTGATAAAACCTGTTGTAAGTGCTAGAAAATAAAAGCACCCTTGTCAAAGCTGAAACTTTCTCACTAATGCGTTTATAGCAATAAAGCTTAGAGCAAGAGGCTCTCCTGCAATGAGGTTTGCTTCACACACGATAGAAACTCAAATTAACTTTCTGATACAATTCACAGATCATTTGAAAGCTCTTCCTAACTCCACTGGGTAACAGAAAAACAAAGTGTTTCACAATGAAAGCAATCCAAACATGCAGTATTGCCAACCTGCTTAACACTTCAAATTTCATGGAGTGAAACAAGTTTTGGAAAGCTGTAAGTACCTTGGCTTCCTTTCACTACAGGTGATAGTTTTGTTCCAAAGATCATCACAGAACATGCCATTATTTCCTTCTAAACAAACCACTTCTATTTCAAAACACTGATTAACAACTCATTTTAAACAATTAAACACCACTTTGCCATGAAGTGATTCCATGTTTTATCTTGTAGACCCACATCGTTTCTTGAGCTTCACTGATCTGATGCTGTTTCAGGCAAGACTGCCCAAGTGTAATATGATCACAATAAATGACAATCAGGGAGAATCATCACCTGAGCACCAGTAAGTACCACACTAAGCTGTAGTGAGGATACTTATTTCGCAGAAGAAGATTTTGAATGTTGTAGAAATTGAAGTCCTATGACAACATTTCCAAGAGTAAATGCAGTTCATTCATGTGCTGTTACAATCTTATTAACATCCTCAAAGTCCATTATCATCCGCACCATCCATGGGGTGGGACCTAGCGCTGACTCAATGGGAATTACTGTCACAGTAGCTCCACTATATATGGGGCCAGCTGTATCTCCCTGTACTTCTAGGACTGTCCACTTTTCTGCCAACAACAATCCAGTTAAGAAAAGTCTAAATGTCTTCGGCTATTTCTAGCACAGTGAAGAACTAAGAGGCACTGCTGCGTCCATCTGCGTTTTCAGCACTTACCAGCTTGCTATTTGTTCTGTACTAAGCATCAGACTTCCCTATATGAAAAGCAGAAATATGTGCATAGCCACAAAGATACTTTTAGATTAGAGAAAGTAAAACAAAGAGTGGAAAAATGTAAATTCTAAGAAACTTGGTGTTTCTGAGCCATGTCTCTTACAGCTATCTACACTGAGCTGATCAGACAGTGGCTCCAACTCTATCTACAACAGGAGAGTTACCACACAAAACTTGATAAAAATAGAGATACTAAACAAATACAGTTATTGAGAAATCCATTGACCCCCTACCTATAGGTCATACCTCTAGAGCAATGAGATATTTGATGAAGCCACTGCCAGAAAAATCTTCTACCTGAAATAAAGCATGAATTAAGAGAGTTGTTATGATGTGACACAAATAGCAATGTCAATGCTAGACAAATCTTGCTTTGTTTAACCCAATGCGTGTAACTTCACTGAGTTTACTACCACATTTCTGCTCCCAGATCTTGTTCCTTGTACATTTCTAGAGACTGATCAGAAATCTTCTCACATTTGTAGCATTAATATATGTTTTCCAAAACTCAGACTTCTCTTCAAAACACTGATATAAGGTCACTTACAGAAAGTCAGTCTTCCTAGTCTAAAATTAGCAGATCTTACCACACAAGTTCAAAATTCAATATACAATATTATTCTAGTCATCTGCATATGAAAGCACAAAGATCTTTGGAGACTGAGTACTCCATATTTGGAATACAAATGAGCTAATGTTGAATATCTCTACATATCTACAGATCATGTATGCACAGCATGTTACATGCTTGTGAGTATACACAATCAGAGCATACAACTGCAGTAAAAAAAAAAAATCAGCTCCATCCGCAAACTCCTTACATACACAAGTATAATTTATTACTGCTTTCCATGTATTAACAGTCTCCATGTCTCTTCAAAGAATAAAAAGAGCCTCATGCTGACATAGAGAAAAAAAAATCTATTCAACGACTTCACCCTCTGTCATTTCTCCTTTAGCTGGTATTCACTAACATGTAAGCATAGAGAATGTATCCAAGCAAAAGGGCTCATTATTAATTGCACCATCTTAATTAATACTGCATTGTGCATCTCTTGGCTATGAGCCAACAAAGAACCAAGCAAGGAAATACTCAACTAAATACAGTATTATTCATCTAGCTTTAATTCTGTAATTGTCTCAAGACAGAATTGGCTGCTCTCAAAAATGAAAATTTTCCCAGGGTCATGAACACATTTTTGAATTTCAAACATTTCTTCTATTTTTTTCTTACCAAGTAATACATTTTAATGCCATTGAGTGAGGCACCTCATTGAGTGCTTCTTAAATGGAACTGAAACCCTATACAATATCTTTCTGTACCTTGGGCAATTCTTCTGCTGTAGCTACAGTTGGTAATAATCAGAAATTAATAGCTCGAGACATACGCCCCAAGAAACCTATTAGTCTGTTTTTTAATCTTGTAAATGGTAATACTTACCACACAAGTGAGTCAGAATTTTAGGAAATATTTCAGTCTACTGTATAATTTAATTTGCCTATGACAAGCAGTATACTAACTAAATTCAGCATGGAATTTGGAGATAACTTAGTAAATATTTGTTTTATCCATTTTCACTTAATTGTTGATTGGAATCTCTATCTTCTTAAGACAAATGTAGAGATAAATAAAATTCAAGCAACTGTTTTCTAAAATTTTCTAATGTTTTTTTTTTTTTTTTTTACTGGCTCTGCCTGGGATACAGTGAATTATTTATGCATTTTAATTTGTGTACACTGCTTTTGATTTTCATATTATCTTGTCTCCGTGGAAATCCTTGGGCCTTTTTACTTTTTTTGTTTTCTTTCCATCTCATAGCAGAAGGAAGTTAATGAAAGTTAGAGTAGGCATTAGGTTGCTGGCTGGTTGCACAAGGGTTTATGAATATTTTCAGTAGTTGACCATTTCCCTTCCCTTCTGTGGATTTTAAACAATGTATTCTACTCTTAAATGATATTAACAAAAGAAATTCCACATACAGTTTCTCCAGTTGAAGCTAGGCTACACCTACTTTTAAGCTAATTTTTGTAAGAAAGTAAATTCATCAAAATGTCAAACAAAGCGAATAATCTAATTTGGTTCAGATTGATCAACTTAGCCTCCTGATCACCAACCAACAGTACGAAGGACTACTGAACAACTTCCATAAACCATTTTTTATTACTTTTTTAATGCAGGCAAGGCTTTAGCAGGAGAACTGTTTAATATACCAGAAATAAACACGCTGTGATAATTTCATTTAAACATTTACATAAGAGAGGCCCCAGCTCCATCACAGCCCATGAGATTTGGAAGCACTCAGAAGCTCCTTGGCCAATAATGGGCTGCTGCCATCTGTGACACAATGACACCATCTTTCTTTGCTGATAAGGCACCAAGGTAACTTGGCAATAACTTGAGACCCAGTGCCCAATTTACTCTTCAGATCTTGCAGATTTGATAGGCAGTCTGTAAGCATGGAGCAACCAATTTCCACAGGGACACAAGCAAGCCTGGGGGAAGATAACAGTCTGCCCATACATGAGCAGAAAGCACAAAATACTGAGAGAACATTAACCAAAGGCGACTCTTAAAATGCTTTGAAATTCCAAGTGTTCTACTTTCACAATGGCAAGTAACCTTTTATCCCTGAGTCAACAGCTCTCACTCAAAAAATACAAAGATCAATAATCCAGTGCACAGTTGCTCTGAATGCATTCAAATGAATGCATTTGAAGCAAACCACATCTATGTTTCAACACCCATGCTTTGAAACCCTCACAGAAAAGAATCTCCTTCTCTGGAGACATTCAAGAGCTTCCTGGACACCTACCTGTGCAACTCAGTCTAGTGAGACTGCTTTGGCATGGGGGTTGGACTAGATAGTCTCTAGAGGTCCCTTCCAACCCCTACAACTCTGTAAATCTATGAAAGATATTATTATAAGGACCCCACGGAAAGGAAATAGATGAGTTTGCAACTATTTAAGTACCAAATACACAACTATTACAGTGGAAAATCTTAAAGCCATAATTTTGGCAGCCCTGCCCACAGCAGGAGGTTGGAACTGAATGATTTTCAAGATCCTTTCCAACTCAGACTATTTTATGATTCTATGAAAATTGACAACATGAGAAGCATTCATCTGAAAACAAATTGAGGTATTAAAAAAGGAGCTCATTTTGATTTGGTTAGTCTTTGCCATGGTGTTGCAGTTTTATAATATATCTCTCTTAAGGCCTATACAAAGCTTAAAGAAAACCATCTAATGTGTGACTACTAGAGAATACAGCAGCAGCAGAAACACTGTAAATAGCATTGCATTTTTTTTATTGTCTAAATATCTGTATGTAGCATGCCATGCTAAACCTGATATGCTAGACTAATAATGGAAATTTGTTTCCCATGCAAAAAAAGAAAGCTGTCAATTATACTGCTAGAAAATGTACAGAATAGAGAGGGAGAGCAATGGAGAAGCATGGTTATTTGATTCTATGCACAGGTTTAACAAGCATACTCTTCAAAGTATGGAGTACAAAATGCTTCTTGTGAAGCCTTTAACTGCTTTGTTTCAGTGGCTAATAGCGATGAAACCAACAAGTGTCTAGCTACCTACGCAATATAAAGTTAAAACCTTCAAACTATTTTGAGAACAATGAAAATGTTTTCAGTAACTGAACATGCAAGGTACACAGAAAAAAAATTAAATGAAAGAATTACATATAACCAGACCGTGAGCTTATGTAAGAGAATATAACAAAAATAATGAAGCAAGATCTTCCCCCAGAAAAAAAACAAAAATATCTCAGTGAGGCTCATCCACAGCATACTTTTCACAGCACTGTTATTCTTGAAGACCTTAAGGCATTGCAGAAGTGCACAGCTGATTGATGGAGAAAAAGAAATACTAACAAGTATATAGTCTTTTCCCAGTAATAAGTTTCTTCACCTTTGAAATCCCTAATATGAAATTCTTCCAGCACATCTATCCAATTCCACAGAAAAAGAAGTTTTCAAACTAAAACACCTGCAGCCTAAAAACATCTCTTCTACTATCATAGTCTTACAAGGACACACCTACGACAGAGACAAACACACAGGACCAGAAGAATATAAAAAATTAAAAAAAAAACCCAGCCCACTGAGCTCTTCCCCCTCCATCAACTCGATGGGAGAACGCCCGAAAACTCACACACTGAAAGAATAACTATCCTCATGGAGTACGTGTCTGGGGAGACAAATACATCTTCAGTTTCTCCCTGAAGTCTGCCTCCATGACAATAATAGCGCCTCTGTGTTAAGTGATAGTTTTGCAAAGGCAAATAAGTTTACTTTTGAGGTTGGTTACTTTTGAAAAGCAAAACAAAATATCTGACAATTTTTTTTTATTATTTTTTATTTTTTTAACATCTGAACATCTCATTCACATTCTCTACTTTTATGTTTAATACTGAAGTAAATTCTCTCCCATTAAAACCCAAATAAAACTGTTTAAGTGAACAAACCAGGGAACTGCCTTTTGGCTCAGCAGAAACATTTAGAAAGTGAAAATATCATTCAGAAAAGCTGCAGATATAAGTTGTCAGTAAATAATACAGCAATGTTTTCAATTGTAGATGTTGTGCGTGTTTCCCCACAAATGACTGAGAACTCACAACTGCTTTGGTCAGTTCAACGGGATTTCTAAGCTAAATTGGGTCTGGAATAAATCCAGATTATACTCTTCCTTCTTAGATCCTATCCATTTCATTCTCTGCACATCATGTCTTTACTGGCTCAGATTTGCTGACAATTTGCTGCTTTGTTCTGGTTTTAAAAGACTCTGAAGTTGGAACAAGAACTAATTTTAACATTTGCAGTAAAACAGATCAAAGTTTTCAACTGGAAGATATCCAAGATGTGGAGGGATTGAGTTCTAGGTAAAGAGACCAGAATTAAATGCTTGACCTTTTAAAATGGAAAATGAGCAACTTCTGTGCAATTCTGTTGTGCAGCATCACCAAAACGTCCCAGTTTTGTTCTTAGGTGGGCAAAACGCCAAAATCTGAAACCTCAAAAACTGATAAGAAACAGAACTGTTCTCTCTAGTTATTTGTAGTAAGCATTTTCATTCACAGAATTAATAACATTAATTAGGGACATTAGTAACAAATCCAGTTCTCAAAAATACTCAAGATACTCGATATTGTGCACCAAGAACGGATATTTGAATTACTTCAACATCATAATTTAGGGGAAAAGCCTACTAAATCAATACTTAATCATTTTTTTTTCACTGTAAGTATTGTAATTTAAAAATTATTCAATAGCTCTTATAGAGCTCATCTCACATTTCAAAGTAGAACTTACAAATTTACATTACATGATCTCATTTGAAAGTAAGTCACTGACATATTCTGAGAATGTGGAGATGCGCTTATACATCATCACTGGGCTTACATATTCAATACAAAATAAAAGGACAACAATAACCTGAGATCTTCATTTGTTCCTTCCTGCTTTACCAAACTATGTCCCTTTCAAATTTACACAGAATTAATTATGGGCTTCTCAAAGTAATAGATTTTGGATCAGACCTTATAAGTTTTGCCATGGATCTGTTTCCTCAGACTTGAAGTCTTGTTCCATGTTATATATACAGATTAAATAATCGCCCAGAAAAGTATTGTGTGCAATAAAATCATAATAGTGTCATTGTGAACAAAAATCAAATTGCCCATAGTGTTGAAAGCATCTGCATAAGAGAAAAAAAGAAATTCCTCAAGAATTCCTGTTCTAATTTATTTAGTCTTCCAGATGTATTTCACAAACCACGTCTGCATGTAATTGCTTTTTTATATGCCTGTGTGTAATGCTGTCTGATAGTGAAAGCCTCCTTCACAGCTTACACTGCAGACACTAGTGTGGTTTTATACCTAACATAACAATCCATTTTCCCTTAAGAAATATGTGAAACCTTCCATAGGATTTCATTTTAAAATGAGGCTCTGAATATCTGGAGATAAAGATAAGCAATGTAGAGAATGCACGCTTCTCAACACTGATTTTATATTCTGTGATAGAAAGAAAAATGATGTAATCTGACACAGTGTGGGTATTTTACATCACTTTCAGAAAATGGTTTACAGAGCTGCATTTAGGAAAAAAAAAAAGCAACACAGATCCTGCCAGCAAAATTGCAACTTTCTTGAACTGATCCTGCTTCTTGGATTTCTCTAATAACCATTGTACACATAGCTAGTACCAGAGACATGGGTGGAAGCGTAAGCCATGACACCTAGCTTCTTCAGTTAGACAATACAGTGCAATAGTCACTCAGTCCAGAAGATTGCTTTGAGGTCTATTTACATGCATTTGCACAGAATGGAAAAATAGTTGCTCAAAATTTGTACCTGTGAAAGACAGAAACTGTTTTTTCCTTTCTTTTGTCTCAAAGCTTGCTTCGTAAGGCCTTTTCTGGTGACAAGACTCTGACTGATAACTGCCAGTTACCCAAATGGGTGTTATGGTGCCTCAGTGTCTCTGCTTATGGTTGTAAAGATAAGCAGAAATAGGGGCAAATAGTCTTTTCCGGGGGGGTACGGCTTGGAGAAGCTGACCAACACAGAAAGACAATGCTCCTGCATGGCAAGGAAGGCAACATCCGCTGCTGGCTTATCTGTTAGGCCAGACACGTCACACAAACCAAGAGAAAAGAAAAAACACCTGAGAAATGGGGATAAAAGGCCTTCACTGAACCAAGGCTTTTGGGAGGTGAAGAGAAGAATTCCTGGAGAAGAACTCCCAAAGAGAAAATCTTTGAGGAGAACTCCCGCAGACGGACCCTGAGGCCTGCTTGCTGCCATCTCCCATCCCCCGCAGTGACCAGACGAGTTCCTGAGACTACGAACCTCGTTGGACCCACGGTGGTGATTATATCTCTCTTGCTTCCTCTCAAGACTCCTTGCTTTTTATCCCTTTTCTATCGCTCACCTTCCCCATATCCCTAAGCAACTAGTAATTGTAATAAACTGGTTGGGCTAACATTTGACCCGTTGTGTCTTAATCTCGCCATCGGGTATACACTTAATCAAAGAACCTCATCTCCCTCCTTTATATTGGAGCGTGACAGTACCATACTGGAAATTTGAAATAAAAAGGTCCAAAAACACAACTAGTTGGACACCGGCTGAAGGAAAAAAGCTCTTCACATTGCCATTGTCTGGGCCCCCTGGGAATGCAAGGAACCAATTACTTCAGATTCCCAGACGATTCCAAGAAACCAAAATACATTGCTTCATTGCCTCCACCAGACCTGGCAAATAGAAAAGGGAAGGAAAAAGGATTTTCCCTCCGGAGTTACAGACCTGGTACACCAGTGCACACCAGGCAGCCCCACAGGTGCACCAGTGCACCAAGTAACTCATTCTTTCTACTCATGACAAATTTGAAGCTTCAAAATTAAAAAAAAATAAAATAAAAAACCCACTATAATCCTTACCATCACTATGGCTTAAGCCAGGGAACCTTTTCTCTGGCTGAATAAAGGTTTTAGAACCCATTCCAAGACACCATTGTTCTGTTCTATCCTATTATCACCCTTTCATATCATGAACACAGACTCACCAGAGTTGAGGTGAGGATTTCACCTCTCATACCCCATTATTAAATCCCTCACCTCCTCAGAACATTGTCACAGCTGGCAACTCTTTTGTTTTGCAGTTTCTACTAGACATACATATTTCATTAAATGTTTCTGTATTCTGTTTGTTTTTTATTGATTTTAATCTCCCTTCAATATTATTGTCTTCTTACAACTGTATTATTAGTTGTAAAGTACTATAAAACTCATTTGTATGAAAAAGCCATAGACAAAACAAACTGCATTGCTTTAAATGTTTCTTTTCAAAGTTCAATATAGTCACAGATTAATTTTCTGCAACATAAAATATGAAAAATCTCCAACATAGAATTCTTGAGAGTATTCCTTTTATTTCACTGAAAATATCACAACCAAAAATAAAGATTCCTTCAAGAAAAATAAAGGGAGTAAAACACCCCTTTCTTTTGTGTTTGTGAAGTTTAAACTTTCTGCAGAGGTTGAAATCTCTTCCCACCTCATCTCTTTTTTTTGTCAGCCAAAAAACTAACAGCACTGGGGTCCCAGCAATGAGGGATGACTCACCCACAAGTACTGAGTCACAATCACAGTAAATACACTCTTGCATCTTGATGGAGCATCAAATGCAATGCAACCGCTTTGCTTAGTCATTAGTTTGCAGTAATTCCTATGATTCACTCAATTTCAGAACTTTGATTTCCGATTACTTATTTTTACTCTCAACGTATATGCAGTTATATAATGCTTATAGAACACTTAATACCTCTTCTCACTCCCCCCCGCCCCAATTTTTTCACTGATTTCAAATTACATTCCAAGCTTCAGAGGCGAGGTGTGTCCCTTATAAGATCTGATAGTGCAGATTGGCTTTGTTTGGAAGTGCTGATCTTCCACTCTTCTAACACCTAAAAAGAATGCCAGCTGACATTTGAAAACACATGCATTAGGACTTCACCCAGTTCTGGCTAGTGCCAGCAGCTTAAGTGAAAGACCTTGCTTTAGAAGGACCCCTCAATCTGACAAGGTCAAACAGGCAGAAGCAAGCATTCAGCATTTTGTACAGAGGATATGAGGTGATTGACCAGAACTGAACAAGTCAATGCCAGAGTGACAGATTCCCAATTCCTAAATCACTTCAGTTTGTTACCTTTTTGTCCTATCTAGAAGTAGATAAAGCAAAATTACTTTACCCAGCTGTTTATCGAATTATTTATATATGGGAGAAGCCACATTTGGCCAGAGCTCAACTAAGGTAATTAATAGATGTATTTCTTTCCACAGGAGTTTACTGCAGTGCTTTGTCTAATTACTCCTACCAGTTCAGCCACAGTCCCAAGAACTTCTCCAAAAGGTGGCAGTCTACCAGAAGCAGATGAGGGAGGCTTATCACCAACAGAGGGAAAAGCAGACAGCAAATAAATTTCTCATGACTACCACAATGCAATACCTACAGGAAGTAATTATCACCATACTGTTATTTATTCTTCTGTCTCCAGGCACAGTCTTTGTGTTCCCTCACTGTCCTTTTCTGCAGCAGTTGCACTTACAAGTTTTATGCTGGCTTAGTGGTTAATAACTGCTGTGTTGAAGGCATCTGGTCTGTTAGTACATCTAGGAAATTTTCCCTTATGAAAAGATACTGTGAGAAAGGCAGAGGTCAACCTTGGGGATTTCTAGGCATAAAACAGAATGTGCACACTAAGATATAATCCACAGAAATCCTATGATAAAGGTGGAATATCTTTACCCTTGCTGAGGGAAAATTACCAATTTAAAGCTTCTTTGGGCAGCTATTCCGACCTTAGGAATATTTAATAACAGCATGGGAAAAAAAAAAAAAAAGCCCTTAAAAGTAAACATTTGTCCCTCAGTCATACAGCATTAAATTGCAAGCCATACCATCTCTATAGGGTGCAGGTTCCAAGCCCTACCCCAGATGTTTACACACTGTTGCTACTTTTTTTTTTTTTTTTTAATTCTATCCAGCCCTCTGTATTATGCATATATAGTGTAACTCAATTAGATGCATCTTGATCCCAGTGACCAGGCTAATGAGCCATGCAGGTCATCCTGTAGGTCCCTGAAGTTCAGGGAGTTACCCTGACACTACAGCTCTATGAGACTTATTCCTAACACCTGAAGTAAACACATGTACAAGTTAATTAATTGCAGCTCTTCCTCCTTCCCTTAACCAAGGCTGAATTACTGCATGCATGCATCAGCATGAACGTGAAATAAAATACAAAAAGCTTCCTTCTTAAACCAGAAATTGCAATATACTGAAGAGCTGAAAGCCTCAGTGTAACACAGCTATCACAAAACTGCACATACAGTGATATGCACATACAAGCTGATGATGAGAACCATACCAGGAATATAAACAACAACAAAAAAAAAAAAACACATTCCTACTCCAAAAGAAATGCACTTGAGTTTCTAATTATCAGTGTTCGGAACTGTGGGGCAATCAGAAGCTGTGATGTGATAAATGTTTGAAAGCTGATACTGGTTAAAATAAACCTAACCAGCAAAACCTTGTCAGGAAAGCCCCCCCCCAAAAAAAAAGTACACAGGATCAGGGTGAAAGTAGTAAACACTATACATAAAACAGGAACATTATCAAAGTATGTTAATTTACTCAGATTGTAAGATATCTTTTTAGATGCTCAGATTCTGCTTTTAGCAAGGCTACCTGCTCATTCAGCTCAGTGACCTTGATATGCAGTAAAACCAACACAGTTACAGAAGATTGATTTCAATAACTTTCTGGAATGAATCCAAGGCAGCTTTCTATTCTGCAGTCTCTACATCAAAAAGTAACATTCAAACACAGAAAAAGCAAGACAGACTGTAGCTGCTCTTACCCCAGGTAAGGTAAGTGCAGTCTGCGGTTGCCTTTACACCTTTCATTGCAACATCTTTTCTACAGGGTGTGTCTACACTCAACTTGTCACATACTATGCCAATAAGCAAGGCTAGTAATGAAATACCACATTTCTATCCCTGCATCAAACAGTGCAAAACTTGCTTAAACGTTTTTGCTGTTATTGTTTTTAAGATGGAATACTCTTAACAACTGTGGGATTTTGCATTATAGACAAGGTAAAGTGCTGTAACACTGCTGTTTCATTGCTATCAGTTTCATTACAATAGTAAATACTCACTGAATATACTAAGCCAGCCAGCTACTAGAATGCTATTATGCTACCACCAAATTCATCAAAACAAAACACAAAAACAAAACATTGATAATCTCTGCAGTAGACAAGTGTACCATGTTCTTAGCCTATAGATACAAAAATGAGAACCTTCTCATTCAACATACAAATGCCTCCACTCCTGAAGTGTGCCATAAGGAGCCTTGGGCCACAACTCTTTGCACACAATTTAAGCTGCTTCTGCAGGACTTTGGACACGCTCACAGGGACATTCACAGAGCATTACTAAAACAAGTATCAAGACATGAAGAAAAACAGACATGAACCAATAATTGAACAGAGACAGTCCACTGTCTTCCATGATAGCACCGCTTATGATTCCTTTTCACAGCTCATTAGAAGCTATTTTATTTGTAGCCAAGTAGTGCTTTTCCACTCACTGGACGTACAGTATTTTCAATGAAGCTTGAAGTAAAAAAGCTCACCAAATTAGAGGATAAAACCTAGAAAGATCAAGGTTCACCAGGCTGTAGTAAAAAAAAAAAAAAGTCCCTTTAAGGCACTTTTCAGGCCTAACTCACTAAGGAAGAAAAACGAGTGTAACCACAAGCTCCAGAAAGAAACTCAGCAAGTCTTGAAAACAGGTTTAAGAGTTCTGAATCATAGATTCAGAAAACGGATGGATCAATAATTCATTAGGATGATATTGTTAGGCCCCTCATAAAATGTGCATGTCTGAGAAGACAAGCCACCTACATGGCTACAAGTAAGAGCTACAGTTCATAGCAAAGCCTCTTAAATTTCCTGAATTGCAAGAAGAGTGAACACTGAAGGTTCCTGAAGGTTTTTTGTATTGCGCTTATTCAAATAGAACAGTAATTTAAGAAGCAACTTATATTTCTAAATCAAAACATAACCTTCAAGGCTCTCACTTCTGGTTGCATAACCTATTTATAAGCCATTAAGCACAGTCTTCTGTCATCACATATTTGTTTTTCAGGAGACAAAGGCTGTTCTGTTTCTTCTTAAGAAATATGCCTAACCATGCAGGTACCCATAACTTTTCAGTGTGATTCTGACAGATTTTACATACAGGTTAGTAGGTGTAAGATCAAAATTCAGGGAAAAAAAGTCACAGTGTTCCTGTTCAAGTTATTTCCAAGCACAGCCAAAACTAACAAATCCTCATCTGTCAGTATATCAGTTCCCTTAAATGTCATGTCAAGAAACACTTTGCAGCATGTTTTGCGCATTTGCTGTTTGGCGTACTTTCTTTAGATTATACGTGAAGTGCCACACTTGACAGATATCATGGAAAAGAGATAAATGTCTCAACACTTATTCTTGAAGTTGTATCTTGATTTATTCATTCATCTTTCTTTTAATATTAGACAGAGTACAAGTGTTTTACCAACTTCAAATCCAGAGGTTCTCTGCCTTTCCCATCTCTTCCTTCCCTTTTTCAAGGAATGTTAGTGAATACTAATGAATTACAAAGGGTTATACTTACTGCACAATCACAGAACCAGATAATACACAAATGTTTTTAAAGATTTACTTACTGGCATGCTGGTAGCAGAATGTAGCCAAAGCTAGTATTTTCTTCACAAATCCATTTTGCAAGTATAATATCACATTTCCTTCAACGTAGTTAGGTACACTCACTTTCTTAACATAGTATCTTTGATATCAGCATTGAACTCCTCTAACATTACCACATGTTCCATCAGGAACATCATTGATTCACTTCAATAATTTAAAAACATCCCACTATCCTTCTTTGGGCTCATAAAAAAGATAGTAATGCTCCTGCGCTACAATATTTAAATCTTACTTTTTCAGTTCTACACTTGTGCCCTTCTATGCTCCAGGTAACTCACTTAAACTTAAAACATTCTATTCCACCTGCTTTGTAACCCTTACATTCCAACTCTTTCCTTAATTTCAGTGCAGACAAAAATAAAGTTAAGGTCAAGAATATGCTCTTGGCAGCACTTAACTCATTTTTACAAGTGCCAATGAACCCTTCAACTGTAACCATACAACAAGTACAAAATCCGTCAAATCCAGCAAAGAGAAGTGTCTTTTTCCCCGGCCAACTCTAGACAGAAGGCAAAATAAAAAAACCCTAAAAATGTGACTCTTCATCAGCATGTAGTAATTCTTTTTCAGTACCAGATTCAAGATCCTAGGGCATATCTAGTAGTGGCTTCAGGTTGAAAAATATAAAAAATGGCTCATAAATAATTGAAATCTACTGAAAGAGGACAGAAGTAAATCAAGGTCTCCAGGACTAAAGGAAAAAACAACTTTGTATTGGAAAAAGTCCAAGGAAAAAATGAATGAAAAAAAGAAAAAAAACCTTCTGTTTTAGAAATCCTCTAAAATTTTCCTGTTCTAGAGACAGAAGATTGTTTATACAATATTTCTGACCAAACTGGAAGGAAAAAGCTAGGGAAGGAATCAGGTTTGTTTTGTTTTTTTTGTTTGTTTTTTTTTTGTATGAAATATTCACCTCAGTTTTGTACATGAAAGAGAATAGATATATTAGAAAATAAAATACATTTTATATAAATTTTTACAGGCTGATTTAAGTTTTCCTAACATTCTAGAAGCATCTCAGAGCATAAACAAGAACAAACTCTTCTAGCTATCACCAAAAGCTATTGAATATACACTGTGTTACAAACCAGGATGAAAGATGATGTCAAGTGTAACAGTTAATGTGTCACAGAACACATTTGTACAATCTTTTCAAAACTGTCACAATATACAATCTTTGCCATCCAAAAACTTCAGTCAAGTGATACCATTCCATCACAACAATGGGGCCGATCAGCTACTCTCACAACTGCTTTGCAACCTGGAAGATGTGGATTAATCACGACAATCCTGCAGACAAGACACTGTCAGCAGGAAGAAATGCACCACGTTTCTCTCCAGCTGGGCTCTGTAGGTAGTGATGCTACTGTGTTTTGACTTACGTACAAAGTGCCACTGAGTCTTCTCATCCAATTGCTCAACCAGACTAAAAAAGCTGATGGAGGATTTCATCTTTTGTTACCACTTTTTGAAGCATCTTTTGTACTACTACTGTTGATTGCCTTCACCTAGATACACTTACTCTGATAATACAGTGCCATTACTAACAAGACAGTTCTGAAATTTCCAGCCCTACCATCGTCATGGACAAAATCTTCACATGAAAACTGGTGTAAACATGCCAGTACCGCACATAATGTATAAAAAGATCTCAAATGTATAGAAATTTAAAGATATACATGTCCTTGATATCACTATCACTTCCATCTATCATGCTGTATTTTCACTCTCTTCTTCACATCATCCCACTAACATCCCTCTGCTATAACATCAGTTATAGTAGGAAAGAAAAATCTTTCATCTTTTACAGGCAAGATAAGGTAGCAGGGACAGCAGGAATAAGGAAGTCTGGAGTAGAAGTTACTGCTGTCAAAATGAAGCTTCCCTCCACCCCCCTCAAAGTAAAAACCTATTAACTGCATTGAGTAAGCAAAAAAAAAAAGTTATAGTTTGACATCTATAATTAAAACACAATGCTGAAATGTTTCTGGAGATGGAGTCTGCCTTCAAGCTAGATTATTCGTATTTAAATCAGAATGTTTGTCTGGCTCATTCTATTCACTTATTAAATGAAATGTAATCATTTCACACCACTCAGAAATCAGTTACACACAAGCAATACAGAATGAAAAATCCTAACAGAAAGGAGAACTGACAATCTAGCTCTGGAACCAGATTAACTCTTGCATTTCTGGAGACTGAACAAAAAAGAAAATGTATAGAGATGAGAATTATTTTTCATTCCAAGTTCTCTCCAAGTTGTTTGTTTTTTTTATCATTTTTAATCCTCCAGTGTTATTCTACCCTACCCCTTGAAAAAAGAACTTGCCCTTCTGAGGCAATTAAGAGAATTGATTTGTCCACAAATGAGACTTTAGGCATTTCACCCCCCTTTCTTCAGCATTACTTGGAGCAGGAAGAACAGCATGGGAGGATGATAGGAAGGACAACCACAGGTAGTTATTTATGAAGAGCATCTGTCAACGAAAATTAAAATTTAAGTATAAAACTTGCTTTATTTTTTGTAAAAATGAAAATGTTTAAGATCTTTAAGAGAAAAGATGTTTAGACTGACCACAAATTCCTTCTTGTATTTTTTCCGTACAATAAATGATGTACTATAGAAGGCAATAATTCTGAAGAACTATAGAGATCTCCCATAGATGAGAGAGAGAAGGATTTTCCTCCCTCTTCACATGTTTTTTTCACTTTTCATCCTCCCAGTCAAACTCTGCAGCCACATAAATCACCTGAATTTAGATCAGCTCTGACATAGCCACATGCAACCACACACAGCTCTGACACTGCCTCATGCAACTATGCAAAAGCCTTGTTTCACCCCAGCGTAGAGATAAGCATTAAGCTGTTGCAGCTTTCAACACAAAAAGTGGGATCGGCCTTAGAGAAGAATCAAATCAGTGAAAACATTCCTATTTAGATGAGAGCCTTCAAACAAGTGCAATTTCATCATCACTATGAAAGAAGCATACTCATAACTGATAAAGATGGAAGTGTTCCCATTTTGTGTTACAGAATAATTAATTGTTGAAACCTCAGCCTTTGCCAGCTCACCCAGCTATTCAGTACTTGTTACAGAAGGACATGTACAATAAAACACAGAGAGCAACAACAGGGAATACACAGAGGCCATCCTTTGAAAAAGAAGATAAAAATATTTTTGTATGCCTCTAGGCCACAGCACAAGACTTTATTAGCCTCTAAGCTTTTTTTTTTTTAAATCGCCATTATCACATAGGTGTCAGAGACACTGTACGTGCAACCTCCAGACTAAAGCATCTCTTCTGAATATGGCACTTGTTATCAAAGATCTAGAAAGAAGCTAAGCCCTGAAGAGAGAACAAATGCAAATAGCATTTGGAAAGCCAATGCAGATAAGCATATCTGGTCCTCCATTCATAGTAAGCCCTAACATTTGCTGAAATCAGTGTGAAGGATATGAGTGGCTTCTCCCTGTGATTCCTCCTTCAGGCCCCGGCCACCAGGCAGCAGCTCCACTGAGCTGTATGAGCAACATCCCAATACGGGTGACAAGATGCAGAGAAACTATCCAGATTCACAGGATAGCTACATAATCTTTCCTCTAAAAATGCAACATTAAGTACACTTCCCCAGTAAGACACACCAAGACTGTTTTCCATCAAAATGATCTTCCTGAACAAACAAAAAAAATACACAGACAGCATAATATTACAACAGTGCTATGCAAACTAACTGAAAGAAGCTGTTCACTAAAAGACGAAGAAGATCCGCATCAGTACTTAATAGCTGACATGGACCATTGGGTAGGCAAAGCATCTATGTTCTGCAGAGTGAAAACTGCTTACCTTGGGACAGATCTATTAGGCTGTACAGCTACACTGATAGGGACAGAATTATAGACATGGATGTACCACCAAAGGCATAAGATCATAAATAAGACTATGAAATTACTGTAGCAACCGATGGACTGTTAAGGCATGACAAGTCTTTTACTTTTCCCAATCCTGATTTCTGTGCATCATCATTCTACTGCTAATTACATAATTAAAGGATCTGTGTGAGCTTAACAGCACATCTACTTCTTGTAGAAAGCAGAGAAAATTCAAGATTAAGAATGCCTTGCCAGAACAATGACAGAAACAACATGAGAAAAAGAAACATTCCTGTTAAAACGTAACTAAATTCTCCAAATCGTGTTCACAATATACTAATATACAAAGCATTTGCAAGTTACCCACAGACTCAGAATCCCAGCGTCACAGAGTGTACAATGAAATGCATATTTCAAAATCCTAATATAAAATGGGAGGAGCTAAGCTGTAGTAGTAGGCAATTCATCTGTCATTTTAGGTATTACACACATGATTCACGAAGTCAGCATACAGATGCAAGCTTTTACTCAGTGGACTGAAAACAACCATCAGGGAAATCCTGAAAAGCCAGCAACCTTGGGGTGAAGACAACAATCTTAACTGATAGCACAGGCCAAGAATCACAGAATCAAGGGGGTTGGAAGGGACCTCCTGCCAAACCCCCCCGACAAAGTAGCTCCCTAGCCCAGGTTGGACAGGTAGGCATCCAAGCAGGTCTTGAACATCTCCAGAGAAGGAGAATCCACAACCTCTCTGGGCAACCTGTGCCAGTGCTTCATCACCATCACTATGAAGAAGTTCCCACACATATTTATGCAGAACTTCCTATGCTTCAGTTTGTGACCACTTCTCCTCATTCAAATATATAATGGGAGCACAACTAGTTAGACGGCTTGGTCTTCAAATGCACCATATTTTAAACTGAGAACAAGTTAAGACAATACCACACAAACTAAGCATGTAAAGCTTTTCTCTATTACACAGCAGGATGAACAGGTCAAAAAGAAGCATGACTCGTCTGAAACAGCTCAGCTTTCCAAAATAAATAAATAAATAAATAAACACCTGGATCTGTAGTTTTACAAGTACTTTGTGTCAAAAAGATCAATATCAGTTTATTTCTCAAGACTGGTTTGCTTCACCATACACTACTGATGCTTAATTTTTAGTTGCTCAATTATCAACACCTTAAATAAATAAGTTGCCTTTTCAAAAGCACAGCAGTAACTCAGTATTTCTAGATAGCACAGATTGCAATAGAGGTGCCTCACCTGGTGCATAAAATCGACATGTGAAATTTTTAACTGATTTTGAAAATATCAGCCTTAGTGCTAAGTGAAATAAGCAAGCAATTAGGACAGTTATAAACGTTTTTGTAGCCAACTGTATAAAACATTCCCATTTTACCTCCTACTGTTCCCTTCTACTCCCAGTTCCTTCCTTTGTTTGCCATACTTCCACAATATGTAGTCAACACTACCCACAGAGTTATTCAGATAAACAAAATCGTAGTAGTGAGACAGCTATTGATCCCATTCTCTACAATTTTTAGACAGTGCTCAACAACCAAAATTATCTGCTCTTACATTGATTACTATTTGATCAATAGCATGCCTTATTCTTTACAGGCTGAAGGACTGATACAGGTGACCATAAAATGTTTCCTTGAATTTATTAAATGCCATGAGTTGTTTTCTTTCTTTCCCCTGTGAAATCATCCATTTGAGTATGCATCCATGTGAATAAAGGATATTCCTATCTGAGATCTACAGTTTGTCTAATGGAGTCTCAGGGGTATACATATCTTTACTTCTGTCAACTTAAATCTTTAAAGAAAATCCTTACAACAGCTTCAGTCTAGTGGTGTTCATTATTACTATTGGCAATAAGCTAAGATTCCATAATGCTGAAGAAACTCCAGCTCAGCCCTCTGATATTTTTCTGCTTGAAAATATTTGCAATGTGTTTCAGTCTCTAGAAGCCACAAAAATCTGCAGTTGATCAAATTCATCATGCTGAAAAACATTCTTTGGGGTAACCGTGAAAAATTGATGTAAAAGCATGTTAGCTCTCAGATAGCGTTCAAATTAGCTATAGTGCATTATTTCTTAAGGTATGTGAATCTCCAATTGAAAAAGCAATTTAGTTGCAGTGCAATTGTCTCAAATATATATATATATATATCTGTAGGTACTTTCAGAACGTTCCACGATGTTCTCTCCAAATATGAAAGACTATTTTCATTATATTTACCTGTATTATATGGGATGCATACTGTTATATCCTCTGTAAAACCACTGAGAAAAATAACTGCAAACTGAATTCAAAACTCATCATTTTGAATATTACACATTATAGCTTCTTCTACATTCTACTGTTGAGATTACCAGGTTAAAAATTTACTGTAGCTGCTTTTATTTATTTTCTTCTGATATGTCATTGTCTCAAAAGCCAAAAACCTCATCAGAAGTGTCATAACTCAAAATCTGCATTCATTCCAGTCTCCACAGTATATTTTTACAAACTGCACCATCTAATGGCAGAATCTTGCTATTATTTCCAATAGACTCTTCCTATATAGAAGTTTGGATGCTTCAGCAGTTCTCAGCTATCTAATAACTCCAGAATGATCATAGAATTTGTGAGGTTCATAAGAGGAAGAAAATCTTTTCTCAAACTTAAATTAGCTAGCAGCGTGCCTTCATCTCAACTGGATATCCAAAGACACCTAAATATTATCTCAGATCTCTTACTATGATTATATCCTTAGTGAGCTAACACAGGCCAAGGTGGCAGGACCACAGTAATTACATATTAAAAAGAATCACATGATAAAACAAATCTAGATGGTGCACACAGTAAATGGAACAGACAAGGAAAATATCAGTCTTATTTTTGTTCATCTTGCACTTAAAACTTGCAACTTATATTGGTGCCAAAGCAGGTAAAGTAAGTACACAGCTAAATCATGTTTGTTTATCTAGACTATATAAACAACAACAGCTGTGTATGTTACAACAGTAACATCGGTGACCAATTAGAATCATAGAATAGAATCACTCAGGTTGGAAAAGACCTTAAAGACTGAGTTCAACCACAGCCTAACCATACTACCCTAACTCCAACAACCCTCCACTAAATCATGTCCCTGAGCACCACATCCAAACAGTTTTTAAACACATCCAGGGATGGCAACTCAACCACCTCCCTGGGGAGCCTATTTCAGTGCTTAACAACCCTTTCTGTAAAGGGTTCTGCAGCTCTATAGCAGTTTTCGCAAATACAGTATTTCTTTGCCAGTATTTTGCAGTCTTTAAAAAAAATCAGTAATGCAGACTGAATATCAAAAGGAAAAAAATATATACAATTAATCTTTAAAAACAGTCACTAACATAGTAAGCTTCGCCTTTCACTTTTATCAGCTCATTTACACACACTTCTGTCCTTATCTATATTTTATTGAGGTCAGAGTCTTCACTACTCCTTACTGCAGTGTTCTTGCCATTCTTTTCTGGAAGAAAAAAACACAAGACCAGTTCTGACATACAAGAAATGCTGATGGTTAGAGTACTAGATTGCCAGATACTGACAAGCTATGTGAGTACTCTCTCTATTCCCCACAAAGCCTCCATGTCAGCAGTTGATTAGAAAAACCACATCTTCACTCATGAAGAAGGACCAACACAAAACCATCATACACAGATGTAAGGAGCAACTTGTGCAGAGGTCAAATTTAAAAACTGCTGAATTCCCCTTTGAAGCTTTGGTCAGCCTAAGTAAAATATAATGCTAAGTAAATCAGTGGTCCTGTTCAGAAATGCAACATTTATATTCCTCAGAAACCATGTTAGCAATGAACTGTTTTTACCTCAGAATAAGGAACTAAATATTCTTCACACACACACCAATTTCTACAAGATTACTACAAGATCTACTACTCCAACGCATACAATGATTTATTTGTAACCTCACTGCAGCTTTGGCAGTAAGTCAGTTTCTTAGACAATCCTCACAACTATAAGCACATGATCCAATGACAAATTTGTCACTTATGAAAGCAGTATAAGTTTGCTTATCTAATACTAGCAGCTACATTAGAGCCATTTGCAGCAATTTTATTACATTTTAAAAGAACCATCTCCTCCCTTTTGCCTGTCTTGCAGTTTGCTGCTGTACACTGGAGATACAAGCTCAAAAGCTACAACAGACTGTGACAGTTATGTGTCTCAGCCATGCTATTTACTCCAAAAGGCTTTTATTCAAATTCAGCAGCATGCAAACACTCAGTATTCTTTTGTTAGAAGAAGTTGAAGTGGTGACCTTCTGTTCTACACAATTTTAGAAATAATTACAGACAAATAAGCATAGATATAGCCTTCAGCCTAACATCACTCCACAAGTACACCCCGACCTGCAGTGGGACTGGAATCGGTGTCAGAAATTTACTGTCTTATGAATTAAGAAGGCTACAGGAAAAAGGAAGCACTACATATCTCTCAGCTTTCACTTCTTTTTAATAGACTTTGTTTCTGATATTTCTGTGAGATGCTGTTTTGAAAGATTCAGTGACTGAATACAGTTTGCATCACCTGTCTTTGCCCCTCCTACCTGTTCACCTGAGTGTTTTGAGACCCTTTAAGAAGTAAAGCTGTCTTAAAGATTCTCACAACAGGATATTAACTCATCCACTGGATTACACCAGATGCCCCAGCAACAGAGTTCAGAATTTGGTTCTGCAGTCTCAGGAAGCAGATGTTCAATTGTCTTCCACACACATATAAAAAATAAATAAATTTAAAAATCGAGAAATGAAGAAAATTGTGGAAAAAAATAGTATCCTTAAGTTTCACTAAAACCTTAACAGCCACTTGCTGTCCCTACAGATGTTTCAATTTTTACAGCATAAGCATTTTTCCAGTTCATCTGCCATTATTTTTTTTTTCATAAGGATGGACCCTCTATTCTGTTTTCTTTACCCTCCTCTATTTAAATGGGCTTAGAATGCTCTCATTAGCCTATTATAGCACTCACAGCACAGGGAGGACTGAAGACAGGTGCCAGAAAATAGGAAGCAGAAAGCTATCTTTCCTTCCTCAAGGAAGTCAGGCTGTGGCCACAGCCATTCAGCAATTAAACAAGTAGTAGCCCCATATGACCTGAGCAGACTGGTGATTGCAGCAGGAGGTGGGAATCATCACTCAGTGATTGGAATGAGGGTCAGTCTGAAACATTCAGTCAGCAAGTTAGAACTCCTGCTGGAAAAGCCCACTGGTCTGGAGTAGAGGCCCATGCCTTTTCACTGACTGGTGCTCCTCACAGTGGACAGACATCCCAGGTGAGGCTAGGTAAGGGCAACACATGATCTCAGACAATTAGTGCTCCTGGTACTCTCCAAGTTCTGTAATAGGAACTCATTCCAATGGTGTGATGCAACATCCACTCTACATCATACCTTTTGTTGGTTTGTTTTCTGAAGTCCTACCTTGTCTTTCCCTGTGAAACAGCCTTAGTTAGCTTAGTCTCTTTGTTCTTGAGATATATGTACGCTAGCTATTAATTACTCCAAACTGTTTTCCATTTTCCAGCAAGATCGCTTAGAAGACCTATATCTGCTTGCCTCCCCTTGAACAAATGGCTTGTACTTGTCACAGGACGACATGAAAAACAATAAAGAAATTGATCATCCTGCTTCAACTTCAATTGTAGGGATGTTTATTTCCTTAGTCATGAAGACACCTCACTTCCAAACAAAAAAAAAGAAAAAAAATGTAACAATTAGTAGTTGTCCTTTGTCTTTTCTTTCTCACAGACAGACACTTTCTGTTCTGACCAAACTGTGCAGCTTTAGGACAGTAGCCAGCCAAGTGGATTGTCAACTTTCAGAATATTCCAAGAAAGACCCAAGACAAAAATCAATGGGTGTGATATAAACCCAACTTTTACAATCAGGAAAAACACAGGCAAGGTATCTTCTTTCTTGACATTTCTAGAGTACACATACTTATTTAGAGCAAGAAATAACATATATCTACCAAATTGTACTTAAATAATGCCATAGATACTGAACCCAGAAAAACAAAGGACAAAAAGAAGGAAACAGTAGTCCAGTTGGGGATACCTTTAAACTAACCAATTTTAATATTTTTGCATTTGATTTTGTAAATCTCATAACAGCAGTGTCAGAAAGTACTTTATGAAGGCAAGATAATGTATTTTTCCTATTCAGCTAGGCACAACTATTTTCTGTTTGCTAATCCCAAGCTCATAAGTGATGAAGTTGAATGCAATTGTTTGCATCTTTGATGCTTTCAAGCTTAACAAAGGAGTTTCTAAATGTAAGAATAAAATAGGCAAGTACTGTGCAATCATTAAGGCTCATGAGCTCAAGATGGAATGTCAAAGTCCAGCAAATACAGCAAAACATTTAAAAGAGCAGAAGGGGGGAGGGGGACAAAGAAGTTCTTTGGATTTTGAACTGGTAGTTGAGATCTTCGATGCCTAAGAAATCTGAATGAATGTCTGTTCAAACATTCCAGCATGAACAAAACCCAATAGCAGATTTATGTTTGTATATACAACCTAAACTGTTTTGGACTGCAAGTGATACATTGGTGCTTTTAGATCCAGGCACCTTTCCTCTCCCTAAAAGTCCCCCCAGAACAACTGCCCAATATCCCACTTCCTTGATCATGTAAGAAAACAGATCATGTAAAGAAATAAGAGAAAATACTAGCTGTGAATTCATGGTATAAAGAGAAACTTGTTCATATACATATGATTTAGCCTGCTGAATTCAAACTCACAGCCGTCATTTAGATTTTTGAACAAATACATAAAAACAAGACTGCTCAGAACTGGTATTTCACAATACTAAAAAGCATTTTAAGAACTGTTATTGTGTGGAATAATTGCTTGTTGAACATCAAAATGAGCTGATGTTCAGGAACATTATTCCAGCCCTGTGCAGTATATGAATCATATACTTCATTGTCTTACTCAGCATCTGCACTTTATTTTGAACACAACTCTAACTATAATTGCCATGTAAATCTGGAATAAATCCAGTAAATTTAATGAACGTGACTCAGATTTTTACCAATCTGAGAGTAGTTGGGGCCTTCAGGAGACAAATGGACCACAGACTGTGAAACAAGCATATTGAAAATGAGTAAGTCCATTTGTTTAAGGACAAGGACAAAAATAAACATGAACAGCTGTCTCCATTGCTAGGCAGTCCATCAAAATGAGGCAGGGTTCCAACTGGAAAGAGTTGCACAAATATATTATAGTGCATATGAAAGCACTAAATTTTGCAGAGGCAGCTTTACTTTTGATGTTTCCTAAACTGTTGGATCTACTTTGCAAAACTGGGGCCTGTTTGCAAAATAATGTCCTTAACCTTGTTGTTTTATTTGAATGAATACTTAAGTTTTGAGGACTTCCTCTTCTGCTGCCTTTTTTTCCTCCCTGCTTTAGTATATGAAAAGATAAGAACAAACTATATTATAGCCCTCTCCTGGTATGCCTAAAGGAAAACTGGGGATACAAGTGATGAAACATATGTCTAGGAGAGAACACAATAAAAGGAGACTCACATTTCCCCTGCAAAAGCAGCATACCCTGAGGCCCATCTACTATTGTTACATAGTGACACATAGCACAGGGAACAAGAAGAAGTCAGTGCACAGTTGCAGAGCTTCAACATCACTGTGATTAATGGAGCCATGGTGAGTTATCTCCCATGGAGGTACAGAAGCTCTTAAGGAAAGGTGGAGCAGACAGCTATGGAGAAGGGATCACACCCTGTGCAGAAGGGTGTCTTGAGTGAATGCAGCTTTGCCTTGGGACACACATATAAGATCTTGTGAGTAAGAATCAAAGCCCACATGAAGCACAAGTGGTGATGCAGGCACTAATACTTTCAGGTGACTTAAGCCACCTCAGTGTTAAGGCGCCAACACAGTATTGAATTGCCTACGCAGCTAAGTACCATCTAGGAGACCTCTAGATTTCCTGTTGCAGGTGATCAGTCAACACACCAGAGAATCTGCTGCTCAAAAACAAAGAACTTGGACAATACAAGGGCAAAGGGTAGCCTCAGCAGCACTGCCAACAAGACAGTGGAGTTTAAGATCCCAAGACAAACAAAATTACCAACCTGGACTTCAGAAAAAGCTGGGTTTTACCAGTGAAGGTAACAGCTTGACAGAATCCTGTGAGAAATTGCTTTGGAGGAATAAAAGGGCCAAGAACAGCTGGATAATTTACAAGAGTAACCTCCTCGGAGCAGAATTGTCCTTTCCAGCAGGCAGAAGACAAGCACTGCAGAAGGCCAGTGTGAATTAACTTGCAGCTGCTAATTCCACTCAAACACAAAAAGGCAGAAGCACCTCAGGGAATACTCAGCATCATTTAGCACCTACCACTCACAGAGAGTCTGAAACCCAGCTCCAGTTCCTAAAAATAATTATACTTTCTGCATGTTTAATGTACATATATATACATATCAATGCAAGAAGCTCATGAAGCCAGCAATCCAATTTAATGTTGTTCCTATCCTGTTCAGAGCTCTCCATCTTCAGTTATATAAAAACACTATCAGAAACACATTCCAGAGAGACTAATACAGAAAGAGGTGTTTCAGTTTTTAGTTTTCACAGAAATTTCAAACAGCTACAGCTGCTGTATGCTTTCCATGATAACCTGTCCATAGTCTTGAGCTCCAAAATTTCCAAATAAACAATCTCCTATGCCCAGTTAAGTGATTTTACAGTAGAAACAGAATTACTCAGATCAAGTACAAGCACTGACCCTTCTAAGAAGGTAGTCTTAGCACCCTCATCCTTCCATACCTAATACCTGCCTGCTCTTTTCCACTTAGTCTACTTAAAATCCAGAAGAATAAAGTGGTAACTCATCACAGTTATGATCCCCAAATGTTACAATACAAATAATCCACATCAAGTCTGTAAATTCAGACTGGAATAGAAGTTTACAGTAATTTTTACATTCTCAGTAATTCACATTAGAAGCTAAGAAGGTCATTTAACACAGTGGTTTTAGCTGGATGTTGAAGTATTCTGTCATGCAGGAAGAAACTGTCTTGCCTTGGCATCTCAACAGCTTTAAATACCCCAAATCAATGATTGTACATGGAAACTAAGTAAAGAAAATCTCTGTGAACTCTCTACGAGATCCACACACAACAATGTCAAGCTGTTGTAAAAATAGTCCGTAGCTCTATTTGCTGTAAAACCCGACACAACTTTGAAACCTACTAACCAGCATCAATTGTAGGTGTTATTATCACTTTGTAAACCAGTAGCCATTGGAGCGCTCGGTGTGCTCATGGAATCACCCCAGGAGATCTATGCTGAGGCACAATACAGAACTGAAGCAGTCTAACACAGGAGCCCTGATTATGGATTTTTGTTTTAGGGTGATTTCATTTTCTTGCAGATACCTTCTCCCAACAAACCAGAGAAAGGAAGGAGAATATGACTTCAGTGGATGCATGAACCCTACAGAAGAAAAAAAAAAAATAGAGCAGCAGTCATCAACAACAGAAATCCATGCTGGTAAGGTCAGCAATACATTTGGCACCGTGCAACCATTTGCCACAGATGGTCGTCATTTCCCAGCTAATCCTGGGACACTGTGCTGAGTAGCACAAATTACCCAGAGATTTAAAAAGATTAGAAGACAAGCATGTGCAGGGACATAGTTCAGTAATAAAGCACACTGAATGATTATATGAGTAAAGAAAAAAGGAGATCATTCATTTGGGTATCTCAAGTATGCATTAGCAACACCCAAGGAGAAAAAACACAGTATAAGTAACACACAAAGTATTTATCTTCAAAAAGTTATGAAATTTCAAATAACATAATTGAATTATTACTGATCTAAAGGTAATGCAGCTCACTGAATTAATTACTAGACATCTGAATGTTCCAGAAGCAAGGGAACATTTTATTATCTCAATAAGCTTTGCAGTGAGCTCCCAAATCATTAATATTCAGGAAATTCACCTATGCTTAATAATTCGTATTCAATTATTCCCTAAGCACAAAAAGAAAAAAAAAATCTCTTTACAGCAAAAATCAATGCATGTCTTTGCTCTTCAGTCCAAGCTGTACTTGTTTAGTTTGCTTAGGTCATTCAAAACAAGCCCTCTGAGCTCGAGTAATGTTCACTGAAATTTTTCAGTAAAAACTATTACTTGTTTTAAAAAACAAATGCAGACAGACATGAATGCCTTCCACAGAGGTTTGTAGTGACGGAAAAAAAAGTTTGCATAAGGAAAGATTAATTTTATGTACTTGTAGTGCATTCTTCAGGTACTGTAGATTTAAAACATGAATACCCAAATAGAAGCAATTTGACAAGAAGACAAAAGGAGTCACAAACCAAACATTTACTTGTTGATGAAACAGATACTAGCTGCTCTACTGGATAAGCACATCTGTAGATCATCTCAAGAACTCAAGAATCTTCAGTAACCCATAGGCAAATTATACCCACGTGATGAAGATATGTGGGTTAACAGCACGTTATTTTCTGTCATACTTAATCCACTTTCTCCACATTCACTCAGCAGTATATGAACCAATGTTTAAATGGGTTTGAGTGAATCAGAAAAGAATCTGTTCAGTCACAGTTCTGCTCTGTAAACAGCATGGTACTTATTCTGAAGTATTTCAACATGAGATGTGCCAAGTATGTCCCAAATCTCGGCCAAAAAATCTGCACAAAAAAGACATACTAAGTGGTAATTAACATATTTATTCCAACCATAGGGTCCATAAGTCACAGGCCAAAGCAAGAAGAAAAGGTACAATTGAGCAGCACCACTACCTCTGACTCAGAGAGACACACTGTGTGTTAATAGACAGTTATGAAATTCAGAAAAGTAAGACATGTACTTAACACATTGGTTCCGCTGTAATGACCAAAACGTAGCCATTTATATCTTTTCAGTTCTTTACACTGAATTAGATGCAGGTTCTTTCTTCCCCATAGAAGTACCACAAATGGGTTGGTTTACCAATTCAAAAGCTTCCTAACATGGCTTTGAATGAGTCAGACATAGCCACATTTCAGAACACTTCATTTTATTCCTGAAATTATCGAATTCAGCTTTAAAAAAAACTTGAGTATATTTAGATACTTGGTCAAGATACTGGAAAAAGAAAACACTGAAAAGAAAGCCAATGAACGTGACACTGAAATTCTCAAAACCAGATTACTACAAGTCAGTGTTTACAGATGAAATAATCTACAAATGTTACTAAAAGATTACACTTCCCCTGAAGCAAGTCCACATCCAAACATCAAGAGGTGCAACAACATACTAGCAAAAAGAAAACAATTTGTTAGGAATCTTATCCTTCTGTGACTCTGATAAAATGTTCTGCTTTTTGTAGCAAAAATAACAAGAAGTGGAAACATTAAGTGCCAGGCAGCTAATCAAAGATCTGTTGTCAGACTTCCATTCTCTGAGCAGTCAGAATAAACTGAAATGGCAATTGAAATGTTTTCCTGAACTCAGCTGAATTCAGTTATTGTGTTATTTCCCTTTCAATAGGCAGACTAGCACTAAAAATTACTTCAGGTTTTCAATAATATTCTTAAAAGAATATAGACCTTAATTGGTATAAATCAGTACACAACAGGTATTCAAATATAAGCCAACAGTGTATAGAAGTTTCAATCTATGCACCTGTGACTGAAAATACACAAGACTAGATCATACTCAAACTTCAACACTGGACCAGGTAGTTTTACATTAGAATAGAATATACTCTAATGATACTCTTGTGATAAGAATTACACCTTGCAATCAATATCTGTGGTAGAGACTGGATCATGCAACATATGACAGTATGAAAATACGCTGTGCATTAAAATAAACCGTCTGGCTGCCTTAATAACATCCATTTCTATACATCAAAAATTCATCTGAAAAATTACACTAAAGAGGATAGCCAATAATCTTTTAAATGCATATGTTCTAAGTGAGAAAGCTGAGATGTAGAGATAATTTGTAGTTGAGCTGAGCCAGACTGAAGAATAACTGAAGTTAAATTGAGTTTAAAAGAGACAAGATTTGGTTCTGTAAAGTTACAATTAAATGGCAAATGCATTCAGCAGCACAGATTCTAGGGTCACAGAACATGTAGCAGATACAATTAACCCAGGAAATCTTAAGGTGATGAACACTGCACTAATTGTTCTTTAAAAACTTTCACATTTTTCCAACATCCTCCAGACTACTCCTTAGTCTGGAAAAAATGAAACGCCTTTCTTATCTGTCAGGACATAAGGTAAGCACATGGACCACATGCATCCAATGAGTATGTCAAATGGAACTGCAGGTATCCCAGGCAACAGAAGGTGTGATCCATGCCAGCTTTATCAAAAAAGCAGCTTCTTGTAGGAAGCACATCAGCTTTGCAGCTGAGACAGTGAAAACAATGAAACAATTTCACACATCCCACATGTGAGCATAAAAACAACCCAAACAATTTTTTTTAAATCACAAGTCTACTTTTAAAAAAACTTTGGGTTTGCTTTAGCATTCTGAAGTGAAGTTTGAGATAAATCGGTGCAGTAGGTCTTAGTCTGGTATACAGTGCAACATTTACAGCTTTGTCAGAGTTTAGCACTGCTCAGGGGAGCACTTCAAGACAGACAGAATAGGACAATCCAGCTTATCATTTACTGCTCCGTGCCCAGGAACTGCCAAGTTTGTCCAAAACAGCATGAACTCTCTCCTCCTTTATCCGATTTCACAGAACTGCTGAATTGTAGGGGTGGGAAGGGACATCCAGAGATCATCTAGTCCACCCCCTATGCCAAAGCAGCTCCCTAGACCAGGTTGCACAGGTAGGCATCCAGGTGGGTCTTGAACAACTCCAGTGAAGACCTTCACAAACTCTCTGGGCAGCTTGTTCCAATACCACGTCACCCTTACTGTAAAGAATTTCCCACACACATTTGTGCTTCAGTTTGTGGCCATTTCAGCTTATCCTGTCACCACGTAGTGCTTAAAAGAGTCCAACCTCACCTCTTTGCTTTCTGCACATTTGATATTTATAGACATGGATCAGATCCCCTCTGAGTCTCCTTTTTTCATAGCTGAATATACCAGGTCTCTCAGCCTTTCCTCATAATAGAGGTGCTCCAGGTCCTTTATCATCTTTTCATGGAGATCCCTGTCTTTTTGGTAGCAGGGAGCCCAGAACTGGACACAGTACTCCAGGTGAGGCCTCCCCAGGGCAGAGGATCAGCTTCCTTGACCTACTGGCCACACTCTTTTTAATGCACCCCAGGAATCCACTGGCCTTCTTGGCCACCAGGGCACACATCTGGCCCATGGCCAACCTTTCATCCACCAGGACACCCAGGTTCCTCTCTGCAGAACTTTTCTCCAGTAGGTCGTCCCCCAACCTGTATGCAGTTATTCCTCCCTAGGTGCAAGACTCTACATTTGGCTCATGTTAAACCTTATCATGTTCCTCTCTGTCCAACTCTCCAGGATGCCTAGGTCTCGCTGAATGGCAGCACAGCCTCCTGGCACATCAGCCATTCCTCCCAGCTTTGTATCATCAACAAATTTGCTGAGGGTGTACACTATCCTCTCCTCAATGTCATTGATGAGGATGTTGAACAAGACCTGAGGAACACTAAATACAGTCCTCCAACTGGACTCTCTGCCAGCAATCACAAGAATTCTACATTCTATCTTCTTTCGCACATACAGAGCAACTCCACCACCATACCTCACCAGTCTGTCATTCCTAAAAAGTACATACCTATCCCTAACGGCATTCCAATCATGCAAGCTGTCCCACCACGTCTCCATGACTGCAATGAGACCGTGGCCTTGTGACAGCATGCAGATCTCTAACTTATCCTGTTTAAGTAGCATCATACCCTTCTGCAAAGGCTACCAATTGCCTTATGCCCCAAACACACACTATTAAACCAGGCCATTTGCTAGACTCCATTCTGAATTCCAACAGAACACTGGAACTATCAATGAGAAAATTAATCCTAGACAGGTTAACATGGCTTTCAGAAGCTAACCAGTTGAGCTCTTTGCAGCCTTTTCAGCTTTCTATTATCAGTGTTCTTCATATAGAAGTAGGAACGAAGGAACAAATTAGGAAGACTCGGAGACAGGAGCAGAATGACACTCAATCCCCAAAACACACGCCAGCACCATAGCTACTGAGGCATCCTTCCAGCCGTTAATAAGCAGTTAACTTACTAGCCTTAGCTTATACTATTTCACAGTGTTATCCTCACACAATGGAAAACAACATGAAACTATTCAAAATAATACTTAAAAAAAAGACACCTTTTTTCTGTGCTTTTCATTACCGAATTGCCTGTCTCACTAGGACACCACCACAGGAGAACACTATAATGTTGAAGCCAATGCTGAATGTCACTTACTCCCTTGGCAATAAAAACTGCAAATGCAAAAAGGCCAACTGTTTGTTGACATTTTGTGTCCAATTTTAACATTCATACACCTAATTTGCCTCATTTGCTGTTTGTTCTCTGTCAAAATAAAACTGAAAAAGGGTTGTTTCACGTAGGGAAAATTAAAACAAAAATGAGTGGAGCTCAAAAATAAAAAAGGAAAAAGACCTCATTTTCAAAGTGCCAAGATTATTTATCTGCTTTTAAACATCTTGGTTTATGATTTTCACATAAGCCTAAGTCAAAACTCAGACCAATATTCCTGTCACATCATACATTTCATTTAAGCAAATAGTTATTTAATAGCACTCTTACTAACATCACTTAGAGAAAATGATTAAAAGCCATTTGGTATTGTGGCAGTGCTCCAAGTCAGGTTTTGTTCAATACCGGTGCTGGAAAAAAATTGTCAGGTTGTGGGAATGTTTAAATCCTGGTCTGGCTCATGAGAAACTCAAGTTCAAACAGCTGCTCTTTGCTAAAGGTGGAAAAATTCAGGCTAAATGCCTCTAACAACCTCAGGAAGAGCTTAAGTCCATGTATTCCAAATCCTAATATCTAATCACTAGACCTCTGCTACTACCACTAGGAGTATCCTTTTTCTGAAGACAGCGAACATACAGTTCTGAAAAATCATTGTAGTTTTTATTAAGTGACAATTTTCCATTTTGTTTACATGGTAGTCCAAATGGAAGCATATTCTGAAGTTCAAGATGCAGCAAAAATTATTTATTGCAGACATGAATTGCATTTTAAATGATGAAGTTGGTTGTTTTTTAGCTAGAAGAAATCTACTTTGGAGGGGAGTGGATTGTCATGGAGTATCAGAAATATGTTTGTATTACACTGAAAAGCCCATCAAGAGCTGACACATAAGAATATGGAGAACAAACTGTACCATCAACTGAACCATTCTGGAAATTGCACTCTGCCAACTTCCAGGTCCCTCCAAAAGCAATGCCTCCTATTTATTTCCATGGAAGCTATAGATACACTCAATAACACTGTTTGATTGAGCAAATTTTCAGTTACAAAACACTATTTTTCAACTTAGTCACCACCATTGACTATCCATTTTCACCAGCAGTGAACAAGATTCTCATGACACACGTGTAAGAATCTGCACCAGTGGAGGGAATCCGTTTCACAGCTGCTGTGATGGCACCATTGCATGACCCACCATTTCACATCCACTGTTTGGTCTCCATAAACATTCAGCAAGCAGTGATGAATGTCAGTGAGTGCAAGTCTTTCCACAAGAAAGAATTCAGTGACAAAACTTTTCTTCATACTCATTTGCATGCCAAGCACTATTTTGTGTGAGAAACCATTTTCTGCCCCTCTACTGGCATCTGCCAGGCAGCAACAAAATAAAACAGAATATTGGCAGAAAGGTTTAGCCTCTACTACCATACTACCAACGCCTACTTCTGCTGTTGTGGGCCAACATGATAAAATAGGAGACACTACTTTCAGAGCAGCCTTCATACATACTAGAAGTTTATTCATCAGAATTAACATTTAATTCATGGTTCCTGCAGTGCACTTGATAAAATGCATATTTTTCCTGTGAGGCAAAGGAAAAAAACAAAGGTACTAAATACTCCTTTTTCCAACTACTACTGATGGAAAAACCCAAATCTGTCCTGGTACAATAGGTATGATAGGATAGTGATCTTACATGGAAATGTATTTACAACCTACTGGTCAACTTCCAGAAGAACAAATCAGATGCAGGCAACACTCAGTTTAAGACAGATCCTGGTATGAAGAGTTAGAGAACAGAAGTAAACTCTCTAGAAAGAGACAGTTCAAGTCAAAGAATGTCAAGCTGCAGATAGAAAAGGCCCAGGATGTTTTGGGTTCAATACTTGGAGGAGTGGCAAACGAAAGGATTGCCTTGTTATTAATTAAGCATCAAAAAGCCACATAATTTTAATGTGTGTTATTCCTTTTTCATGTCTATCTTGAGAACCAGTAATATTACACACCAATCTGAACATTTCAAAGCATTCAAAGACTACCCAATTGCCAGTCAATTGTAGTAAGACTAGCATTCCTAGTCCAGTCAGGATTAAGAGAGTACATCAAAGTCTGCAGTGTTTCTCCACAATTAAGAGGAAAATACACAAAATATACTGCCCGCACACTGAACACAGCACTGCCCTCCATACTCAGAGAGGCCTTTAATCTCAGGAAAGTTCATCCAACAGTAACTCATGAGGATCCTTAAAGACTCCAGAATTAATATATTGGTATTTCCAAAGTAATAATGAGCAATAAGCAACATAAGATTCCTTATAGAAGAAGGAAGTTTGAATCCACTGTTCTGTGAAACCGTCACCCTTTTCACAGAGAATGAGATGCTTGTGGCCATTGGATGCTTACTACTGCTGATCAGCAAATAGATCATTACTCAGCAATGGGACAGAACTGAAATGTTCTCCCTAATGAATTTCTAAGCACATATACCCAAAATGTTGCTCTTTCAGGTTTCTTTACAGTTCATTAACATTTATTCTCTTAAGTAATGCATTCTACAGTAAGGCAAGAAATTCTTAGAGAGCTTTCCCAGCTCTCTGAAGAAGCTTTTACTTTTATCACCAAACAGACATCACAAGCACTTTCTGCTCTTTGAGATCTATGAAGTATTTAGCTGTTATTCCCAGTATCTTTCTTTTTCATAGGCAGAAAATAAAAGATGACTACATGAGTAACAAGTATGCCTCACACTCAATCACCAGGTAATTGCAGTGATTATTCTAACTTTGTAATTCATTTTAGCAAGGATGCAAACATGAAGTCACTATAAGTTACTTTACCTGAATAGGTATTTTATCTAAATAAGTGATTTGGTGTTCATTTACACTTTCTCTAGTCACACGTGAAAGACAGAACTACCCTGCTGTTAACTGTTTCATATTTTATCCACAATCATTGTCTGGATCAAATGACTGTAGTAAAACAGTACAGTACTGGCATTTTCCAGCATAGTTGTACTGAAGACCACAAACTACAACATCTGAACAACTCTGTCAGTGGACCAATCTCAATATTGCAGCCATAGATCATACCCAGTCTGAAAATAAGACTGCCTTCAACTTACCCCAGAAAATGACAGTCCTAGAGTAAAGAAAATCATGGAATCATAGAATATCCAAAGTTGAAGAAGACCGATAAGGATCAAGTCCAACTCCAGACTCTACCCAGAACCACCCAAAAAATCTGACACTTCCTGAACTCCAGCACTGTGACCACTTCCTTGGGTGGGCAATTCATATCATCTCTTCAGGAAAACAACACGCAACAGTTACATGATAAATTTCAGGCAGTCATTCTGCAGTCTGTTTGCAGCACCGTCCTCTACAGAATGCCCTACATTTGACAGTATATAATTTCCCAAGACAGCATGGCTAATGTCTCAACATCAATGAACAGCAAGACCTCAGAAGCAGCTCAGGGGAGTTTTGCAGTTGGTGAAAAAGTAGCACAAATTCAGTACCTGACACTTACTTTCTGCAGAGCTTCAGAGCTTCTATGAATGGTAACTAAAACACACTCAAAATTAATCACATGCAAAAGGTATAAGTGAATTAGAGCAAAAGCATGGTTAAACCACTGATGCTGCTGCATGGTTTAATGTACCCACACACACACACAAAAAAAGACTAAACTAAGACCTTTGGAAAGAGGCAGAGTTCCTGAATTACTGTTGTTATCGACCCCACATTTGAACAAAAAGTATGTTACATGGGATAGCGATGATCATTTCGTCAACTAATGTACCTTTTCTAAAGTGCAGGGTTTACTCAGATCTATCATATCTTAAATAGACTGTAATTACTAAACAGAAGGTTGTAGCTTTTATCATTTCCTTTTCTCAAAGCTATTCTGAATAGCAAGTAGACATTGTCACTATCAAATGCTGCTGAAGGCATAATTGAGAACAGGAAGAATTAACCTGCCTAACAGCACGGTTGCTTGTTTCCCCCAGACACCCAAATCTACCTCACAATCCAGTGAGAGCATTTTGTAAAAGGGAAAAAAAAAAAAAAAAACAACAAAAGCAGAGTATTATTTAATTAGACATATGATTTTGTCCATCAGATATTTGTTTGGAAAAAGTATTGTGCCTTTCATAGGAATGCAGATGGAAGCAAAATAGCATCCCTGCATTTTGTGTTCAAAATTTCAAGAAATGAAAAATCATTATTGTACTTATGTGGTTTATGCCTTTCCTCCTTTGTACTTCATTTCTGCCTTTTCCCTCACTGATTACATCGTAAGAAGTTTGTCCTCCTATTCTGTCATGTACAAAACTTTAAATAAATCCCCAGTATGAAATTGACCGAAGAACCTCCACACACACAAGTAAATCAGGAAACAAAGCTATTCTTTACAATCCTGTTGGACTTTCTTCCAAAGTTAGCCATTCACACTCATTAAAATAAATTCACTGAAACCCTGGTAGAAGGGGTTTAAGCTGGATGACATCAATTCATGCTTGGGAAAGCTGAAGTTTCTGAACATTGTGCATCAGTTTGGCCAGGAAGTAACACTCCATTAAACACACAGTAAGCAGTATTGTTCATTCAAGTGCCCATACCCACACTTCATACTCTAGCTTATTTTCACATCTTTCCCTGTGAGTACAAAAGAAACAGCTACCAGTTACCTGACTCAAAAAAGCAAACAGGCACACAAGCTTTCTTGACTACTCTATTCAACATCATCTTAGCCAAAAATTTTCTTAAACTCATAAAAAGATAAAGTGAGCTATAATTCGATGAGCTGGTTTCACGTAAGAAATGGCAAAGTAGTGAAGCATAAAGTGAGATGGAGTTGTTTACGTGCCATTACTAAAAGATCAATTTGAAGATGTTTTTATTCACCGCTGTTACTAAAATGCTTTATGAACTATAACAGATACTCTGTGAATGTTTTTCTAAACTTGTACATTTTTCTTTTTAATAGTTAAGATTTCCACTTTGTGTGTTCAATCCCCCATAACATTATAGAAGCATTAGGTCTAGCTCAACAGCATATTGAGCTGAAATTAGGTAAAATAAGGAATAGTAATAAATCCACTAACTTCACAATTACAATAGCTCCTATTTACCCTTAGGTTTTTCATCATGAATCTCTTCTGAGTACTCATGAATTCCAAGAACTGCTTTATTTAGAAAACACCACATCAAAACTAACTCTCCTCCTACTCCAAGTACCAAGCAAAAACAAAAGGGGAACAGTACGCCATTAACATCTGCCAGTTTCCTCCAGGCTGCTTCAGGGAGATAGATTAAAACCAAACACTTGCTCAGAAATTTGTCTCCAAGCAATTCTAAGAACAGAGCACAGATTTAAATAATTGCTTGCTAGATGAGGTAGTCATAAAACCAACAAATCTGAAACATCACCCAGTTATGAAACATTCTCCCTATTATACCTCACTGAAGATATATGTCACTGGAGGTGGTTCTAACTATTAATCAGCCAGGTGTTTGTGCTTCAAAAAATCAAATTATTTTTAACTACCTGTCAGACCAGCCCTGCAGTAACACGCAATCATTCTTCCTTTGCAGAAGGGATTAGCGGCATCCAAAAAGCACAGAGTGGAAAACTGTTTTCCTGGACAGTTATCGTCCCCATCCATGTTTTTTGTTGTTGTTTTTTTTCCCCCCTCAAAACTGCAACCCAAACCATCAATCCTCTATTAAACATTATTTTTCAAATATTTCATTTTGTCAGTCACTGATTCCACCAAGTCATTTCTATTGTAGCTTCACTATGAAGTCAGCGCTTCAGTTAAGAGCACTGACCCACTCAAAAAAAGCCACAATGAAAAAAAAAGTTAAAAATTCAAATAGAATAATAGAATTATTAAGATTGGAAAGGATCACTAAGACCATCTAGTCCAGCCATCAACCCGCATCAAATAGCTTCAGATTGTGTTGAGACTGTTCAAACTTTAAGAGAACTGTTACGATTTTCTTATAAAAGCAAACCTTTCCAGATCACTGAAACTTAAGGACTATGATGTTACCCCCATTATCGCAAGAAAGCCTGAATGAACTCTTGTAATAGTGCTCATGAAAGACTCAATTTTATCTCAGTTTAAGAGATGCTTGAATAAAAACAAGAAAACAAAGATGGTGAGAAGGATAAGCTCATGAAGAATCACTGGAAATATCAGGTTACTCTTCACCTCTCACAGACAGCTGTACGAATACCTCACTGCACTGAGCGAATATCACCAGTAAGTCCAGACAAACTCACTTTTGAGCAGCACTGCCCAGTCATTCTCACTTCCTGTGCTTTGGTTTGATTCCTGAAGTGGTGTTAGAGCATGAGCTGGATTATTTTTAGTCCAAGTCAAGCCAGAGGTGCAACAACTGTTTATGGTCACTGAATCCACAGAATCAGACTGGTCTGATACAGCCCTTGGACTGGGTTCTCTGCACTGATCGTTTTGCCACTTAAAACAAGATGCACTAATTCCCAACACATACACAGGCAGAAAGTATTTCCCTAGAGGGAAATTATCTGTGTGTGCTCAACCACCAACACAGATGAAACATTTTAGGTGCTCCCACTGGAGAATTTCATGTTTCAAAACTCCATACATCAATAGGGTTAAAACAAATTGCCTTAGACAGTTATTACAGCAAATAACACCTATACAAGTTCTATTTTCAGAAGTAGAAAACTGCACTTGTTCCTTTTGCCTGTCTGCCAGAGGCAAAAAAAAAAAAAAAAACTTCACAATCTTAAAAGCCAAGACAATTTATTTGAGAGTTCTGTATGCCTCACCACTGAGCAGTGACTCTATAGCTCGTGGCTGCAGTTTCAAGCCAGAGGAAAATACAGCATTGCATAGCAAAACATGTTCAAATGTAGCAGAAATGGACAGATAACCGTAAACCCAGAGAAAAACTGCAGAAAAGGGCAACTTCCATTTTACTCATCCCACATTAATATTTAGTTTTGTCTTAACCACAGTAATTGCTGCTCAGCTCTTCACATCACTGTTATAGTGAGACATCAGCAAATTCAGGATTAAATATTTACATGAAAGAAAAGCCTACTTTAAATATCTGTCGCATGCCTGCAATTGACTGATTCAACTGTGCTTTAGTTGAAACATTCACTGAACTAAACTTACAGCTTTCATCTATTCTATACCTGTACATATATTCAAAATATGAAAAACAAATATAAAAGTGCAAGGTTATCATAATTTTTTTCAGAAGTTCTCAAACATATATGTCAATTTCCTAAAGAAGGAAAAAACAATACAACCCCGTCCTTCAAGATAACGTATTGTGTTTCACAAAACTTTAATGGAACAAAAGTGCCCTTACTCCTAAACACCACAGCTTCTTAAAAGACAGCTTCCTTAAAAATAGGTAACTGGAGTAATACTCTTTCACATCCTTGTTACATGATAGTTTTGGAGTTGTTTGAAACAACCAAGGGCAATTGTTAAAATCATAGTTAAAGAATCATTCAGACCTGAAGAAGGACAAGCTTAGTATCATACCTTATAGTGGATTTTATTTAAAAGCCTTTAGTGCTTCCCCTGTCCCACAACCTTCAGGTATTCAAAAGAATAGAAATGTGCCCATAGTAAAGGACTGGTTTGTCACAGCCCTGATCTCTCAATGCAGTATCAGTGGCTGAGAAGCCCATAGGAAGCCAAATGCAGACCGGCAGCCCTACCTATGCCTGCCCTCAGTCAAACTTCATTATACCCATCTCAAGCTCACATGGCTGCATCAATGTTTCAGCATAACCTCATCAAATGCAGTTTAAGATCCTGCAATTAATGTTTATAAGAATCTCTCCCAGAGCAAACAAAGTATTTTTTTCCATTACATTCACATCCCACTCACCAGCTGGTCAATCACACAAGCTGGTTCTCTTAGCTCCAAGTAACTTTGGGGGGATTATTCTACTGTCATATTGCTCTGAGGCAACTAGTTCTGACCACGTCAGCACAAATGTGGTAATGAAAATGCAATTGGGTTCAAAGCTGATCTGCATTTGTTTCCTGCTCCCATTAATACACCCCTTGTGGGTGCTGCACCTGGTTTCTATTGTGGCAAAACACAGAGAAAAAGTCAAAAAGACAACAGTGATTTGGGCAACAACTATTTTGTGCAATTTGCATATTTAAACTTCTGATATTTCTTTCCCTCCTATAATAGCACCGTTATAATACATACAATCAATAAAAATTAAATAGAGGAAAGGGAGAACGCCTCCACTTCCTAGCAGTTCCTATGTTCAGCACAATTAGCTCCACTGGAATGTAATAACTATTAGCATTAGCAGAATTACTTGCCTGCATGAGCATTAGTAAGGACAGACCTCAAAGTTCACATTGTGGTTCACCAAAACCCACAGATAGATAACTTCTGAGCACACAGCAGGCTTGTGGAACTCTTCCTAGCTCCTGGGCATGGCTGTACTCTCTGGTACGCTCTGAGAGTTTGTCTCAGACTCTTCTACTTCTCACAAAGAGAAAGCTCAATATACAGATCAGAAAATAAGCTGCATCACCTCCCAGCCCAGATTCAGAGGGAGTATCCCAGAAGTGTCTGAAGAGGGGCAGCTTGCTGGCATGCACTCAGCCTCCTTTCATATCCAAAAGCATCAAGCTTTGCTGGATGAGAGCCACATGAACAGAACAGTCACACAATATGCAGCTGAACAGAAATGCAACTCTTCATTCAGAAAGTTATGAAGTTTCACAACTTGTCAAATAAGTGACATTGACATTGGTTACACTGCTTCCTGCCATACAGCTGCATGGCAAGAATCAGAAAAATGGCAAGTGTCAAATCAGAGTTAGCAGAAACCTAGAGGTAGAAATGAAAAGAATTATTCAGCCTCTGGGGATTTAGTTCCCATCAGAAAGGGAAAACTGAATCATGCATTATTGACATACACAGCTAACTAACAGCTTCAAAATTCTGCAATGCAAAGATCACTTGTCAATAATATTAAATCAATAGCTAATAGATCATGCTCAAATTAATGCAAAATACTGAATTATCCTTGCTCATCCATTAACATCCAGATGATTTAAAATATGACAACAGGTTAACATTTTTTAAGGCAAGCTTTAGGAACGGGAGAGAAAACACGTTCAAGCTCTCAAAATTCCACTTGCAAATCTGGAAAACAAGTGAAGATGACCTACTCCAAAGCCATTATGTTCCACTAAATAAATACTGCACTTTTATCATTCTAAGCTTCTTTACTAGAGGTCTTTGTATGCATAAGTAGGGAAGATTTAACTTCCCTCACTTTCTTACTGAGACAAACTACTATCACTTTTGAAAGTGACAATCTTTCTTCTGTTCAACTGTGGAGGTAGAAAAAAGAATACTTGAACAAGACTAAAAGTTGGTCTACATTTTGCTACAATTACAGAAGATTTTCAAGCATATTCTTAACCTTACAGCATGCACAACAAAGTCAAGGTATTCACTGTCCAATCAATTAAGCAAGGTACAAACCCAAACTTACATTTGGGCCAAAAACATCTTCAGTCTATTAATAAAGTATCATAATGGCTGAACAATCAAAATGAGATAGAAAAACTCCTACAAAATACTGATATTTGATATTGATTATAGTATTTGAGCTACGTTTGCATCATGTTTTAGCTAGCAAAGAAAAGAAAAACTTTTCATCCTTAGAAGTTGTCAACGGTTTACAGGCTGGTTCAGCCCAATTCTGTGATGATTATCTTTTTAATTCTCAAAGCACTACATGATGTTATGATGTGGAATACCAAAAATCATAAAACCACGACAGAAGTCTAAGGTATTTGCACATACAAACATGGATAGTACACACATCTAAACACCTGACACCAAAACACGCCCATAGAATTTTAAATTCTTTTATGAAGATGAATTTTTAAAAACACTTTGAGGCAGTTTAGGTTTACCTTTCACTGCAGCCCTTTTTTTCCCCTCCAGAGTCTTTATATTACATTTTCCAGATAAAAGCCTGAAATGTTGAAGCCAGAATTATTGAAGAGCTGGCAAATCTCTTTCATCTCTAAAGTATTCTGTACAAGGTAGGAGAAGTTCTGAAGCAGCTGATCAGCCTTTGGCCCACTGTGCTCACTTCCACTTCAGTCCTTCAGCCTCCTGTAGGATCCAGTTTTTAATTTCTTAGCCCTGTGCCCCAGCTTAATAAAGAGGCCATCTCACAAGAAAATTAGAGACTTTGCATGTGATATTTCATATGTTTCAAGGAATATATCTAGTAACACCTCTGTACAGCAAAAGAAAAACCTTGTCAACGGTTTACCGGGCTGGATCGGCCCGTTTCCGTGACGACTGGTGTGGGGGACCCGCAGACCCACGCCCCAGGAAAGGGGAAGGGGGAAAGGGAAAAGGAAAAAGGGAGATGGGCCTAGAAACAAAACAGCGGCAACGATCTGAGGAGGAAAGCTAATTTACTAAATAAGATATCAGAAAGCAAAATAACACAATATAATACAATATAATTGGAATTGAAGCTAATAAATCAAATAAAATGAGCAAGAGAGAGAGTGTCCGATAAACCGAAGGCCTTACGCTAACGCTGAAGGCGATACGGCAGCGAGCACCCACTGCTGAGTCGATCCCGAAGGAAAGAGAGTGTCCCGTGACCGCAGAGGGTTTTTATCTTTTCCTTCTGAGCGGAAAATACGTAAAAATGCAAAGCATCGCAAAGTCTTCTGGGGAATATAGTTCTTCTCTTCTGAGACAGGTATACCCGGAAAATATCAATGATCTGTGGAGTTGGAGTATTAACTCTTTAACTCTTAATGCACTACGTGTTGTTATGATGTGGAATACCAATACCAAAAATCATAAAACCATGACAAACCTGAATGTCAAAACCTGGTCCCTAAAAGCTCTTTTCCCTAAACTTTTCCTTCAAAGCATTAGCTATTTGCAGGTCTAGAGTTTAGACCACCATATCCAATCTTCTGCAAGGGCTCCCAGATCAGCGAGCATTCTTTACCCTACGTATAACAAAAGTTAATTATCAAGCAGTACATCTCTCCACCATGTTTTACTTAACTGACTGTAGAAGTGAACATACAAAATCCTCCCAGGTAGGTTCCTGCATGACCTAAATAAATGCTCTACTTCCCTAAGCTCTTCCCAATATCATCTGTTGATCCTTCATTCCTACCCAGGCCATCAGACCTCTTGGCCCGCTCACCTCAGGTCCATGCAACTGTTTTGGTTTTCCACGGCATTTAAGGAGCTGCTTGAAGCTAATGTCTGACCAAACAGATCCTTTAGGAAGGTATGTCAGAGAACCTTCAAAACTTTCATATGCTTTGATGACTAAAGCAATCACTATGATGCAGTGAATCATTTCTCCCTGTCAATAAAACACAGTCTGTAATTCAACTCAGACAATGACCACAACTGTTTCTACAGCAGGGCTCAAATAAGGATCCACAAATCTGAAGTTAGAAGAATAGCTGCACCTTCAAGTGCTGGCCTGTCCACTTGCAGTAGACTTGTATCCAACGCAACAATCTCTATGATCTTTGGTAATCTTATTTTGCATAGCAAACACATAACAAAAGAAAAATTGAACAAATTTGTTCAACAGCAGTCAGATTTCATAGTATTTGATAGTTCTTGAGACTGACCAGTGCCTCTGTGCTATTAAGGTTAGAAACAATAGGACCAAAGATATTTGAGATCTGCACAGAAGAAAAAAACGCCTCTGTAAAGTATGGATGTAGAAATGATACCCTGCTCATTTAATTTTTCATAGGTAGGAAACTTTCACATCAAAAAATAGTAAATACTCTCTAAATCCTGAACAGAAGATATGAACAACAATGTGAATCCCTTTAACAAAGTTCATCTTTACATAATTCCAGAAAGAGCAGCTACCACATATTAAACACACATATTTGAAAACAGACAAGAAAAAGCAACAAAAAACTAAATGAATTCATCTGACAAATAGGGAAAATCCTAGGCAAGTGTAAACTATGTAACAAGAAGGCTGAAATATTCCTTAATACTGCTTCAGATTTTTCCACACTCACAGACTCTACTTCCAAGCAGGCTAAAACTGAACAACTAGATCTCTGCAAGAATTACATGATCCTAGAATCACAGAATGGCTTGGGTTGGAATGAACCTCAAAGATCATCTAGTTTCAGTCCCACTGACACTTCCCAGGTCTATCAAGGTACTTCTGAATGGTACCTCTACTATCCAGAGCATCAGCTAAACAACTCATTTGGGTGCCATCCACAACCTTGCAGAACACTCAATCTCGTGGTAAATGTCAATCACAGAGACGCTAAAAATCACAGGGAAGTATTAGCAAATGAAGTACACGCTATGGCTGATTCAAATCAGTGTGGACTTCAAGGCATAGGTCTGCAAAAACACATTACACTGATCCATTAGAACATTTAACCAATTAATCACTAATGAAATGAAGTATCCTCTTCCAGAGATGAATCAGAGTTCCATTGCACTAACTTTCCTCCCAGGAAGCAGATGAACCTTCATTGCATCCTTTCATTCAATGGCCGGTGTAACTCAAAGCATCCCAGGCTACTTGATCAGCATGCGCAGACCATCAGCAAGTTTTAATTATCATCTGCAGTGCTAGGTAGAAGCTGTCTCTGTAGCCTTCTGAAAAGATGGGGGAAAAAATGGAATTTATAACTGAGAAGAGTCAAAGACACTGTGGAGAGGCTGAATGTGGCCAGAGCAGTCTGTGGCCTGAGGCTTTTAATCTCTCACGTTCAATGTTCTGTGATGTCTATACAGTTTGTACTGACACACCACAAGCTTTTACATGAGACCTTTAGGCACCAGTAGAGAAAAATTAAAAATAAAATATTGTCTGTACTGATACTTTGCTTTTGCTAGAACTATCACATTTTTAATGTGAATATGTAATATTAATTATTTATTTAATTCATTGATATAACACATTAAGTTTGTGAAATGAGTGGCTGAGGCACAGCTTCCAGAACAGGAATATACACTGCTCACTATAAATAAATCAATTGAACATTTTGAAATACAAGATCTCTGCAAATGCAGAGTTAGCTATTATTGGAGCCACTTCACTACAGCTATGGATGAAAACTCAAAATGACCCATTTTGCCAACCAGATTATAATCAGAAAGAGCCCTGTGATGAACCAGCCTCCACATCCACATCACACTCAGAAATGCAGTTCTCTTTCTAATATGAGAAATAGGAATACTTCTAAGGTATTAACTGAAGCTAGTGCACGCACTGGATTTGTGAATGGAAATAATGAGACCTCAAAAAACAAGCGTTACATTCTCTGACAATTTGTTAAATGAGTAAGTAATAGGAGGCAAAAAGGATGCGACATTATCTCTCAAAGCCAAGGAGATGACACTAAATATTTGATATACACATGAATACAGTATCAACTAGGTACATTTCAGTCACACATAATTCTCTTTAAGATTGCCAAGGCAGAAATGTGATAAATTGCTACTACTCCAATTTTTGCCCAGAAAAATGTACTAAAATGATGGCAGCCTGTCCCTCTGCCAGGCTGTCCTCATGAGGAAAAAATTGTTCCTCGCGTGCAGTATGAACCACTTATTTTATCTTTGCAGATTGCCTTTTTCCTCCTGCCATGTGCAATAGGCTGTATGAGCCTATCTTTTCTTGATAACCTCCGTGCAGGCACTCCTCACACGATGTCCCTCATCCTCCCCTCACAGTGCAAGTGCTCCAGCATCAGTATCTTAGGAGCCTCTGCTAAACTCAGTCCAGATTGTCAATGTCTTCCTTGCACTAAAGGGGCACATGGGAAATTATAAAAATAAGACTGGAAAAGATGTTTAAGATCATCTAGTTCAACTGTTAAGTTCATGCAGTAGTTTAGGTGTGATAAGTGATGACTAAAGGGAGATGGCCACTTTCAGTGATCTGTCCTTAATGCAGCTTTGTTTCCAAAAGAGTTCTTGCACCATCCACTCATTTCCCAGGCTGCACACACTTGCATACACACAGTTCATGCAGGCATCTTTTGCCCTGTTTTGTCATTCTTGAGGCCTCTGTCACTCTGCATCCTCATCTAACTGTATCTGTACCTCCCATGTTTCTCCTTTCTTAAGCTCTTCTCAACAGGTTGTTCAGCCTATTTTCAAAGATGCTCTCACTCCATTTTGTCAGGAAAAAAACTCTTTCATGCAATTTTCAACCTTCAAAGAGTCCTGACAGCCAACAATTCAGCTTTCCATCGACAACACCAGCATCAAGAGCCAGCTGGTTTAGATCTGCAGGATCTGTTCCTTCCGCTTCAAGCTGTAGGCTCCCACAACCCTGAGTCTCATTCTCCTCCAAAGCTACATAGACACTCTGAACGTGTTCCTGGCTCCTTCTGCCAGTATCATCGATGCAGTATCAATGACCAATAGGCAGCTGGACTGGACAAGCCCGCTAGTCTGTCTGTAACACCAGACCTGAGCAGCTGGCAACCATAAACCTCCCGAGACAGCGGCTCACACTGACATAGAGGGTCCCTGACCCCTGCAGTAGAAAGCAACTCATCCCTTTTTCTTGATGTTACTGTGCCATTCATGCTCAGTCAGCTCCAATGCTTCTCCAGACATGACTTTCACCTTCTTATGTTCCACCAAGGCACCTGAATGTCAGTGGGTGAACAAGCCATCCTTACACTTTCACAAATCATGAAATTCTGGTCTTCTCCATTCTAGATTTCACTGGTGAGCCAAGTGCAGACTCTGCCTCTTTCTTGCCTTGTTTGCATGGCAAGGTGAAGTTCTCACCTCTGCAGAATCTCCACTGAAATGCTTCAGTTTATTTGCCATCTGCCCTGATGCTACATGTGGCAACCCCTATGCATAATTCTGTTCACAGGAATACTGGTATAGAAAGAAGATTCTCACCTTTTATGATAGCTGCCTCTTAATGAAACAGTCCCTATCCAGTTGGTGTTCTCCACCTGTCATAGCAAGGCACTGCTCTTTTCTAGCTTTTCATTCTAATAGTAACAATGATAAAACAGGGAAGCCCAGACAACTCGCAGGAAAATCAGAATGGCAGCACATGCAGAAAGACAAATAGAGCACAAGTATATAATGGTTGCTCTCGTCACAGCTGCTGAGAGTAACTAGTACATAAAATTATTCAAGAGTAAAAAAATAATCTTACACAGTTGACATTTTTTCACACTCGTTGGTGACACTGAGTGCTGCTGTGAGTTCTAAGAGCCCCCCCCCCAAGGGCCCATAAATTATATATAAACGGGATTTTGATTATTGCAAAACACTGACATCTTACTCCAACCCAAGCCCTATTTCATATCTTTAACATTCACTGTCTCGTATGCATATTTTAGGCACACATTATTACATATCGATGATAACACAAGTGTTTCCTACCTAGAGCTTTTTTAGAATAAGTTTCCTGCAAAAATATTTCATATTGAACTTGAATAAGCTCTTCTCCATAGAAAAGTGCTCTACTGAGACTCTAAAGGCATCTCTGAATTCAATTTCTACCATAACAAATGTGATATCCTCTGATCCCTGACTTTGCTCAGCTCATTTGTAGGCATTTTGATTACCCACACTCCTGGAGCTTTCACAAGCACTACCAGAGACCATTCAAACAACAGGCACCATTAACTGTGCAGAACTCGTGGAGCACAAACTATCAGCATTTTGAAGTTCTGAATGCAAACAAAAGTAATATGCAGCCTTACTCCACAGTTCATTTTCCTGATAATTTATTTGGTCAATAAAACTTGTCGCAACACCCCTCCATGATTAGAAGTAGCAGCTCTCAGATAGCTCTGAGGTTCTCTCTGTGTTCCTCAGGAAGCTGAAGCGCATAGCTAGAGCCCAATAAGGGCAATCATTGGGACTGACCATGCTTGAATTGCTTCTTGAGTTCTCTTGACTACAAACACCAAGGAAAAAATGAGTTTGTACAGGTTTCACATGAAACCAGAACCCAGAAGTAATCAAGGTGAGAGCTCAATTGATTAGAATAATTCATGACTTACATATAACCTCAGCAAAGCTAATAAAACTTAAAACAAACCATTAGTCACATACTGAGAAGCTGTATCAGCAAGGTGCAAGTGATCTTCGCACAGATGTAACCTCACGAAACACCTCTACTCAAGAGGAGAATCCTGTCACACAGCCCACTTCTGTGCTGGAAAATGAGGTGCATTTGGGCTGCTCATTATTTATGGGATAAGGTGATTTACTCATAGTCAGTTTATCTTTTAGGTGCTGTCAAACCAGGAGTCTGTTTATCAGTTCTTTCAGCCTCCCCCTCCCTGTTTGAGGCAGATTTGTGGTCTGTAATCTGTTTTAGTGAGTATTATCAGTACAGTTACTCACTGGCTGCCTTCTATTACAAGGACAATAGACAAAAACTCAAGGAAGAAACTGGGTGAAAGAAAGCATGTAGAGAGCCACACAGTCACACCCAGAGAGATCACATTGATATTCAAAAGCCATGAGGATCTGGTTTGGGATCTGTGGGGGTCCCTGACTGAGCAGGAGGGTAAAGTGCCTTCCAGACATCCCTTCCAACCTAAACCATTCCATGATTCTGAAATTGCATGATTTTCACACTACAGCCTATCTAGGACAACCAAATATTTGAAATAAAACAGACCATATTCTGCACTGTATACGGAGCAAGAATGGGCTCAGGGTATGCAACCTGGTTTTACTGGTTTGTTGACACCATTGCCTTTCTTAAAACAGAAGTAACACTAAGCTTTTTTATTTGATGGTTTGTATAAACTCAACATCCTTATCCTACTTTCCCACTTCAGGAAAAAAAAAGGTTGTCAGCTTCTACTGCTTCAACAAGAGGCTGTAACTGATCTCCTTTGTGCTGTGTAGTAATATGAGTTAGTAGCAGCCACAGAAAACCTCTTCAGAGACTCAGGGTGAAAACCTATTTGTTATGGCAGCAAAACTTTGAAAACTGTTAAAGATAGTCAAAAGAAGGAAGCCTAGCATACTACATAAATTAAAAACACTACTCGTTCTTAATCCTCAGTTTCAGCTCATCCGTGCCAACTGCAAATGTCAGTCAGACAGCTGTGTCACTATTACGTACAGGTACTGCTTTGCTGTCACAAGTAGGACTAATAACACTCACCTCTACTCAGAACTCGTAGATAAACGGTAAGTGCAACAAACTTATGATTGTCAGTAACCTCAAGGCGTTATCAATCTCATATGCATTCGAAAAAAGAACTTATTCCCTCTTCTCCCAGAGAACTAATGACAGGATGAGAGGGAATGGCCACAAGTTGCACAGGGGAAGATTTAGATTAGATTTGAGGAAAAAAATTTTCTCTGGAAGAGTGGTCAGGCACTGGAATGGCCTGCCTAGGGAGGTGGTTGAGGCACCGTCCCTAGCGCTGTTCAAGAAGCGCTTAGATGAGGTGCTAAGGGATTTGATTTAGTAGCTTGATGGGTAGGGATGGTGGTGCGAGGATGGTTGGACTAGATGATCTTGTAGGTCCTTTCCAACCTAATGAATCTATTTTGTTTAGTTGGCTATATAGACACATTGCTTTTACTTATGAGTATGATACATTGAAATAAACAAAACTAGAGCCATGACTGTCTTTAATACTGCACTCGCCGGTTCTTCCACCATTTCTTATACAATTTTACACTTATGCCATCTGATATCCATTCTATTAAAGCATAAAATAACAAATATAAATTATTTTGTATATGTATGTATGAGGGCTGCTCCAAAAGCAATGTCTCCTATTTTATTATGTTGGCCCACAACACCAGAGGCAGATGATGGTGGTATGGCAGTAGAGGTTGAACTTTCCCACCAATACTCCATTTTGTTGCCACGTGAAAGATGGTTGCAGAGGGGCTGTTCAACAAAATGACATCGGTCATGGAAACGTGTATCATGCAAAGGTGTAGCATTGAATTCCTCCACATATATAAAATCACATCCACTGACATTTAATTAATACTTGCTGAACCTTTATGAAGGCCAAACAGTGGATGTGAGACCAGTGGGTGGTATATTCCAGCACTGGCAACTGTGGTGTGAAAAACAAGCCACGTTTTGGATGGCTGTACAGATTATCAAGAGTGTGGTATGCAGGCTCTTGTTCATTACTGTTGAAAATAAGTAGCTAATGCTGGTGACAACATTGAAAAATAGTGCTTTTTAGCTAAGAACTTACACAGTTAAATAACATTATTGTACTCTTTGTTATGATTTCCAAGCAAATAAATAGGAAGCATTAGTTTTGTAGCAACTTACATATACACACACAAACGTATTTTGTCCAAATTACCAGCTATTGTTAGCTAGGCAAGGTTCTTTGATGCTCTTAGAAATTGGTCAAAGTTACAAACAAGACAGAAAACATTTCAAGATGTAACAGCCTCCAATGAACTGTGACAACTGCTATTCAATGGCAACAAGACAGCAAGAAGAATTTGACATGGAAAGAAAACTTGACAGTGAAAATCCATTTCTAACCAGTAAAACTTAATAACGGCTTCCACAATTAATACATGTTGCTATTCTCTATGCTCATCCCTGTTGTTTTACATCACAAAGGCTATGCACCAGCAGGTAGCAGGATCTTGAAAGCCAAAGAAAAAGTTGGCTGGTTCTGAGCACTGTCAGAAAAACAGCAGGTGAACATAAGAGTCTTTGGTGTATCATAAGGAACAATCTCCACCGCAGGATTAAATTATTCTTAAGAAACAAACTTCCTCAACCATCATTGCTGCAATCACCAACATGAAGCTATATGCTGCAATTGTTCATGCAACTGTAGACATTTATAATCCAGACAAGTAGAAAAAGCCAAAATCCTAGACTAGGTCTGTTTATGTTGAAAAGGCAATGAAAAAAGTTTTGTTGTTTCTTATGAGAAAAATGCTCAAAACAAATACAGTTTGGTGGACATGTTATCTGTCTTTTTTCAGTTTTAAGTAGTCAATTATTTATGCAACAACACAGTCATAAGTTTACTGTAAACAGAACAACAAATGTAAGATGGAATGTTTTGGACAAAAAAAAAAAAAAAATACACTTCTTGGAGCAATACCACCCCACAGATATCACATATCAAAACAGATCTGTCACTACACAAGACTACAGAGAAAAAACAACCAATAATAACCCAGCTACTTAAAAACAAATAAGAACAACAACTATCTTTCCAACATATTTTAAATGATGCATACTCTCACAAAAAAAAAGTATTGTTCTTGATAGTAGAAGACCTGAGCCAAAGAGGATCAGCGAGATTATGCTACTTCAGAAATTAATCCTCCATAAAACTTCAGGAAAGGGTTCTGGTTTCTTATGGATTTTATGATGAAATAAGCTTCTATTTTAAATGAGTTTACAATCACACATTAATTGAATTTTTAAGTATGAAATAAGCTTTACTGTAATAGATCAATTATTTCTAATGCTGACCAGGTTACTGCTGCCTTAAAAACAAGGCTGACAAAAAATAAAAACTTCAATATTAGAAGCATTCACCTTCCTTCAGTCTCTCAGAGAACCAAAATCCACCAGGAGAGCTCAGAGAATAAATGTCCACAGTGCTGCTCCAATAAGTCCAGTTGCATCAACCCAGAGCTATCAGTTTAGACTTGCCTCATTTTGTATGGCTCCCCACCACAGAAACTAAGAATTGCAGGGGTTGGAAGGGATTTCAAGACATCACCAAATCTAACCCCCCTTCCAAAGCAGATCTCAGGTCGCATAGAAGACAGCAGACAGGTCTTACAAGGAGACTCTACAACCTCTCTGGGCAACCTGTTCCAGGGCTCCATCAGCCTTACATAAAGTTCTTCCACGTATATGTCCCTTCATGAAGCATACATTTCCAAGTAATTTAATCCCCTCATTAAGCACGCATTGTCAGACTTGAGATTAATGCCACAGAAGAGGCAAAACCATCTCACTGATTCTTGTGGTAACTCAAAGATGACTTGGATAGATACAATCACTAATCCAATCTGTGGGAGTAGTCAACAGTTCATCCACTACACTAAACGCTGTACAAACAGCATACTAAAAGTTGTTCTAAGTTTCCTCAAATTCTCTGCACAGTTGATACATAATCATCTTAGTGTTCTCTGGAGCTTACTATCCCATCTCTTCACATTGATTGCAAATTGCCAGTTCAGCTCCCTAACCTGTGCTTCAGCCAACATTCTAGTCATTGGAAAAGCTGTTCTGGAACATCTAGCTATTCCAGAAATGGTAATGCGATCAGACACAGTATGTTTGTCCTGTGTTTGATTCCTTTGAGAGAATTCCTTGTTTTCTTTCTATCCCTGAAGGCGTATATTAACAGAGCTTAACTGAGATCATGTTGTAGAGTCCCCAAACATCCATAGGATGTAGCAGGATATTTGACAATCTCTATGAATAAAGATTGCTGAACTCACTACAATTAAAGCCCTGAGCACAACTGACATATAAAAATAATCAAACCTCCAAATAAATGGTAAATCAGTTGAAAAACTTGCTGACGTCATGAATGGAAGATTAGAAACAACCACATCTTCTCTCAGACAGTGTAGAGAATGTGGCTGGGCTAAAGACAGAAGCAAGTCCTTGAAATACAAGGCTACCACCCTCACCAGTACCTGTGCTATGTTAATTGCTTTCAGTTTTTAGGACTACTAAATTCTTTTCCTTTACAAAGCAAGAAAAACAGAAGGCACAAGTTGGCAATTTAAGCTTCACTGAAGACCATATGAAGAAACAAAAATACATAACTCATCTTAATCCATATTTAAACTTGATTAATTAGCAAAAAAGAAAGCAAGCCACTCTAGTCCTGTTAGTGGGGATCAGGGGAAAAGAAGTTCAGATAGATATCAGATTTATCTAAATTAAAACATTTGAACCATGTTCTAAGGATTAAAAAAAAAAAAAAACTTAGAAAATATTTCTGTAAATAGCTGTCACAAGAAATACTCTACTACCTCTTCTGTTGTCATTACTTATGCAAATCAATAAGCATATAGGCAGCTGTATAGCCTAGTTGCGTAGAACTTTTGTCAAAGTAAATATTAATTCCTCTCAAAGTGGAAGATTTATAACATAAATGGACCTAAACAAAGACTGACCATAATTCACTTTGATGAATGACTCTCTGAACTATTTGAATCCAAACAACTTCAAAGAAAAATTTGCATGTATAACTTATGATTAGAAAAAATTAACAAAACATGATCTGAAAAACTGAATTACTTAGAACTCTAAGCAAGGCACTTGCCTTGTACCTTCTTTATAATTTGTTCAACTGCCAGTTGGGTTAAGAACCCAAGCAAATGATGATTCGTTCAGACGTTGAGTAGCAAATGTATGGTTGGCTTGAGCTCACAGAAAACAGCTTAAGGGAAATTCTGTTCAGCTGTAAATTATACTAGTTGTTCTGATACAGTTTCTAGAAGAACAGCAACATAAAATTCTGAGTTTAATTAAGTTGAACCACAGAATGATGCAGGTTGAAAAAAGGACCTCAAAGATGATCTAGTTTCAATCCCCCTGCCGTGGGCGGGTCACCAAACACTTGCCTTGCCTTGAATGCGGCACAGCTTCTCAGGGCAACCTGTTCCAGTCCATCCCCAACTTCTGACTGAAAAACTTCCTCCTAACATCTAACCTGAATCTCCCTGAATGTCCTATCACTATCATCCCATGTAAACAATCAGTCTGCTCCTCTCACCCACACCTAGAGGATAAGGATCCTGGCAGACACAGGAAGCCTGGCCACCAGTCAAGACCAAGGCAAAGCACTTACTGAGCACCTCAGCTTTTCCCCACATCTGAGGAAGCCAGTTCTCCATTCTCATTAATCACAAGGGGAACACTCTCCATGGTCTGTCTTTCTCACCTATATACCTGTAAAACCCCTTCCTGTTATTTTTCACATCCCTCACCAAGTTCAGCTCTATCTGTGCCTTGGTTTTCCTGATCTTATAGCACATGTGGACAACATCCCTGTTTTCTTCCCAAGCTACACAACCCTGCTTCCACTTCCTGTACATCTCTCTCTTTTCTCTCAGTTTAAGCTACAGGTCCTCTCAGTCATGCTGGTCGCCTGCCTCCCCTACTCAGTTTCTTCTGCTGGGAGATAGAGAGCTCCTTCACCAGCAGAAGGGTGTCCTTCAAGAGCTGCCAGCTCTGTTGTGTTCCTACACCCTTAAGGACAGTTTCCCAGGAGACCCATCCAGCAGTCCCTTGAGCAGTCAGAATGTCACTCCCCTGAAGTTCAGGGTCCTGACTCTATGTTTTTGCCACATTTGCATTCCTTCAGATCACAATCTTCTCAATGGCAAGATCACTATAGCCCTAGCTGCCTCCAATCTTAACCTCTCTAGTGCTCTCCTCTGCCTGGTGCTCATACCAGGTCCAGTATAGTTTCACCTTGACTCAGTCTTTCTAGTACCTGGACCAGGAAGTTATCCACAGACTCCAGGAATCGCCTGGATTGTCTACTACCCACCGTGATGCTGTCCCAGTAGATATCCAGGTAGTTGAAATCCCCCATCAGGACAAGAACCCACAAGCACAACACCTCCCATGGTTGAAGCAAGAAGGCCTCATCAACAGGCTCTTCCTCCTGATCAGGTGGCCTGTAGTAGACCCTGACCACTAGATGTCCTTTGCTGAACCAGTCCCTTACTTTACCAGAATCTCTCAACCTGGTCATGGTCATTAATCAGACAACTCATCACAATCTAACCCCTTCCTAACACAGAGGGCAACTCCCCCTCCCCTCCTACCTTTCCTGTCCCATCTGAAGAGCCTGTAGCCCACAATCACAGTATGCCAGTCATAAGATTCATCCCAATACATTTCCATGATAGCAACCAGATCATAATTTTCTAAGTACATCACAGTTTCCAACTCCTGCATATTTGCCATGCTGCCTACATTCTCTGTCCTGCTGACCTCCACCCTCTTACCCCAACAAATCTAGTTGACAACTCGGAACTACTTACACTACTCAAGTGAGTGACATTTTCCCCCCTTCCCCATTCATACCTAGTTTAAAGCTCTCTCAACAAGCCCTGCCAGCTCCTGGGCTATGACCTGCTCTCCCCACGGAGACAGGCAAGACTCATCAGCAGCCATCAGGCCAGGCCCCAAGTAAATTGCCCCATAATCAAAGAACCCAAAGCAGTTGTGGTGGCACCAGCCTTCCAGCCACTCATTCAAGGATGGAGTTTTCCTAGAACGCTCCGTATCCCTCACCACCCCAGAAGGGAGAGAGGAAAATATTACCATATCTGACTTTAAAACAACATACCTATATTTTTTCAGGCTTCCTTCTTCCCTCTTTCACAGCTAGTTTTTATTACTCAGAAAATCATATACTCAGAAGACAGGTGAGAAAATTGGAATTTATTGCTAACTTGTAAGTGAGGTGACCTACAGCTGTTTCCAGATGATGCTAAGCACTTTTCAAGTTCTTTCTCTTTCTACTGAATCTTTTGCAAGAAACGCTTCTATTTTGCTGTTTAACCCCAGCAACACATAAGGTCAGCATCTGTTGATCCAAAGGAAATCATTCCCTAGCTATACTCAGAAGAAAGACTTCAACCAGCACCAAGTGCACATGTACCTTCAAAAAATGAGCAGCATCATCAATGTCAACAAACAATCTGAGGTCTTAAACATGGGCATGCAAATGTTCTAAGATGAGATTGTTAGTTTCTTACCTTTTTTTTTTTTTGTTTAAGTTTATAAACATCACCATGAGGCAAAGAGCAAAAACTTCTGTGGTACTCAATGTATTAATGGCACTTAAAAAACAGCAAACCTGAGTACCAATTGTAGAAATTTATGTGCTTGTTCACTTTCCTACATTTTCATAATTTTTTCCTACAGAATCAACACTGAGTGATTTCTTAATAGACTTAATTCTCCCTGAAAATGCATGCTTAAGGTACACTTAACACTGTCTCTGCCCTATTTGCACATGCACACCATCGCCACTCCAATCAAGAGTCACAAAGTGTAAGCAGGATACTATGCTGTGCTGCACATACCACACCATTTCTCACTTCACTGAAAAGACACTTTCCAACAAATTTCTCTTTTCATTTCACATGCACTGACATCAGAGGGCTTACAAAACAGGCTTTAAAATCAGATTGTATCTACCCAGTGCTAGGAAGGACTACTGGAGCAACTAGTCTCAGGCTGCACTGCAGCAAGAGAAGGCACAATGGCAGTGGATGGCTCTTTGATATGACATTCTATTAAATGACAAGAAACCAAATTCAGCTTTATAAGTTCTAAAACCACAATGGTTAGCAGGTGAGAGAATATTCTGTAACATAATTATCACAAGCTTGCTCTAGCCTTTTGTTCTCCCCAAAACTCCTAAGTACTACTCAGTGGGGAAAAAAAATGTTTCTCAAAGCCCTTCTGTCTTTAAATCCACATCTAATTATTGTCTCTTTCTTACTACCAAAAGGTTTTGCTTTCTCTGGAATAAGTGCTGTGCAGTTATAATATATATATATATATAAGAAGTTATATAAATAAGAAATAATACATAGATAATAGAAGTTCTGCATTTGCTGTCTCTACCTAAGATATTAGATCTGTGCCTTAGCCATTGTGACATGTTTATTATGACAGAGAGGGCAAAATTGCTTAAAGAGTTTGCTACTGCAATTCATTGATACACCCAGAAAATATGTAACTGAGAGCTCTATGATTAGGTATGTGAGGCACAGTTCAGCCCAAAGTAAGGCTCTGAAGCCAAGTTCCATGCTCTTTTAGAGGCAAGTTTTATTGATGAGAGCAGTAGATAGAGCCTCAATTACAGCACTGTAAATGGTATCTCTAATCTCCTACCTCTGAAGTCAATGCCAACCTCAGAGCTGTATCTGTTGATCTGCATACATATCCTTCTCACTCACACAGTTATCTTGCACTTGAACAGTGATCAAGGACTCTAAGCCTATCAAAAATGGGTTTAAAATAATCACTGTCATAACAGTGAGTATTTTTACGAGGGCTGTGGGAGGTAATGATTGAGCATACGCAAGTCCATTAATTGATTGTTATGCATTTAGCTCCTCTAGACAACCCTTGCTGCCTGCTGAGCCACAGCAGTTACTTCCCAAGCGAACACTTTCAGAAGTGAATGCTCTTCTATTTTCAAAACAGCAAAGCTTTTTTTTTTCTTTCATTTTAATAATCTTATTTTAAAAGAAAGAATATAGCTATTGAAAGAAGCAGCAATTTTCTGCAGGCTATTTCCAGCTGGGATTATTTGACAGGAAGTGTAATTTCTCCAGTACCACCACAGCACACAAACCATCCTACATATTCCTTCCATTCATGTTTTAAATTATAAGCAGTTTTCCCCAGCTTCTCTGTAGGTGCCTTCGAGCTCATCACCTTCTCTCCTGTTTCTTAAGATTAAAACAGATTTGTCAGACAAATATTTTGTGCTGTGAAAAAATAAAATGTTCCACTTACAGGTCTAAAATCCAACTTCCTATTTGCAGTTCAGTAAGGGAACAGTTTAACAGGTCAGATTTGTGTAAGTTCTCCTTAACTGGTAAGGAAATGTAATACTACTTTTTTCCTGTAACACTATAACATGATGGAAAGTACAGCAATAATAGCAGGGCAGCAAAGTCTGCAGCTGCAGCAAATGAGAATAAGCCTAAATGCAGCAGCCACAGATGCAGAAATGAAGGAAGAAAATTTGCTTACCTCTGAAGGACCTCAAGTACACAAGGATCTTCTCCAGCAAGATACCCTAATCTCCACTTCCAACCCTTAAATGAGGTCTGGGAAGGGGTGAATCCTGGCTCCACCCCTTCCAGTCACTCAGGTACACTGCACCTGAGCTCCCCTGGGTTGGCCCTGCCTTCCCACCAGGTGCTCAATCACTTTTTCAAGCCATCTTAGCATTTCCACTACACCTCCACTAAAAAAAATAGTAATAAACTTAACAGACCAACACATATAAAGTTTTCACCAAAAAGTTACTACCCTCTAGGCAACTTTTTTTTTAAATCTAGCTTTGTTAATTTTGAAAGTGACTCCCCAAGAAATTCCATGACTGATCTCTCACGAGAACTTGCAATAAATTCACATTGTAATGCTTTTGAATTAACAAAAGATATGAACAGCATGTTTCTATCATCCCTACCTCTGACGAAACATGGCAAGCCTACAACAGATGTTATATAAAATGCCCTACCTTCCTTTTTAGACAACTTTGTCCTGAAAAAAGCAAGACCAAAAAAATTCAGCTGACTGACTTCACAGAAGAGAAACATATGCATGCTTAAAGCAGCCAACACGATGAATACATTTAAGTTTTGGGAATTTCACATAAACTCCTGTAACTCAGGCCTTCATCTGGAAGGAAAGATAGCCAGATACAGACATTGCACACAACTATTACATCAACCAAGCCTTTCAAACACATCTGGAAAAGTTTCACCACTTCTTAAGACTTCAGAGTAGAACTTCACAAACACCAGGGAAAGATCATTTTACCATACAGTGCAAGATTGCAAGCAAAGTAATACTTTATATACTAGTTTATATAAACTAGGAATTGTGTATGAAGGCCTTGGTCTAATACTCTTCCCCTTTCAAAAAATGAAATTTCTTTCCAGTTTTCTCGGTAAATCTTAGTATTTTCTTGGGAGAGCACAGTGTTTGCTGTTTTTCTTGAACACAAAAATCAGGAAAGGCAGACTATTCTTAATCTTAACCAGGGAAAGGAGCACAGAGGATGTCAGGAAAGAGGGGCAGCGGAAGTAACCTGACTTAATTCAGTCTAGCTGAGAAACACCAGAAGTGAGTATGTACTTAGAAGGGTTATGTATACTTCGGGAGGTATTTTTATCTTGCATTGTCGCTGTGCAATCATGAATTAACACCATGAAATGTTAAAAGGCAATTTTCTATCTGTTCATGAAAAGGGAAAGTTTTCTTCCTCCAGGAAGCAGAACAGAAGCACTAATTCCCTGTTCCACTCACAGTGTACCATCATCCTTTTGCTACCCAAGGACATAAGAAGCAATAATTGCATCTAGTCCTCAAACTCAATTCCTGTCAAACTGCCACTCTACCAGAAGAGAAGAAGATTGAAAACATGCCAATACGTTTTAAAATTCTTCAAGCAAGATTCAGGAACTATAGCCAGCAGAACCTGACACTCACATTTCTTCTGAACAGTATCAGTAGGCACATTCATCAGCATGAGTCATCAAAGAGGAATCAGCTTTGGTCAAGGGAAGTCACACCTCAACAGTTTGCAAGTTCAGTGACAGGATTAGGAAGCAAGCGGGCAAAGATCCAGTTGATTCAGTCTTCCAAGAGGTTCTCAGCAAAGCCTCTTCAGAAGAATTTGTGAACAACATAAACAGCTGTAGGTCAAGTAACACTGAACAAACAGCCCCCAGGAGTCAAACAAAGCTGAGAATAATCACAGAAACATTTAATGTTAATAGACAAAATTAACCATTTGTTTTTCCATTAAGTGGAACAGAAATACCTTGCAGTCCCCATATATTCATAAGCAAACAAAAAAAAGAGTATAAACAGCTATAAAAAAGAAGTTTACTAGCCATACTATCTTGAATTGAGAGAGTAAACAGAAGTGTCAATAGGAAGGAGTTCCAAAAAGAACACAACATGAGCAGGCAGTAGAACAGCAGATACAGATTCAAACAGCAATACAATAATTTAGCTTAGAATGAGCCTTAGAAAATTCTATTTGATTTGAAGCATCTTGAATGACTGAGTTTTAACAATGATGCTGAGTAACCTGCTCCAACATCTGACAATCTTTGCTGTGGAAAATAAATAGTGTCTTACAGAGATTTCCTTTGTTTCAGTTTCCCCTGGCAAGCGCTGTACACAAAGGCCCAGGTTCTTTCTTTCTATCAGATAGCTAGTAAGTTCTCCTCTGATCTATCCCTGGCTGAACTCTCATTCCCTTGGTCCTATTATCAGTGTGTGTTTCAGCCTTCAGACATGTTCATGGCTCACTGATAGGCTTGCTTTAATATACCACTGACTATTACATACTGGAGAACTCTCAATTGGGCACAGCTCTGCAGATACAGTCTTACAAGTGCTAAGAGAGAATAAATCACTCCCCTCACCTGCTGGGTACAGCTTTGCCAACACAATCCATTATGTGGTTCATCTTCTACCACAAAAACACATTGATGACTTGGTGTACTTAATATAACGTGAAAAACATTTTGCGTATACTGTTATGAGCTCAGAACCGACTGATCAATTGAAAACACTGCATTTTAAGTTTTGTCACAATCTTAAACCTATTCCTGACACACAAATGCTGTCATTTGAGGGAGATATCAGATACGTCTATAAAATTGCAAGTAGAATGGATGCACTCTCTCCAATACAGCAAGTAAAGGCAATTAAATGAAACTAACAGATGGTAAGTGCAAAAATAAAAATAAAAGAGTCTACGCATAGTGCAAGTCAGCTGTGAAGCTTTTGCTCTCAAATATGTAGAATTTGTAGTTAAAAAGAAAGTAAACTTCAGAAGGTGGAAAAAAAGATACATTTTGTATTACTAAGTATATAGACAGCCAGTTATATCTCAAGATATACCTAAGATAAATCCCTAGAGCTTAGATTTCTAGGAAGAAACACGAACACGCATGCCTCACACGAAAACATCCATTATAAGCAGACAGAAATAGGTGAAACTTTGGTGTTACATACAACACCAACCCACTTACAAGCAGACATACTCTACATCAGATCATAAACATCCACCTTAATCCCCATAACACTATAACATAACGTAAAGCAGAGCAATAGTAGCAAGGGTAACAAAGTCCTAGGCTACAGTGAGTGAGAATAAACCCAAGCACAGCAACAGACACAGAAACAAAGAGAAAAAATAAATAAATAAATCTGCTTATCTTTAGAAGGCCTCATAGATGCAGGGAGCTCCAGCAATATACCCTCACCTCCACTGCCAACCCTTAAATAAGATTTGGGAAGGGATGGATCCTAGTTCCACTCTCTCCAGTCACTCAGGTACATTGCATGCACCTGATCTCCTGTGGGCTGGCCCTGCCTTCCCACCAGGTGCTCAATCACTGCCTCAAACTGTGACTTAGTATTTCTGCTACAGTCTGAAAGTTCATAAACATAGTTAGCTCCTTAAATAACAAAATAAGTATCTAGAATCCCTAGAGACTTTGAGGTGAGGCTAGATCAGATGATGGGCAACCTGACCTAGCTGCACATGTTCCTGCTCATTGCAGGGGAGTTGGACCAGATGACTTTTAAAGGTCCCCTCCAATTTAGATGATTCCCAGTTTTCTTCTTTGTTGCCTTTCAGATAACTCTTTTTGTTTCAAACATTTCTCTCACAGTCACTTTTCACTGAAACTTGGGTAATATTATATTATTATTATTATATAAGTATAATAGTAACTTTCTCACCCTGAATTTAAATGTGTATAAATAACTGGACAGGTTTTGACAGAACTGGAACATTATTCCAGTTGCGTGGTTTTCCTAGGGTTAAGAAATCATTTTCCTTTGTTCTATCACCACAAACCCTGCTAAAGTGTTCATTCCCTTCTTTCCTGGAGCACCCCTTTAGAAAGGCCACTCTCAGGTCACCTCAAAGCCTTCTCTTCTTCAGGCTGAACAGCCCCAGCTCTCTCAGCCTGTCCTTGTAGGAGAGGTGTTCTATCCCTTGGATCATTTTTGTGGCCCTCCTTTAAATATGCTCCAGCAGTTCTGTGTCTGTCCTGTACTGAGGACTTCACATCTAGGCACATTACTCCAGGTGAGGCCTCTCTGCCACAAAGTAGAAAGGCAGGATCACCTCCCTAGACCTGCTAGCCATGCTTCTCTTGATGCAGCCCAGTTATGGTTGGCTTTCTGGACTGCAAGGGCACATTGCTGGCTCACATACAGCTTGCCATCTACCCATTAGTAATTTCAGGTCTTTTCCAGCTGAGCTCAGCTCAATTCCTTCATCCCCCAGTGTATATCAGTAGTGGGGCTTGCTGCAACCCAGGTGCAAGATCTTACAGTTGGCTTTGTTGAACCCAATGAGGTTCACCTGGGCCCACTGCTCAAGCTCATTTAGGTCCCTGTGAATGGCATCCTGTCCCCCACGTGTGTCACCTGCACCCTACAGCTTGGAGATATTGCTGAGTATGTGCTCAAACCCACTACCAGTGGGACTGATAAAAATATTAAAGAGTATCAGTCCTGACCTGTATGGGGACCGTTCATTACTGATCTCCATTCAGACACTGACCACCACTCTCTGGGGTCAATTCTGCATACAGTTCCTCGTCCACTGAACAGTCCACCCAACAATTCTATATCTTTCCAATTTGGAGAAAAGGTTGTTGTAGAGTACTGTGTCAAGGTCTAATTGAAGTCCATATAGCATAGGAGAACCACCAAACCAGGGACAGAAAACTTGATAGCAAACCACAAGGAATGAGTATGAGGCAGTATTCCTTTAGCTCTCATATTTTTAATTAAAACTGCAATGTAAGAAACCAGGAAAGCAACTAAGAAAAAATGAGAGATGCTGTTCTACCTGAGAGAGTGGGGAGTATGGGAATCACAGCACTACTAGAAGATAAATATATAGAAGGCTGAGGAAAGAGTGCAAGAAGAGCATGCTACATACATAATCACAGCATTTTTCTTTCTTCTGTAGGCTCAAAATAAACACATAGTGCCATTTTTCACATACCGGGGATCCAGTGAACTTTCAGTCTAGCTAAATGCCCCGACATTCTTCCAGAAGCATTTAGAAAGAGAACGTACACAAGGAAAGAAATAGAACATATATAAGCAGTTGCATAGTGCTCATTCTGTAAGTGGAATAAATCACAGCTGAAGTTAAAATCTGAGGAATAATTTAGAATACATATCATTAGTACATTTAAACAGTACTTCATTTTCCCTGATAAACTGAAAACAGAAAACATTTTTACACTAATCAGTATAATCTACATTGCCCTAACTAATGATGTATCAGTGCCACCTTACTCATTTTATATGCAACTTCTTCTGTTATGTTAATTATCATAATTAAGAATTATAGGTGGAAAAAATCGTGTCACATACATAATAAATTTGCTCAGAAATCGTAACTCCTAGAATTAGAACAGCAGTTTGAGACTAAAATTCTGCTTTGCAGAGGAAGAGTTTGAGTTGACAATGTATTTTTGCCTTGTTAAACAGTGAAAAGTCATCTTCAAGCTGTTATCACCTTCACTGCTGATACAGAGCAAGATGTTTAACAAAACAAAACAAAAAACATCAACTGCATTCACATACTAAAGAAACACAAAGACTACATTTGATACTTATGTAGTTATAATTAACCTCTTTGTAACAGTCATTAACAGCTGATTATATACATACCCAGAACACTGAAAATATCCATCTGAGTCTACAAGAATGTTCTACTTCCCCAAGAAGAAACATCTACTACTGTGATCAATTTGAAGCTTTCAAGTGCCACCAGCAGGAAAGAAAATGGAAAATTACAACTCAGTGTATATACCACAGGCTCCAGTGCTTTTTCCAGCTGCTGTAATAGTCTTACATGTATAAGAAACAGCGTTTGAAGCAAATCACATCACTCAAACTCATGATTAAAAGCACCTTCATTAAGCATAGCAGACAGCATACTACTTCGTGGTCAATCTACTTACTGCACACATTAACCCCATGTTGCTACCGCTATAGTGCTCTTTGAAACTGCCAAAGGGTCTCAGAATACCTTTGCTTAATGCAGCCTCACTGCCAATTTGAGACATATTTTGTGCCCTGAAGCAGCAGTGCAAAGTGCTAACAGGACTTAAATCAGACATCTTTCTTCACTACACAGTTGCAAGACAGAAATGGTGAATAAAGGATACAGTGAACCTGTTGTGAAAAATGTAGAATGGAGTTACTCATATGAAACCTCCAAATGTAACTTTGCCAAAATGGTTATAGTCACACAGTATCTTAGTTTCAATTGGAGCTGAATTGTTCTGTTTGGAGTATCTGATATGATGCTATGTTTTGGTTCTAGGAGAAAAACCATGTTGGTAATACACTGATGTTTATAGTTGCTGCTCAGCAGTGCTGTACAGAGCCAAGGCCATTTGCAGCACAGGGCCCAAGGAGCTGGGAGGGAGCGGAATTAGGACAGCTGACTTAAGCTTCACAAAGGGATATTCCATATCATATGGCATTTTGAAGGGGCTGGGAGCTCATCTTTCCCTCTTTTGCTCCTTGGTGGGCTAGCTGGGAATTGGTTAGAAGGTTGTGAGCAATTCCTTGTGCAACACTTGTCATATACCATCATGTGTAAATATACATAATTGTCATAATTACTATCCCTTTCCTTTTTTCTAACTTAGTGAAGAGTTTTATCTCAACTCATGAGTTCTACTTCAGTTTTGTTTCCTATTCTATTCTGTTCTGTTCCGTTCTGTTCCCCATCCCACTGGGAAGGGGAGGAGTGAGCAAACAACTGCGTGGTGCTGAGCCACCTGCTGGGTTAAACACAACACACAGGCAGGAAACAGAAAATATGCACAAATAGAAACACTTACCCTGGACTGTGGCACTCCTTAGGATCTTGTTCTATCTTGCAAAGACCATTCTGGAGTATTTTATTTTCTTTTACTAATCTCTGCTTAAAGAAATGCAGTGAGGTAAGAATATATTGATGCTTGTTTTCCATCTTCTAATGCTTGGCACTTGAGTAGCTTTCATCCAGTACTTCATTGTAAACAAGAGAAATGTGGTAGTTTTTTTTCTAAAATGCTGTTTATAACAGTAGCTTTCTGTTTCTCAATAGGTATGCCTGTTGAATTTCCAATAGGAACCCCATTTAGGTATAAGGGAAGCAAGGTCATCACCTCCAAAACCAAGCACACAAGGTGACTTTTCAACAGTGATATCATAGCGTTTCAATAAAGCATGGGTTTGGAAATGAACACTGAGCAAAAATGCAATAGCTGCTTTTACCTGGGATCCCTTTTAACAGCACTGATGTTAGTAAAATTTATGGCTTAGTTTTGCTTTACAATTTTTTGTTTATAGATACAATAAAGCAAAAGCCATATTGAATAGTGCTCTGCATAAGGTAAAGCACAGCACAGATCTAACCTTCTTTAACACATTCTGCCTTTGTACTTAAGCTTGTTTACCTCCTGCAAATCTTCCTGTTATGACTGTGATAAACCCACTCTTGGTAGTAGAAAGGCAGCTGCTGGTTTTGAAACAGCAATTCTTCACACTTAGCAACTAGGAAACACTCCAAAGTCTCCTCAAATACACACAGTCACTTCTTTCCACCTGAGATCTTAGCATACGCTGTATGTGGATGGAGATTTTGTTCACTGGGAGGGCACTAGCTAGAAACTGTGTGACTTCAAGGCCATGTTTCAGCAGAGGACATGACAGCAAACACATTTTTACCACATGTATTTTGTGTAATTCAGCACAAAACACTAGCTCAAAAACACAGTTCTTAAATAATGCATTTCAGACACTTTTTAATCTTCTTAATTTGGAAGTCTTCAAGACTCACACAAATCCCACTCTTGAGCCTGGTTCCACCACCACAGTCAGGCAGAACTGATGGGGGCTAAGAGGAGAAGAGCAGAAGGGAACGCATAAACAGCAACTTCAGATGCTGCAGCATACCCAGACCACAGCACAGTCAGGTGTTATTCCACCAAAGACTAATACAAACAATCTGAATTTCCAAGCCCTAGAATAGATAGGTAGGTTTACTCCCTAAGAACTTCAGGTTTTCAGTTGTTTTTTTTTTTGTTTGTTTGTTTATTTATTTGTTTTGTTTTGGTGAGTTTTTTGGTAAAACAGGACACTTTCTGAATCTGTCTTACTTTCTGCTGTACTAACAATGACGTGCAGTCCTAAGGGAGCAAAAGACAAAAACAGAAATGTTTGTAAATTGTTATGATGTCAAAGTCCAATCTGTACAAGCTGTTGAGTCTCAGTTCTTTGATAGAAGACCTCCTGGGATAAGAAACATTTAGAAATAATCCGTGGCTTCAACTTGCATGTGTTACTATGCTTCAAGCACATAGATTAACAAAGAGAAGGTGAACCATAATCTGTTTTTAATGCATACTTTAGCAGCAACATCTAACTCTGACCCCACTTGACATTTCACAGCTGAACCTTAGTGGCTTTTCCACCCAAAGAAAGTAACTTCCTATACATTATAGAAATTAATGTTGCAAACTGCAGAAATGCAGGGATGGACTCAGGCATAATGAAACAAGGAGCCTGGAACAGTATTCACCAGAGACTGGAACTGGTAAATGGCAGCTAGAATGCTACTGAAAAAATATTACTTGAAACACAATGTGCAGAAGCCCCGGGGTCACCATTGAGAGTGAGCTGGAACTGCATACGCAGTAGCTAGCTCTTCATGACTCCAGGACAGTGATTAAAAAAAGTACATATAACCAAACAAATCTCAACCTGCCAACTGAATATTGCTAATCTGCATAACCACACAGCGGGAGCAGTTAATAGGAAGGGATATTTGTGTGACCATCCCTAGATTTACTGCCACAGCCTCAAGATACGTTGGCTGGAAGGGGGAAAAGGGATAGGACATGAACTTTATTCTGCTCAGAAAGCCCAGTGGTACAGCTACTTTTAAAATTATTTTCTATACCCTTAGTGGTTTGTCAGCCTTCATTTCTCAGGGCTTGTTTGTTTGTTTTGATAGACATCACAAAATCATCATTTTCACAGTAGCATCATTGTGAACCACGTCATGGATGTGCATTTTACCATATTATATGACTGCAGGGGCTTCAACACAGGAACAGTAGTGCAGGAAACACAAAGATTTTCCAGTAAGCACACTAGAGAGGAATAAATCTTCTCATAAAGGCAGTGAGAAAAATGTGGATACAAAATGAGAAGCCTTAAGTTCTGTCACTTCATAATTTACAACTACGTACTCCCACATTTAATCTCTGTCACCCACATAAGATTTGTTGGGATCAATCCCTTCCCCACAAGTATGTTTTTATCAATACGCTCACCATGAATAAATGGGCTATGACAAACAGGTGGTGATTAGATTCCCAACAGCCAAACTAGATGTATGCATAGATACCTCAAGTGAAGTTTTGTAGCAGAAGGTACCATTCAAGCCACCAGTTAAAATCCAATCAAAGAAATTAACCACAGCCTTCATCCATTAACAATATGTTATCTTATATCTATTTCAAGGTGGTAGGGTATTCATCATCAGCCACAAAACCGAGGAGCAGGTAACACAAACTGTTTGCATGTCAAAACCCATTTCTCCCCACAGTCAACTGAAGATTGTGATCAAGCTGCAGGTTTATGCTACTGCAAGACTTTCTACACAATGATGATGCTGAATTGCTGCATCATCTTTACTGCCTCTGAAGGCAGCAAAGCTGAAAGCACATGACTGCTGAACTACTTGCGTATGTCTTGAGGCTATCTTCCTGAGATGAAGCTGTTGACAAATTCTTAATGCCATCCATGCTGCGCCATTCTCGATCTGCTTAGAACATCTCTCCCTAAAGGAAGCACTTTCCACAGACTTAAATTAACTCAGAATGCTAAGTAGGAAAAACATTGGCTATAATATCAATAGGAGGTTTCTTAAAACTAAATGAGTAAGATTAAACATTTTCAGTGCAAATTACAGAATTCTTTTCAGTTTTAACTAACTCATTAAAATCCCTTGCATGCTAATACTCTCCATGACAAATGATTAATAAGCAATTTCTTCTGTTAAATCAGTAAGCTGCAAGAAAAGTTAAGAAAATATTCCCACAAAAGCACATTTCTTTTTTCCCCTGCTCTGTTTTACACCCTTAAAATCGTACTGACCAAGACAAATCTCAGATTTCTGGGCAACTTCCTCTTCCTGCATATCACTGAAGCTGTAAGGGCGTAACGTGAAAATAAGCTTCAGAGAAAGGGCCAGGGAAAAGGGCTGGCTTGTGATTTACATCCTTTACAGTAAAGATGGCTGGAATGTTCACCAAGTCCCTGTTAGCAGCTAACATATATATTAAATTCAAGTTTCAGTTCATGCTTTCCTTGCATCTAGCTCAAGCCTGTTCTACATCCTGTCCTATTCTGCCAGTAGAAAGCAGGTGCTGCCAGAGAGACACTCTGCCTAAACATCTTTCACAAGTTTACATTATAGCTGGATTCTGCTCTCTCTGTTGTTATAGCCCCTGGAATGAGCACAAGGCAGCTACCTTTGTTGCCGTCAAGGACATCAGGAACTGCCTCACACTGCTACAAGTTATTCAGTTCCATACTTGTGGAAAGAGATCAGACAAGATTTATTGCAAGCACTATGCAGCCAGATCATTCACCTGACACTAAGGAAGCTCTGAAAGGTTCAGGCAGGTCCCAGCAGCAAACCTGCCAAATATTCAGCAGATAAATGAGCAGAACTCATCCCCCAAGTCCCCTCAGTGGATGCCATTTGGGGTACAAGAAGTCAGAGGCAGCCTCTGAAGTAACAACTGTGGGAAGAAACAGGTAAAGAGTAAAAAAAAACAGAGAGGAAAAACATAAAAAGGCACAGTTTGAAGCCTGAGATACAGTACATTTTCCCACTCGTTCAGCTGCTCCCCTTGCTAATGTCATTACATACAGAGACCATTTTCTTGCAATCTCCAGCTGCACTTCCAAAGAAGAGCTACAAAGTTGTTGGCTACATTTGTTCTACCAATCTTAACTTCTTCCCATGGCTCATACAAACACCTTTATGAGAAATACATACAGCAGGGAAAGGAAAGAACAGATAAGCAGAAGCAAGACAGATCAATTCCATGAAAACTGATTAAAAGGACAACCAGACAGCGAGTTATATCGGTGCCTTGAGAAAAAGAAACCTAACAGCAGACAAAATGAATGCTTCACTGCAGGTGACCTTGCAGAGACTCCAGCTCCTGCCTGTACGAAGAACAGAGGGGCCTATCATGGGCCATTCACTACAAACAAGATTTTGTGCACAAGGTTGTGTGTGACATTTTATATGCATGTATATCAATACATATAACATTGAAATGAAATAGTTCTGTCTGGAATGCCAAATGCACAAGGGTAGTAGAAGGTGGTGTGCGCTTCCACGGGACTAGGAAATAAAAAAGGAATCAGTAGGGGAAAAAAAAAAACCAAAAAAAAAAACAACCCACACTCACTGCCTTTAAATCTTATTCCAAAACCTCAGTCCTTGGAAGAAGACATAAGCTGCAGGTTTAATGTCGGCAGCTAGAAAATTATGATTGCACAGAGCTATAAATAAGTTCACGCACCCAGATAGATACATATTCTCTACCTAGGCAAGTATGCCTACATTATATTCTCATAAATGTAATGAAAACCCTGCAAAAATCATTAACGAAGGACAAAATTGATAACCATTATTCCTGTCCATGAAAGACGAGAAATTACTGAATTTCAGAGGAACAAGTAGCTGCTACAAATGCCAAATGGTATGCGTTATTTTCAGGCAGATTAAGCAGACAAATTTGGTACAGCCTGCTAATGCCAGAGAACATATATGGAAAATAATTGCAGCATTAAGAAGAGCAAGAATCTAGATCACTTCTATGCCAATACACAATTATCAGTTGGAAACTGGGGTTATTTGCTTAAACTGGATTTTTAACAGTCGAGGAAAAAAGCTACCAACACAAATAAGGAAATAATTTTTTCTTTCTCTTACTGAATATATTACATAAGTCTTAGAGTGTGCTGTGGCAGCAAATAAAAATTCCGTATATAATCTTGTCTATATTAATAATTTGAATATAGCACATTGAACCTAGTAAATGAGAGATCACATTATAGAAGTAATACTCACCGAATAGCTGTGGGAAGATGCCTGAAAACAAATCTCCATGTCTCAAGAACAAACAACTTTGTGGCACTGTTGGGTTTTTTTATCTCCAAGTTTTGTTGGCAAGGTACACCTGTACTCATCAGGAATCAATAAATTTCCGCATTTGTGTTACTGAGAAAGAATCCAGTGTTTGCAGGCTGTCTTTTAATGGAATGGGATATGTAAAACAGTGTAAACTTTTTTACGTAACATTTATCAAGAAACATCCAAATCCTATGCAGAAGTCTCCAACCTCATAAAACTGGAGTACAGCACTTGAGCTTTGGTCCTTTAGGAATACCAGATAAACTGGGCCAAAGCCCCTGCACTAACAAATTCATAGAGAAATACAAAAATCAGTGAAAAACAAAGTCCAAAACAACTGCCTTCAGCTCATGCTTTGTACATATCAAAGTGTGCTTACATGAATTTATCTGTGGGAAACTAACTACTGCTACATCACTTCCCACCCTTTCCCATATCTTGTTAAATTTTCTTATACTATCTTAATCTCAAGCTTCAACCTCAGCAGTCTCAGACTAGTAACATGCATTATTTCCAATTAACTGAACCAACTATTTCACATCAGATGAATCTTTACAGTGCAAAGCATTTCAAATCGTTTCTTGGGCTTAGCACTGCGTGCATAATGTGTATAATTGGTTTATTCTAGATACCATGGAGGGAGAGGTGAAACAGAAAAAGGATTGTTAACACTGGAATACCACCTGTTTAAGATGCCACAGGAGGTAAAATGCAGATGTAAATGCCACAGGAGGTAAAATGCAGATGTAAATCTGTTGGCCCAAAAACAGAACAATGATCATATTCAGCAACTTAACAGTACGTCCATGTAAGCACATTGATTCCACCTTTTTTTTTTTAACAAATACACAACTTCAAATTGATATGCTGTGAGATTAAAGGAAAGATGTCATTCATCTCTAAAACTCACTAAGAATAGTGTATTTCCAATTCAGCGTTCATCACATGTCCAGCAGCATGTGAAAGCAGATGCAAAGCTTGAAATAAAAAATCATTAAGTAATGGTATTATTGCATTTCTTATTCATGAAATCTCTTTTCAGGATAACACAAAATCAGTGTTACAGAGTTAGAAATTTCACTTGGCCTCAGACATGAGCACACCACTCTTAGAAAACTGCATTATAATGGAATTAAACCAGTAATTTTAGGATTTTTATATGCTTGAAGAAAACTAGAATGAAACATGGTGGATATTTGGTGTAATGGCTATTGTTATTCTTCTTCATTAGAGCATCCTTTTACTTACTGCAACATACTAATAGAAAACGGTGAAAAGGAAAACTTAGTTTCAGAGTACCTCATAATCTCTTTATTAAGGTTTCATTAAATATTTACACTAGGTACGTAAAAACATGTTTTACTTTAAAAGAAACTAAAATAGGGGAAGCAGTAATTCAAGATGTTATAAAGAGATCACTAACAAAAAAAAAAAAAAATCCCATGGATAACCATAAGACAGCATACTGAATCCACTCATTGCTCCTATATCTTTCTGAACAGCTTTATTTATTTATTTTACCTTGGCAAGGAAGGAATATTGATGATACTGACCTCCGATGAGATAAGCATTTGCTTCAGAGCTTCAAGGGTCTGGTGGTAGTGTTTTGTTTCGTTTTTGGTTTTTTTTTTGTTCAACAGTTAAATAGTTCCTAATTTCTGAGGACTTTACAGTATTTCAGTCAATCAACAGAGCATTGCACACCTACAGCGCATTCTTCCTCATGTTGCTTTTTTGGGGTCATATCTCACGAAGACAGCTGAATCTAACTTTGTACATGACTAATACAGGACAGGAGAAATTATTAACTTGCATTGTAAGTGGCCTGTACGTAGAAAAGAGTAATCTCTCTCACTAAAACATATGATCAATATCTGACTCATAAGACCTTCAAAAGGTTCAGGGGACTCATACAGGGAACATGCTCTTAAGCAGTAAACAACTTAAGGCTAAAAAGGATAACTTTCCAATTTCAGTTTTCTTCAGAGTATCTAAAAGCCTTACAGTTTTTTTAGCTTATAACATTTCTACAACTTAAGTAGCATTAATACAGAGTAATGTTGCTCCTTTTTCACATACGGAAGAGACACAAAAGACTCCTACAAGTTTTAAACAAAGAGTAAGAACAGGACAAGTAATGTACTGACATTCTGTATCGTAAACCCATCCTCTCCATGTACAACTCACTAGCTATCCTTGTTACCATCACATCCCATTTTGATTCATGGTGGATGAAAAAGGTGGGAAACAAAGGAATTTAACTTTTCATAGTAATGTCTTTCTAACCCATCACATACAGGAAAAGATTAAAACATGCTGTTCTCATTATGATTTGTAAAAGCATTTCTCTGTACAGTTTCTAATACAGGCATATTTGACCTCAGATTCAGTTTCTGCATCTCTGAGAGTCATTACATATTAGCTGAGCAGTACTAACATGTCAGACAGGCAGAAGATCAAATATTTTTCACCTAAATCTCACTCGAATTGTTGGTATGTGCTGGACTATCTGCTACAGTCATACAAGGTGAATTACAACATAACTTGCTAGACTGCAACTCATTAAGATATGGTAATTTGATTACTTGTCTAAATCCCTAATCTGAACCAATATTCATCCAATTCAGCTCATGCTGAACTCTACTGTACTTTTTTTCCTGTTTTTCATTAATAATTTTTGCGTTAAGTATTCAATCACTAGCATGTGACAGGCACGTAATTGAATACAAAGAAACAGCCACTGTCTCAAAAAGCAATCATATGAATACAACAGACAGAGTCTCAATGAAATCAAGACCACACCATAAATAGCTAATGGATGAATTCTCACAAGACCCCACCTGGAGCACGGTGTTCAGCTCTGAGCCCTTCAGCACAAAGGAGGTCATGGACCTGTTGGAGCAGGTCCACAGGAAGGCCACAAAGATAATCAGAGGGCTCAAGCACCTCTCCTGTGAAGATCAGCTGAGGGAGCTGGGCTTGTTTAGCTTGGAGAAGGTTCTGGGGAGACCTCATTGTGGCTTTTCAGTACTTGAAAGGGGTCAACAGGAAAGCTGGATAAGAACATTCTACCAAAGAAAATAGTGACAGGATAAAGTGCAATGGTTTTAAACTAAAAAAGAGTAGATTTAGATTAGGCATAAGGATGAAAGCCTTCATTAGGAGGGCAGTAAAGCCCTGACACAGCTGCACAAAGAAGCTGTGGGTGCCCCATCCCTGGCAGTGCTCAAGGCCAGGTTGGATGGGGCCCTGGTCAGCTGAGCTGCTGGGGGGCAGCCCTGCCCACAGCACAGGTGGGGTTGGGTGGGATTTGAGGTGCCCAATCTGTTCTGTGATTCTGTGAATGCAAATCAAAACCTTTCTGCTAAACAGAGAGACACAGGCCAGGCAGGAAAACATACACATCTAGAAACTATTCACCACACAGTTGTTTTTTGTGCTAAACCATGCATACAGAACCAAATGAGGAACAGGCATGTACTATGAAAGCAGAGCTGTTTCTCTAATAGCAATTGCAAAAAGATGGGAAGAAAAAGCAAAATAACTGTAAGGCCAGTTTGAAGAAAAATGCTGTAATAACTCCCCTACGCTATAAAGACTTTGGAAACATACAGCTGCTATTAGCTCCCTGATAGAGGAAAATGACCGCAGTAAAGAGCAACGACTCTAGAATGGCAGTGTTATAATTAAGGGCAATTCTACAGATGATATAAATCAACACAGTTGCAGCTTAAATTAATAGAAAACCATTTGAAGTGCTCAGAAATATTAATTAATTGTTCGCTGAAAGCATTTTCTGTTACAGGTAACTCTTTCAAAAACAAAAATAAAAAAAGCCACAATACAGAAGCACTTCAGAACACAGCAGACATCTGACAAAGAAATGACAAACAGTAGGAATAACAGAGTGATGTAGTTCTATTAGGAAGAAAACTCCTTCACTCTTGAAGTAATCTCATAAAAACCCTTTCATTAAATCACTCCTTCATACTGATTCCTTGCCAATGCAATTTAAGCTCATTAACTTAAACGAGCACTATTACATGTGCAATAAAATAAACACAAGTACTGTTTTTATGTTTCCCTACCAGGTAAATCACCCTTTTAAAGATATGATAGTTTTATCTGTTGCAGAGTAGTTAAACACACACATTTAGAAGTTGATAGCAGTTGCCTTCTTTTTTTTGTTTTGGAGAGGTTCTCTGAAGTACATACAAATAACATCTTTTAACTCAATTGTTTCCTCACTTACGAGCACTTATACTTTTACAGAAATGGTCTTCAAATTTGGATAAATGACACCAAAACAGCTAAATCCTGTCCTCAGTATAAAACATCAAAAAAATCATTAAAAGCAGCTGCAACAAATCCTGAAGCATTAGACAAAAATGTCACATTTGTCGCAGTGTCACCAGCAGCTGTGTATTTGGATGATCCTATTTCAACTGATGCCCACTGCTTCTCCTACACGAATAATTTTTCTGTGGGATAAAAATGTTGCACTCAAGTGGGGCATGCAATCTTTCTGCCATCTTTTGTTGCATTTACATAAACAATTTTCTGTAAAATGTTTTTGCTTTCAACAAAATCTGCCAAAACTTATTGAATAACGTTCTAACAAATGGGAAGGAGACAGCACACATGCTATTTTACTAGTAGGCTGTATTGGGCTTAGGTGGCAAGGTTTTGGTAGCAGGAGGCTGCATGGATGGCTCTGCAAGTAAAGCCCAGCACTGCTCCACGTCAGATCAGAGTCAACCCCAGCTGCTTCAGTACAGACCCAGCTCTGCCAGATGATGCTGGGTGTGCTCTGGGAGAGCACATGAAAGGAAGGGAAAACTGCTGAGCAAGACCAGCCAGGAAAGAGGAGTGAGAGGAAACGCAAGAGAAACACCCCTGAAACCACCAAAGTCAGTGCAAAAGGAGGACAGGAGGTGCTGTGCAACAGAGCTCTTTTTTGCTTTTGCAATTCTGTGTGTTCTTGCATAGATTTTACTCACCATCTTTCTTTTTACCTTCATCGAGATTAAAAAAAAATATATATATTGGAAAGCAATTCTAGTTCATCATCAGAATAGAACAGGTGAAAACAGAGCATTAATGATTTACCAGAACTTTCTTCATGTGCTATCAGAGGTAAAACTGCAAGTACTCCTTTTTCATAATAAAATACGGGTTTAATCCCTTTTGACTTAGACTACCTCTGGGACATCCAGTTCGAATTTTAATATTTTGCACTAATTCCAGTCCAGGGAGTAGGTTTGTAACAGCAGGCTAAAAATTAAACAATACCTGGGTATTCTTCATTTTGGGTTATAATAGAAATGCTGACTGAAAGCCTTCACTATTACTGAAAATCATGGAGAGTATCCAGAGGAGGGCTACAAGGATGATAAAGAGTCTGGAGGGCAAGATGCATGAGGAACAGCTGAGGTCCCTCAGTTGGTTCAGTGCAGAGCAGAGGAGCTGAGGGGAGGCCTGATGGCGGCTGCAGCTCTCACAGGGAGCGGAGGGGCAGCGCTGAGCTCTGCTCTGTGTGACAGCGACAGGGCCCGAGGGAACGGCATGGAGCTGTGTCAGGGGAGGGGCAGCTGGGGGTTAGGGACAGGGTTTGCACCACAGGGCGGTGGGCATGGAACAGGATGCACAGGGCAGTGAGCACAGAGCCAAGCATCCTGGGGTTCAAGGAGAGTTTGGACGTTCCTCTCAGGCACAGGGTTTGAATTTTGGGTGGTGCTGTGTGGAGACAGGAGTTGGATTTAATGATCCTTGTGGGTCTCTTCCAACTCAGGACATTCAATGGTTCTGTGGTTTCAGGTGCACAGCTGAAGCTCCCTGTAGTGGCACACAGTAGAGCAGGCTGTCCTCCTGCAGTCCATGGGCACTACTACATGAAGCATATCTCCCTGTGTAGCCATGGAAAAGCCAAGCCCAGGGTGTAGCAGCGGATAAGGCCTAAAGGAGGTAAGACCCCATGGAGAGCCTCCATTGGAACAGCACCAGGTCAGAGCTGCAGCCTGTAGAGGGGAGCACACGGTGGGGCAGAAGGGCTGGGAGAGCTGCCACCAAAAGAGACCCAAGTGGAGCAGCGCTTGGAGAGCTGCAGCCTGTGGGAAGCACATGCAGGACTGGTTCAGTAAGGACAGCATCCTGTAGGAGGGACCACACTTGGAAAAGGGACAGAGAATGAGCACAGAAGAATGGCACATACAAAATGTTACAGACTGACTACAGCCCCTCTCCCCTGTGCAGCTTGAGGAGTGGAGGTAGAAAGTGCTGAGGGGGAAGGTGTTTTTAGTTTTTTAGCTCTTGCTGCTTTAGGCTGAAAGCAATGGATAATACATTTCATTCACCTCTCTATTCAGAGTCTGTTCTGCCCATGATGGCAACTAGTGAGTGATCTCTCTGTCCTTAACTCTACCCATGAGGTTCTTCCACTGTATCTTAAACAGAACGGGGGAGAAAAGGGAAAGAGAGAATGGCATGGTGAAGCTTAGCTACCTATCAGTGTGAAAACACCACGGAGGCACAAAGGTGAATGCTCTCAAATCCAGTGCATCTTAAATAAGGTAAAGCTTCTTCACAGTATGATTCTCACAAGAAGTAATTTATTAACTATATTCAACGGTGTCTGAAAAACATCTATTTATTTATTTAAATTACAATAATAATATAATAATATAATTATAAGATATAATTATGATATAAAATAAATTTTAATTGATTTATTTAAAACTTTAATATGTAGAGTAGCAGCAACAGGCTATGTAATGTTTAATGGGAAAAAATCCCCCACAAAATTTTATCATCCTCTCTTTTCAATTTATCCAACGTCAGTTAACAAATGTATGCAATTTTACTTGTACAGAACTTGTACAAAGCAGTATTAACCATTCACATTAAACATGGAACATTTAGGGTTCACTTTATTATTATTAAAGAAGGGAAATGAATAACATAATTAAATCAGTAGTTTGTTCCATACCAGCTATTAACTTTTTTGGTACTTATGTAAAGAACCAGACTGATTATGAAATACTCTTTGGTTTTGTCCAACCACACCAACTCAGCACAGACTTTACCTTCAGAATCTGCATAGTCTGTGGCATAGATGTGACCCACATAATCATAAAGACTCGACACATTGGAAGAGAGTTCCATGCAGACTGGGGCACTGAAACACCAGAAGGGCTTTTGAGTTTCATCCAAGACAGTAACATCCATCATGTAACAATTCTACAAACAAAAGCAGAAGAGATTACTTTCCTACACCATGGCACAGTAAACAGTTCTATCCCTGATTTTAGGGAGAAACACTAAGGTTTCAACAGGCAGCAACTTTTGAAACAAAGGCCAAAAAAACAAAATAAAATTGATAATGTTTCACTGGCTGCTTCAAACCAAGGTACAGACTTAAAGGTTTCTTACAGAAATCAAAATCGCATCGTACAAGCATCAAAAAATGCCTTGCCAAACAAAAGGTAGCACTGCCACCCTACATCAGATGTTATTTCTTGAAGACTTTTTAAGCCTTTAAAATCTGAGGTTCAAAAACAGGAATAGTCCTTTCAATGCGAGAAATAAAATTAAGTTTAAACTGAAGTGCTAAACTTTCATGAATTCAGCAACCTTAGCAAAAACACTCAACAAAACCACCCTGCATGCAGCCAGCACACACAATTACTCTATTTGCCAGCTATAAAAGAAAAGCCACTTTCTCAATGGCTGCAAGAGTCAGTTCCCAAAAAGGTATTATTTTAATGCACTGTTCTCCCCTCCAAATAATTCTTCCTGTTAAAATTTCTTGTAAATATTTCCATACAACACTGCACAATTACATCACTTTCAAGGGCTAAAAATCATGATGTCATGAAGTGAAGGTATCACATATGTGACTGAAAAGCACACAGGCTGTGTGTTGTTGTTACTAACAGTTGTTACCTCTTCTCAACAGTTCTGAATCATTAAGCGAATCAGTCTGTCTTAATTACGTTGTATTATATGCATTACTTCCAGAAACATCATTTGTTCCAAAAGCATAAAAACAACATCACACATTCTGTGTCAAGAAAATAATTTGGAATGCCTTATTTCTCAGTACTACATGGCCGTGTTTCTGTTGCTTTAACGATCTCTTCAGTGTTATTGAACTTTAAACAAACAACACAGAGCAGATGGTAAAATCTTAAATGACATACAAAGCTTTCTTAAGTTTGTTAACATAGATTACACTGAAAATATACAATTCAAACAAAATTTGATGATCATTTTAAAATTTCTATTAGCTATAAATACACTTAAAGTAGTCTTAAGCGAATCCTAGAGAAAAATATATACTGTAAAAGATCCATCTCCCTACTGAGATGGTATCAGCAGCGTTCAAGGCACTGTTAATGGACCAAGTTTTTGCTCTCACCTATGTAAAATCTGATGGATATCTTACACAATGGCTCTGCATTTACAACTGCTACTTGAGCTAAAGAGGACGCTCAGAAGATACAGTATCTTCTGAGGACATGGTTTAGAGATGGGAATGGTAGGTCAGGCTGGTCCTTGGACTTAATGATCTCGAGGGTCTTTTGCAACCTAGACAGTTCTGTAATTCTAAGAACTACTGCTTTCTAGTCTGACATATTACGTTTCAAAGGCCAACTGTGGAAAGTAAAGCAGGGTGACCTTGAGTGTTGGTGGTTCTTTTTCCTCTATGTGTTCTGAAGTAATTCAATAACTTGTTTTCAAAACAAATATCCAGAACTGACAAGAAAAGCTTTCTTTCTTAGAATATCAGATAAACTTCAAATAAATTCAAAACAGTGTCATGTCCTGCTTCTGTTTCTTATTTTATTCGGCCTTCACTTGTTTTAAGACTTTTAGAGATTTATGTTAAAAGCTAAATTGAATTCTACCAACAGCTATGCGTCAACATGAACAAGCTCTCACATAAAATGAGGCGTTTAAAAAAGACTGATATTTATTTTTTCCTAAAAGCAAATATTCAGAATAACTTACAATGCAAACAAAGAGGACAGAGCTGTCAGTTCTGTCTGATAGTTAATTCTCCAGAATTTTGTGTGATACTTAGAATTATTTTCATGGAAGAAAAAAAGAATGCTGCCAAGTAGCTGTAAATCACACCATTTCCTGATATGTGCCCAGCACAGCAGCAAGAATTCCTACTGTCTATTGTATGCTTTTTCAGATAAACAAAGTATGTTATCTAGTTACAAGCTAGGATCCCAGTAACTTTGTGTGTAGGTCAAATGAAATTAACAGCATATAAAACAAAAATAGTTCAACTTAAACTTTCTCAAAAGCCTAAAAAAGCACCTACTCTAAATTATGGTTGTTACTGAACATTCACAGCAAGGAAGATGGCAAATAATTGTCTTTAGAAATATTTCCTTGTTAGCTAGCTTATCTTCTACTACAGCATATAATATTAACATAAAGAGGAGAAAGGTTTGTTGCTCTTTTAAAAACACCTAACTCAAAACAGTTTGGTACAAACTGAGGGAAAAAACTGCAACTGAACATCCTTGTCACCATGTACACAAGAAATATGAGAAAAAAAAACTGCTACATATAATTAAAAAAGAGTGGATGGAAACTAATTCAAGCTCAATTCTAGTTAAGCTTCTCAACAGGTACACATAGGTTACAACATTTTTAAGATAAATTTTATATTCTTCATTGCACAGGAAAGCTGTTGACAACAAAAACCAAAAACAAGTATGCTAATGCCTATGAACAAACCACTATGCTATCAAACAGTACTTCATTCCACTTTTATGCAGGATTAGGAGAAGGGCAGTTTTATTAATTGTTTCACTCTTTTCAAAGTAAATGTCAAAAATGAAATCAACTGTTGAACAAAATTATTTTTCAGTAGGACTTAACATTACTTTTTATCAGAAATTTTGGTACTTTGAAATTTCAGTGCAGCTGAAGTACATTTAGAAATGTGATTCTGTGCGCCTTCAGTACTGCAGAGTTGACAGAACTGCCCTTGATCTTTCTTCTAAACCTTTCTTTTAGGAATTTTATACAAGAAAACAAGTGATAAGTCCTCTATAATACAACCTTTAATCCAGCTGACCCCATTTGCGTGACTCAAGAGCTGAATTCGGACTCTGCCAATGCAGGCTGTAGTTTCTGTCTGCATCCACTGGCATTTCAGTATTCTCCAAAAGTTTGTAACTCTCACTGCACATACATGCTACAACATAACTGCTCAGTATTTCCCTGAGGTTCAAGATTTATTGCTTGCATTGAAAAAAAAAAAAAAAGGCACCTGCACATCTGCAGTGCCTTGCTGGTCTATTGCTTCCAAGCAGTGCTAGTCAGACACAGCATCTTTGGTGGGTCAAAAGCACTGCAGACATCAGCAAACACACGTAATGGTTCTATCATGCATTCTATTCTCTAAACCAGAAAATCTTAAAAAAAAAAAAAAAAAACCATCATATTTAGGATGCATACACATAATTCTACTTTGAGATGAACATTTGCAGAAAAGGAAAGCATTTCTGACTGACCTTTACAATGCCTTTAAAGGCAGCTGTTTCCCAGGATAAGCCAACTGTCCCAATAAGTGGTATGTGCTTTGTGTTATCCTTTAAGCTTACAACTGTGAGCTTCAAATATCCATTTTCAATGTCACCTGAAAAAATTAACGATACATAACATTATACTTCCACAAATAAAACCAAGTCAAATATGCTGTATATATTTTTTCTCCTCTCTCTACTTCCCTCTGTGTATTTAGTTGTCACCTGTTCACCTATATGGAAACTCAGACATACACCACCACCTAACTACCCAGCACATCACAGAGAATTTAAGTCACAACTCAGAGCTTTGATGCCACGATCCAAAGAAGAAACGGCAGCTGAAAAAAAAAATTGAGTACACAAATCTGATGGCTACCGAAACGAGTCTTGCAAGATCCAAGGAATACACTTCATGTATTCACATTCATGAATTTTTCAGTCATGTGCCACCAGTTCCTCCATCACTGCCTGCCCGTAGAAGTTAAGGTCAACATGTAATACATGAAATAAATGACTAAATATCTTCCCTTCATTTTTGTTTACTATTATTATCATTTCTCTGCTCAAATATCAGTGAAAAACTGGAAACAGGGCTACTGAACACAGCACTCCAAGTGTGGACTCATTAGAGCTGAGAAGAGGGGAAGGGTCACCTTCCTCCAACTACTGGCAATGCTTCGATTAATGCAACCTAGGATACCATTAGCCTTCTTAGCAACAAGGTCACATTGCTGGCTTATGTCCAGTTTTGTGCCCATGAGGACCCTCAGGTACTTTTCTGTAAAGCTGCTTTCCAGCTGGGTGGCATCCAGTATGTACTTGTTCCTGGTATCATTCCTTCCCAGGTGCAGAGCTTCACACTTCTTCAACTTCATGAGGTTCCTGTCAGACCATTTCTCCAGCCTGATGAGGTCCTTCTGGATGGCAGCACAGTGAGAACGATCTGTTACTTTACCCTAGTTTTCTGTCATTAGCAAACTTCTAAGGAAACACTCAGACTCATTGCTAGCTCATTTTTAAAGCTATTAAATAAAACTGAAAACCATACTGATCACTGGGTTACTCCACTAGTTACTGACCTCCAGCTAGACTTTGTGCCACGGACTACATCCTGGCCAATTAACCAGGGCACATCTCCAGGCAAACGCATCACTCCTGGTAATGAATAATGACTATTCTTGTAGTGAAGTCCCATTTGAGAACTCAAAGAGGAATGCAGAATTCCCTTCCAGGATCCAGCTCAACACACACACAAAATGCACTAAATATATCTGATACCTACCCAAGTGATTCAGTTCCCAAGCTTTACAGAGCGAACATTAAGAGCGTGCACTTAAAGATGAGCTTTCATAAAGGAAATGCAAAATAACATCAGTCAATAAACTTTTTTTCAAAAGGGTTGTTCAGTTATTCACAATTCAGATTTCAACAGAACCAGCCATTCTTCTCACTTATACAAAACAAATGAAAATCTTAATGGAATAAAGGCAGACTGAAAAAAAATATACCATTAATAAATTAATGAAGCCCAGGATATCACTGCTGTTGCACAACATTAATAACATGAAGTACTGCATGGCTACATGGGCCAATTGTGTAGGATGTAACTTAGTAGTTCCCTGTTCCAGACACATCTCAACTATAAGCCAAGTTAGAAAGAGGCAGCGCAGAACAGGAATCTGAAGGCTAATCCCAGATGGGTCACTTCATTCAATTTTAGAAGTTCTTTTTTAAGGTATAAAAGTTCAATGCCAATGTTCATAGCCGTAAGAAAGAAAATGTGCTACTAGAAGTTATCAAGAAACCAAAGTGTTAAGTACATCATCTTCCTCAACTCAGCCAGTTAAGAAAGGAAACAAAAGGCAGAGCTAGAAACATTAAACATATCCAGGGAAACATGGAGGAGAGAGGATAGACAGGGCTCTCTTAAACCTGATCCATCATATGTTTCATTTTGCAGCTGAACAGCTAGGAGCCTCAAATATTCATTTTAGAGAATAAAACATGGCATTTAACTCACAAACAAGCAAATACAAATTCAGCAAAACAGCCACTCACATTCCCTGAAAAATTCACAAAAAAAAAGAAATTATTTTCTTCTAAAGGTATAAAGAGGACTCCTGTAATAACAACATCTCAGTAGAGATTTCTATCGCTACATGGATAGAAATTCACTGAAGTTTAATCTTCCTCATGTTTCTTTATTTCAAGCTTGGACCTTCTGGGGAATCTGAAACTGTATGCGTTTCGAATGTTTCAAATTCCAAGGACTACAACACTGCATGCTACACAAAAGCCTGTGATCTAAATTTGAGTTCTTCCAACACTGTAAAACAGTCAAGCCTGGTAACAGTGCCCTCTACTGTCTTCTTTAAACACAGTATTTTCAGAAAACGGGAGGCTTGTTAGTATAGAAAAACAGAAGAAGTAATAATTAATTCATGGCGTTCTATTCTTTAAGATCTAAGATTTATGAAAAACAATTTCAAGGTTGATGAAGTAATTATCGTCTGCACTTTGAATCAATACATTCACTTTCTGGGCTAGGGAAAGGACAAGAGATTAGACAGGACCTCCTATTTAAAAAAAGATTGCCCAAACCAGAATTTTATACAATAAACAAGCTAGTATTTATACCTTCTGCAGACTCACTGTTCATGGATTTGTACTGGAGTGTTAAATTGTTCAGTAGGCATATCATATCATTAATGCTTAGCTTTATCAAGTTAAAGTATTTTCTGACAAACGTGCATACATATAATGACTTACTATTAATTGTCTCTAAGAGAAACACATCTTTGACCAACTTCACAGCATCTGTTGGCACTGCTATAACTGAATAATATGCAGGGTGAAAAAATAAACAGGAAGGGCTCTGTCACCGTATTAACTTCTACTGCGAATGAATGATGCCAGCAGAACAGATCTTTGTTGGTAAAGCTTACTCAGGAATGGAACAGTCACTACAGGAGGATTCTTAGAGAGCCACTTGTTGTCTGTGACTCCCTGCTGCTGACAAACAATTGTGTAGCTGTAAGCAGGGCAGTGTTACAGCCAAGCCAAAAGAAAGATTATCCATAGGGTTTTGCAGAACCTCAGTGAATTTGTAAGTTGGGCTGTACGTGAACAATGCCATTAAAAGAAAAAAGAACTGAAAAATACAATGTAGTTAAAAATAATCAGACATTTTTTTAATATGCACATAAAAAAAAACAATGGCAGAATGGGCATCCTTAAGTTGATCTACATAAAAGCTGTAAATCTTAAAGTTCAAAGTATATCTTAAAAACGCAGTTAAATATCCATCCTATAAATGTACCTGCAGACTACTTGAGAAGAATTCTACAAAAGCATGTGTTTTTTTCTGAAAAGAAAATCATTCTCTGTTATAGTATACCAGTAGGCAAGAACAGCAACCTGCAAAGAAGTTGCGCCACTGCACTAAACCAAACAAAAATATCCTGATGTCTACGGAATGTACAGCTTGGGCCCGGCACTACGTTAACGTAATAGCAGGCAGACTTCACAGAGAGCAAGCTTACAACATCTTGTGAAACACCACACAAATATAAAGAAATAGTGCAAAAAAAATGTTCTAGTTCACTCTAAAAACTAATGTCAGTTACTTCTCTTAGCAGAGGTAAACTGGAAGTAAGAGATAAAGCATAAAGTATCTTAGAAAAGACATCACTGTTCTGTGCACTCAACCTTTTCTGCAGAAGAGGTTCTCAAACGTTCCACACATGCACGTGTGCTTTCCACTGTGCATATCAAGATGTAGGTTATAGCAGTGCAATCCATACTCTGGGTCAACATCATCCAGCACAGGTTTATTAGGTGGAAGAACGTATTGACTTGTGTAAAAACAAATAAACAAACAAATCACTAAATTAAGCAACTGGGAATAACTTAATACAAAAAGATACAAATACAGCCTGCACAGAGAGGATACATTTGGAGAGGTATGAGAAAAAAAGAAAAAATTCTTTTTTTGCTAATGTTTTGGAAAGTCAAACATCTCCAGTTCAACATATTTCCAACAGTTTACTAATAAACCATCCAATCTAACCAAAGGCAGAAATTACAACAGTCAACTTTAAAAGAGACATCTGTAACACTCCAAAGTACAGACTTGCTCACATAAGACAAAAAATGCATCATTTTAATTACAAACCTAAAAGCCAATGAGAGATAGACTCAGTTATTAAGTTTATCTGGAACGACTAGACTACTGCACACAAAATGATCAGCAGCGCCCAAATTCCAGAGCAAATCCTACACAGTGTCCTCCCACTGTTCATTGAGATCACATTACGTCTTACCTTAAGTGACAAAAAAAGTCATACTAAGTTATAGCAGGCATGTAAGACTACTACACTACTTAAAATTATTTTCCCACACCCTAAAATGTCTTCTTTTTTAGGTCTCCTTTTGGGAGAACGAAATGAAAAGTCTGCCTTGTGAAAAAGCAAGAAAGTATTTGGAGGAAGAGAATATTTCTAACTTTCTCAATATAGCAAGCACTAGTAGACTTGTTGCCATTGTTACGCTATTAAGGAGATAATTCAATCGTACATTTAGGCAAAAAAAAAAAACTCTTCTGCATCTTTGTATATACTTCCCTTAACTTGTTTCTATTGAACAAGAATGGTCAATTACTACCTAAATACAAACTCTTATCAGCAACCAATTCTAATTGTAAAACCTAAAGCTTTACTCATAAGGTTATCGTTATTACCCACAAAGGAGAAAAAGAAAAACTTACACTGTCGCATAACCCAAAGCACTTCTCTCAAGAAGTTGATGATAATGAAGACTCACCATAACAAAAGCAATTTCATTACTTTCCTGCAAGAATAATTAAAGCAGATGCATTTTCATCTGGAAATACTCTTTTTCTACAAGGTCTTTCTGAGCATTAAAATTCATAGATAAATGCTACTGCTTATTACTCTGCTTGTTACTGTAATAATGGCACAATTTAACACATGGACAAATACTCCTCTAACTGCTACTTTTTCCACAAATGTACAAAATGTATGTAAAAGACAATGACACTCCCCCCTCAATATTTTTTTTTCTGCACTATAGGAGTGTAAAATTAAGGCTAGAAAAGATACAATGACATAAATGAATCCGTCACAGAGTCCAGGAAGCCCACATAACCTGTTCCTGGTAGTCAAGACTCATAGTATCAACCACTTCTGTTCTGCTACCAAGCTGGGACCAAAAACCAAGATGTCTGACTGTTGTTTATGACTATTACAGTCATCTACATTCATCTACAACTGAATGTGGTTAATCTGCTCATATAGTGAGCAAGAGCAGCTGTTCAGAAGATTAAGAAAGAAAAATATACCATACACTCAATTGTTAACACATTTCTGTGTTAACAATCTCCAGTGTCAATATGCAGATTCCTTTTGAGCAGATGTCTGCTTTTGAAGTGTTAACCCACTCTCTGAAAGACGTTCACCTCTACACACAGCATACAGAGTCTAACCCCTTAGTGTAGACACTTCAGTTAGACACTGAATATCTAGAACAGAGCATCCCCATAAGGGCACTACTTACAGCCCACCTACTGCTAAGCACAGGAGGCAGTTAGCTGGTGATGTAGACCTAAGGAAGCAACTAGCTTTTAAGCTGCCTCGTGGGAATGTATTGCTTTGAAAGAAAGGAAGAGGACAAGTAGCCAGCCTAAGGGGTAAGAAGTACCATCAGTCAAACTCGAAGTCTGCTATTTAAAATGCCTTTGGGGTCTCAAAATTTGATATGTGAAACTGCAAAATAAATACAACTGAACACAACAAAACACAACTAATATATTGACATAAAACAGTTACTTAGAGGCTTTTTTGTTTGTAAAGTACAGGTATGCTTCTGACAGCTCTTCAGAATACAGTAAATCACCAACTGACTGTCTCTATCTGTATTTTCCTGCTTTTAGTTTAGACAAGTTCTTAAAAACCCAAAGTTAAGAAAACAAAAAAAAAAACAAAAAAAAAAAAGGCAAATGTGAAAAAAAACCCTCAAGGCAAAATGTTTCCCTACCTTCCAAAGTCCTACAAGGAGTCCTGGATTCAGACTGAACAGCTGGACAAGCTTATCAGACCCAACTGCTACACTGCTCTTGGTCAGGTGAGAAAGATTATATTCAGCAATTAGGGAACGTCGACGAGGACTGTGATAAGAACATACAGAATGTAGTAACAAGATTTTGGACATAATACGAATAGGTTTTCTAGGAAAGAAACAAGTCTAGATAGCTCCTACAGACTCATTATCAACAAGTAACAACAATAAAAATGTCAAAAGTCCTATGTTAAGACTCACCCATTCTTGCTGGGAGCTCGGCTTTGGTCAGGAAGCAGTGGCATAACTCCAAATAATTTCAGAGTTGACAGGACATCTAAGCATGGCCAACTTGTGCTATACCAAAATATACTAACAGACATGTCCTGAAATGATAAGTTTGCCTTCTCAATGACATGTTCCTTTTCATTTTTGTCCTTTAGAACAATTATCCAACTCAAGCCAGATGTTCTGTTATTCAGGGATTAAGAGAGAACAGGAGCGTTAAGAAGGAAAAAACAACAAACCACAAAGGTTCTCAAAGTAACTATGCTTTCAATTTTATTTCTAAACTTCAATTAACTGCTACTTATTTAGATCATTTATAGGCTACAGTTATAACTTCACAACACAACATGCATTTTATAGCTCTATTTTCCCATTTCCTCAGCTTTCCAAAGCCATTAATATTCTGTACATTTTTCTTGAGTAAACATCTTTTGTGACAAGGCATTACTTACTTTATAGCTTTTTGGTTTTTACATGGAAGACCTGTACGTGGATCTACAGTTTTAACAAGTTGCATTACACTAGTTTTGACAGCAGCTATTTGTTTCAAGATGTATTTTTCCTTCCAGTAGCCAGGCTTTCTATCCTCTACAACACAGCTCAAAGAAACGATTTCTTTCTTTAGAAACATATTTTTCCGAATTCCCTTTTTTGCTGGAAAACGATTGAAATAGATTTTCATCCAGATTCCACTGAAAAAAATATATAGAATTTAGAGGAAAATCACGTAAATTTCAAGTTACTTAGTTATAAGCACTAACCATCAAATCACTTCAGCAGTACAATAAGAAATCCACCTTACACAGACAGATCTCAGTTATCACTGAGTATAATGTTGGCAGAAAAATATAAAGTCTGAGAGTATCAGCAAATGGGGCTTAATCTAAATGTAAGTTTTAAGAGAACCAGAACGCATAGCCTACCATATACTACTCAATTTAAAGGCACTGTTTTTCAAGTTTTCTATATTATGATCTCTGAATAGATCATATCAAGTATAAATCTGAAGGCTACAAGATACTAGATGTCAGCATGCCTCATGAGCTTATGAGGCAATCTCAGAGGATATAGATTCTCTGGATACATTTTTCCTTCTGGAGTATATGTACCAAGTGATATCTACTTAGAACTTCTTACTCTACCACAGCAAAAAAAATTCCCAATTCATTCTTAAAATACGCCAGCAAGGTTCATAAACACCACAAATACATAAAAGGAAAATGTTTCCTTTGTAGACTGTCACTGAGCAGATTTAAAATAAATAAATAAATTAGTACAAATATGAGAGAAAGTTATCAACAGGAAAAAAAGAAAAGCCTTATCTGTCTTCCTTCAGTATAGGAGATTGGACTAGATGATCTCTAGAGGTCCCTTCCAACCCCTACAATTCTGCAACTCTGTGAAAAGCTACGTTCCAGGAAGAAGCTCCAAGGTAACACAAGCACACCATGACTTAAACAAAAACTGAATAAGCTTAAGTAGTTGCTTTTGAAAATTCCACCCCAAAACAATGATGCGTCCTCCTCGAACAAAAATAACAAGTGAAAAAAAGTTCCTTATGAAAAATAATCCAGACTCCTCAAGCTTCCCATCATTTATGTATGATGGAAGTACCAGTGACATATCAAACCCATCTGCATTCTTTTTTCAAGGGTTTTGGATCCAAACATCAAAGAATCATTCAAGAGGAATGACAGATTCACCTCTTCTCTGCTAGGAAAAACAAAAGCTGTCATTTCTCCTCCACCTTTCAGTTATCTCTAGGACAATACGGAGATGCTGACTGCAAGATGTTAGAAGAATTCAAACAATAATCTGCAAAGTACTGTTTCCAGTTAGATTTCTAGTTCTGAACTCACACACTCTACGTAACTGCTAAAGAAAACTAACAGCAACAGAAATCAAATTCTCAAGAGACATTCTCAACAATTTATCTGCAACATTAACTTCACTAGACCTCACTTATTCCCAGGGCAAACTTACACTAACATGCTTTGCAATGCATTTCTTCCCTCTCCTTCTGGAATTAGAGCAATGTATTACCCTACCTCCAACTCAAGAAAACACTTCTGATTTCCTCAGCTGAGAACCTGTATGGCTCTCCCACAGGAAAATCCTGCTTCACATACCTAGTGGCCTTCTATGGTGGTGTCACTGCATCAATGGACAAGGGAAGAGCCACTAATGTCATCTAACTAAACTTCACTTGGAGTCCCCAGTATAGGCAGACATGGAGCTGCATGTCCAGAGGAGGGCCACAAGAATGATCCAAGGGATGCAACACCTCTCCTACAAGGACAGGCTGAGAGAGCTGGGGCTGTTCAGCATGGAGGAAAGAAGGCTTTGAGGTGACCTGAGAGTTGCTTTTCAGCTATGAGAAAGGGGCAGAAGCTTTAGCAGGATTTGTTGTGACAGGACAAGGGAAAATGGTTTCAAGCTAAAATACAGGAAATTTAGGTTGGATATAAGGAGTGGTGTGGCACTGGAACAGGTTGCCCAGAGATATGGTGGAAGCCCTGTACCCATTTCTATTATCTCAAATATATATCTAAACATCAAATAAACTAAGAACTGCAGGATGATAACAGAGCAGAGATATCATTGGCACGTTTTCATCATAGGAAACTGAGCTGCGTATCATACAACTGGTCTTACTCAGACTAAAATGCCCAGTCCTATAAGCCTTTTCTGTGAACTAGAAACCCCATCCCAAGAGAGATATCTTCTCCTTAACTGCAAGAGATACAGCATCCAGGTGTGGGGACCCCAGCTCGGGAAAAGTTGTGGAGCTTTTGGAACAAGGCCACAAAGATGACAAGAGGGCTGAAGCACCTCTCCTACCAAGACAGGCTGAATGAGCTGGGGAGGTTCCAGGGAGATCCGATAGGGGCCTGTCAATATGTAAAGAGGGATGATAAACAAGAGGGAAATCAACTTTACTTTTTTGATGTTGATATGGAAACAGACAAATCACAACAGTTTTATCCTGTTTTACTACTCTGAAGTTGAAAAAGCACGTTAAGATACATAACCTGAATTAACTATACCATTTTTACATATATGCATGTGCTGACAGCCTCAAAAAAAAAGTAAATCTGGATTACGGCTTTCCCTTGAAGTTCCTAAGTTATAAAGGTTAACTGATCAAATTTTGGCAAGTAAGTGAAATACAGATGACTACCAGTTGCAGCAACTTACTGTACAGGAAGAGATTTTCTCATTTAAACAATGCAGCAGAATCCTGGGGGAAAAAAATGATACCTAGGTATGCCAGTTACCTCATACAAACCAATGTTCTCTCCTCTTGATCCTTTCACAGAGCCATAATGAATCTAGCTCAACTAGACAATAACTTATAAGACAGTTGTCAATATTTATTTTTGCCCTTTTATTTAGAAGTCACCAAAATTTGATAGACAGCAATAGGTAAAAGCCACCAGTCAATCACTTGACTAAGTCAAATCCTCTGACAACAGAAAAAAAGAGAAGAGCTAAAAAAAAGCTGGAGGTCTACTGTTATAAAACCTTAATCCCACAGCTACTCTCTAGACACCACTAAAGATTGCCTGAGCTAACGACTCAGGCTCATGAATATGAACAAAAATACATGCAAATTTTACAACAAAATAAATACTAACAAGATTTCAAAGGATTGTATTTAGGTTTTGCCTGATAACTCCCATTAAAGTTAATAGGGCACACGCAGCTAAAATTCCATGCAGAACATTGTACTGCGAGCTATGCAATACACTTTCAGCAGAGTAATTGTCAGCAGGTACCATTCATCAGTGCACTGGAATCAATGAAATTAGATTAGAAAGACTCTTAACTCAGGTAAACTCAACCGATGTACAAGTAAGACACGCACACTTTCCTTACTTGTCACTGGCCAGATGACAGAAGCGCTTATTGACACAAGCAGCGAGCAGCAGGGATACGGCATCCAAATAGGAAAATATCTTCAACAGCATTTCTGGTGGCATGCTGGAAAACAGAAGAAACAAACACCATTTGATTTACCTGCAAGTTCCAGAAATGGAAATGGCAAAGAACTTTAACCCCAAACTGGAGTAAAAAGAAATCAAAACTGCAGGCTTGAGTCCCAGTACCAAGCCTTACCTCAAGAATTAACTTGCAGAGTCTGGGCTCTGATTTATCTCTTTGATCTACCACATTTCCTTACAACAATTCATAACAACCTAATGAAGCAGTATAAGACATCAGATGAAGTTACGGGTTTGCGTTTTCATTGACTTTGACTTAAAACCAACTCGTTCAATCTCTCATTTCTACTATCATCATTTCACAATTTAGCCCATGAGCACTCGCCAGAACTGTGTATACTCACCCACTCCGACTGCGTAGCCAGGATGCATCTACACAGAAACATCTTAGCCCAACAGTGGGATTGTGCTATAACTCATCAAAATATTCAAACCATGGCGCACTGAAGCCTCATACAACTCTAATTTACATCAACAGAAAGATGTGAACTTCAAAAGAAGAGTTGCGTGAAACCACAGAAACATGAATTGTCTGTTGGGCTGCCTGCTAAAGTGCAGGTGCCAGCTGCAAAACCCCACCAGCACAGTTTCTTTGCAGCCTAAGTACAAGTGTGACACAGCCTGGAGATAAGACACTGATTTTTTGTTTTAATAGATAGAAACCCTGTACCCTTACAGTAGTATCTGATAACAGCTCAGAGTTTATTCAGTAATTTTTGAAAAGTATTTTATACTCTTACTTCTTAGAGCATGGCAATATGATAATATCAAAACCACCAAAGAAAATACAGTGCTGTGAAAGAAACACCTCAGCCACATCTCTTTCTTTTTTCACAGCTCTTACCAGCTGTATCATTCAAAACACCTGCTGATTTATAACACTTTATTCCACATATACGTAGATTTCAAGTATGTAAGTATAACAATACCAGTACTCCATGGTTTGTATTAAAACTCAAAAATTCAGTTGTACTGAAGAGAGGCAAGCATGTCAAAACTTGCGTGGTTATTTAAGTGAAACTCAAAACAGTTAATGCACTTATTCCAGAGGAAACTTAGAAGTGACCCCTTGAAAAGCTAAAAATTGTTTAAAATAATATGTTTGATCTAGAATTCTCAACAATAGTTTCTACACCCACATTATTTTTCCTTTGAAGGAAGCTTTTGTCCTCACTTTTCACATCAAACTAATAACACAAGGGTTTCAAGGGATTGAACTGGTTATACAATGGAAAACAGAACAAAAGGCTAATACAGGAGGCTGTAAAATGTATGAAACAAAGGAAGTAATCCTTTATGAAAAATTAGGTGCTTCTGCAGGAATTCAAAAGACTTTCAATAACAAAATAATTAATGACTGCTTTTAGAAGTGCTCCTTCAGTGCCGAGTAAGGAGAGAAACATTTACTTTGGAGCACATCCGCAGCAGCTACTTTCCTTTTCCCTCATTCCATTCACCATTTCGACTCCCTATAAAAACCAGAAAGTCATCAAAAGCAACATCAGAAGTTTTACTCCAAGTTGACTTTTCTTTAAATGATACAGTAACACTGTTTTATTTTTAAAGATCATCACATCCCCTGATTTGCAAAGGACTTACTGAAGGCTTGGTATGATTTGGAAGCCCTACACACTTCATGTGAACTTGGAAAGGGATGTGAAGTAGAACCATGACTGAAATTATCAGAATGTCAACACAGGATCACAAAGAAGGTCAGGAAAGCAAATCTTTTCAGCTCTCAACATCTGACGTGGAAAAGTCCAATGCATGAACTTAATAACTTTAAGATGATTTATAGTCTGTAAGCACTATTCCTCTCCTAAACTGAAGATGTACTCACCTCTCAATGCACACACTAGGTTTCGAATTTACAGAAGAACTTTCAGCTTCAGCATTTAGAGTTTCAGAACGTTTCCTAGCTCCAGCAGCAAAGCTCTGTGACATATTCCTATAAAGCAAAAGCTGTTAGTCACATCATTATACAATGAAGAAATGTTGGGGGTTGGACTAGATGGTCACCTCTAGAGGTCCCTTCCAACCCCTACAATTCTATGATTCTGCGAAATATGCATACTGGGTACAGCCGAGGCAAGACAAATACATCACTTGGTAACTTATTAGTATCAGTTCACAAATTTGAACAACTATCACCAAGTTAAAATCCCTGACATTAGGAAGATGGCAGATTTAAACTCATAGGTCTCTCTCCTCTGATTAATCCCACATAGCAGTCAGATAGGGATGGATGGTGCCACTCCATCAAATGCATTTGGATTCAGTAAATACCTGTTAGACAGCTGCATCACTGTTGGCCCCAAAATCAAGCCCCAGGCAAACTCCTACACCAAGTTCACAGACATTTCTGAGCTCTGCTAAGCTATTAAATGATAACAAATACAACAATACTTTGAGACTTTCTCAAATGCTGTCAAGGCTCAAAAATAAAAAAGAGTTCCCTTGACGTTACATCAAAACCATATTTGAAACAAAACTATGTCCTCATTTCACGTTTTTGCCTCCTAAAATACTAGCAAATCTGCAGGTGATAGTTCAACAGAAAGTAATAGTTCAAAAGAAGGTATCAGTGTTCTTATTGCTCAGTAATACAAAATAATTTGGACAGAATAGATGTACGCAAAGTTACTTTCTCTAACGCAAAACCTTACAAACAAATTGGCAACACACTTCTTCTAGTTCTCTGGTAGAATGAACTTCATTAAGTCTCAATCTGAGTATCTTCAACCCACTTGCACATTTTTGGAAGGAGTTTCATTTTAATCAAGTCTTTACACTCAATACCCACTGATTCAGTGTGATTCCACAGAGCAGGCACAGCTGCCCATTCATTCTATTACAGCACCATGATTTGTATTGTCAGCTGGCCTTCCAACATCTGGTCAGTTCAACTGTGTATGTTACAGCACCACCTATTCCTGCTGGAAAAGCGAAATAATCTAGCTTTGAAGCACGTGGTTACCACATACATTTAATGCACACTGTACTTGACCTAAAATTAGCTTGTGCTCAATGAAAATAAAAATCATTAAAAAAGAACAGATCTAACCTACACTGCCAACTGTGCCAAATAAAATGTCCCTGAGTTTTAACAGGAATTGTTAGAAAAATAACACAAAAACAAATGTATTTCAGTTTGGACGTCAAACTCCAACAGATAAGCAACATTAATAGCAACAGAACAGTAAACAGATGTCAAATACACCCTGAAGGTCAAGTAAATGCTTTACGGATGTGCCTTATAGTTATCAAGCACACTCAGGAAATGAGATAAAGTACCAGTGTGAACGTGTTTGTAACAAACTGCACCATTCAAGAGCCGTTAAAAGGATTTAGAGCCAAATCCTGTTCAACAGCAGCCCAACTCCCTCTGCACCGACGGAGATGTCCAACCCTAGAGGCACAACAACCTCAACTGCTGTTCTGTTAGCTTTCAATTTGTAGGAGTCAGCTTTATATCGGTATTTTCACTCACATACCCCGTAGTACTTGCAACGTGAACGCTGCCCTATTGTTTTGAAGCCGGCTAAGAAACAAACCTACTATCAACATCTGCCTGCTTCTCCAAACGTAGCAGCGTTAACTGTAGATATACACCCACAACAGCGATGCTATGACTCCTGTTTCGCCCCTCATCTAACGACTCCAAAGTCTTCCTGAAAGGCGAGCAGGGAAGCCGTTACCTGAGCCCCGCGGCCCGGCCTGCCCGAGGAGCGACAACCGGGCAGAGGGAGCACGGCAGCCCGAGCCCGGCCGGGCCAGGAGCCACAGCACGGCCGCAGTGCCGCGGGGCCCGGCCGCCGGCCAACGCCATGGCAACGGCCTGGAGTGGGGCGGGCTAACGGGGAGCCGTGCCCCGAGTGGGGCACGGGCGTGGGACTCCTGGCGCGGGAAGGGGACGGAGCAGATCCAGGAGAGGGCTGTGAACGCAGGGCAGGACGCGGGCGCGGACGGTCGAGCCGGTGTGAGGCAGCCCCGCCCACGGCACGGGGCGCACACCGCGGCGGCGTAGCGTCGCGCTCCGCCCCGGGGCGGGCATGGCGCTGGGCACGGCGGGCTCTGTAGTCCCCTCCCGGCGGCCGCCTCCCGCGGCGGGATTGGGAGGGACGTAAACTGAACTACAGCTCCCAGGCGCGGCGGAGACGCTCTCCCCTCGCACCCCGAGAGATTTCCGCAACGGCGATGGCGGGGCGCGGCTGCCGGCGAGCGAAGGGCGGCGGGAGCTGCTGAGAGCCGGGAGCGCTTCCCTCCCTTCGGCTCCGTGTGCGCTCGGCATGCTCCCCGCCTCCCTGGTGCGGGGCGGCGGGCGGCTGCGGGCCCCGCTGGGGCGGTGGGTGCTGGCGGGGCCGTGCTTCAGGTGGCTGCCGCCGGCCCGCGGCGGGGACGGGACCTTGAGCCCCGCCGGGCTCCGGCCCCGGGCCGCCATCTGCACGCGGGCGGGTGGGCTGAGCGCCGGAAAGGCCGGCGGGGACGGCAAGCACGTGTCGGTGCGGAGAGATGAGGAAGAAGAAACGCTTGTGTCCGCTGTTGAGAAAGGTGAGGCTTTGCTGGTGAGCTTAGAGAGGATGACACGGAGCAAGCGGTTAAAGGCGCAGAGCCGCCGATGCGCACCCAGCGCTCGGGAACTGCGGGAACCGCGACTGCCGAACTCCAGCGCACCTTTCTTTGACGCTTTCGCGCTTTTCAGCGCACGCGTTGCGCAAGCAGAACAGGTGTGTTGTGGCTTCTTCCGACCGACCGGCTGACGTAGTTCTTCAGTTGCATCCACGCGAGGGGTCACTTCTAGTAACGTCTCAGTTCCCTTTTTGACGGGAAAAACCCATCACGCGCAGCCCGTTTTGGTGCTGTTTAACCAAGCTTGCTTCCAGTAAGTCGGCAGCATGCTCTGCCTGACGCTGCTGCCTTTACAACAGCTGTCATTTTGGTTCTTTTCGTTCATTCCAGTAGTTGCTACTACACAGCCTACAAAATTCGAAATTGGAAAAATAGTTGTGGAAAATATCCTCAACTGATGGGAACATAGCGAGAGGAACGTTCTCTAACGCGTTCCCGTGCTGATTTACACTTTGCTGAAAGGCATGCTTTGTCACATGAGCAGTCTCTTCATCAGGTTTCTCAGATCAAATTAAGCTGCGGGTGATGGTCTCAATAAATGAAATCATACTTCAGTCTAATACACTCATTATTATTCAGGAAAAAAGAAAAAACATTTAATCCACAGATATAAACATGGCCTTGAGAACAGAAGGCAGTCTGTGACCTCTTAGTGATGGAAGCTGTAGTTGGACTTTTTATTTCTGCCAGCGTGTTATTTGAACTGTAGACTAACAAAAAGGTCTGTATGTTATGATAGTATACGTTTTCACTTTCCATCCTGCTAACTTCCACATTGTTTTGTGTCTTATTTCAGTGAAAGAAGCTGGAAGAGACTTCACCTATTTGATTGTGGTGCTTGTTGGAATTGGTGTTACAGGTTATTATAAAAATGTTATTCCTTATCAGAAAATGCTTTTCATGAATTCTGTCTAGTTCTTACTCCAATTGTTTTTGCTTCTTTTACAGGGGGTTTGTTCTATGTGATTTTTAAAGAGCTATTCTCTTCTTCCAGTCCAAATAAGATCTATGGAAACGCCTTAGAGAAATGCAGATCTCATCCTCAGGTTGGTCTTAAAGTTCATTGCCTTTCTTCAGATCACAAGTTTGCTCCAGAAATCTCTCAAGCATATCTGTGGGATCATCACCACAGTACTTAGTAATTGCCAACAAGATCTCCCAGAGTTGGGTCAGTTCCAAAGCCAGACCTACAATAAGCGAAGTTAATACGGGCACTGAGCCTGAATGAATTAGTCTGCTAAAAGACAAGGGAGTGTACAACAACAGATGCAATTACAGCGTCTGCCATGACAGAGCATGTACTTACAGAGGTATTTGCAGATCTGCTGATCAGGGAGGCACCTGGTTCGACTTACATTTGGATTGATGACTTTTCCCTCAATGTAGTTAATTTGCTGTGATACTTCAGAAGTATTCTGTTGTCATATGAAGCACCGCGTTAATAACCACAGATTTAATCTCTTCATTTTAAACAAGGTTAACGTTGTTGTGGTTAACAGGAAAGGAGAAAGGGAACAGACGTGATCAATCACATAATGTAGGTGTACATGTAAACAAAAAATGGTCCAAAACTAGTCTCCAAAAAACACCTCAGACAAAATAAAATAGCTGTCAGAAAAGTTGCCATGTATGCTACTGAGGTTAGCCTAAATTGAAGTGACAAGTTGTTACTAGGAAAAATAAATTAAAAAACATTGAAAAAGACTGCTTTAAAACAAGTTTGCAGTATTAAAGCTTCTCTTGTGCTTATAAAACTACTCTTCCTTTCTCAACAACATTATGTTTAAAGCTAGGATAATTTGGTATGGCTTTTAGATCTGAAAAAGAAAGCTTGCATAAGCAGTAGTGTTTTTTAAATAAGATGAAGGAGAGCTAAATTGCATTTTAGGATTTAAACAGTCAAATATCTCTTGAAAGAGATGAGCAAATATTTCATGGTTTTTTTTCCCCCCCTTTTCACACAAAATGTCAGTAAAGTATAAAATACACAGTAAGAAAAGAGATTAGAATATCTTAATGTCAGAGGAAGATACAAATAGGATGTATTGCTAGGATTTATTGTAGTGATTTTTTTTACAATTGCTTATAAAATGCCTGAAACAGAGTAGTTTTTCCATGCAGTGTTTTCTTTCATAAACACTTGCATTCTTCAGGCTCACAGGGGGTGGATTTTTTTTTTTTTTGAAAGATATATTCACAGGAGGGATGTGAGCTAAAATATCAGTTTGAATGTGATAGCTTCTGACAACTCAAACCTCTTTCCTCTTGTAGGTAATTAGTGTTTTTGGTGAACCCATTAAAGGTTATGGGGAAGCAACACGAAGAGGAAGACGACAGTTTGTCAGGTGCCACTTGCTGTTCGCTTTGTACAGATAATACAGCAAAGATATTCTGGATCACAACATAGAAAGCTAGAGCTTGGCTACTGAACTGTGACATACTCCTTGTTTTTACTTTGTGATTTTTTGCTGTACATCTTGTGTGGCTCACACCCCTAAACACAGGGCACATAGAATATAAAATGCCCATTCTTGTTCCTCAGATCAGTCAGTGGTCAGCACGGTAAACATAGAGCAGCTACCTACAAAAAAACAAGTAGGAGGAGCTGAAGAGTGTAGTGTAGAGACACAGGCATGCAACTGGGGAGCAGAAGTGAGGCTGAAGTCTACAGCCTGAAGTCCTTGAATAGAATGGGGTTGTTCTCCAAAAAAAAAAAAAAAGAAAAGTTCTTCTTCTTATGAAATAACATTTCTGCACATAGAAAGTAGTAGAAATCTGCACAGGTTAGTTTAAAGCCAGGCTGCATCTAGTTGTGCAGGTTGTAGTTACCACTGAGACAATTATTCTGAGCTGACAGGCAACACTGAGTGACCATTGTTTTTATTACTTTCTGCTACTTTAAGCCACATCTCTGCTGTGTATTTAACAAGGACTACAGAGGAACATTTTTGCCCCCCAGAAAAATAAAACCCAAAAAAATGAAGCACATAGGAAACTTATCTTGATGTGATTTAACAAACCTAAAGTTGACAAAGCATTCATGATGTGTTTTGGCTTGGAAAATTAGAAGTACCTAACCCCCCCCCCCCGCCCTGGTAGCCCTGCTGTTATGAGGTTTGTTTCCTAGACGTCAGATCCTGAATCTGAGGGTTCTTTAGAACAAATACAAATAAATTCAAGAACCTTCAGCCATTTTATTGCTGTTGAATTTTGTGGGGAGGATTGCAGTGAAAACATTTAAGTACCTCATCTGTTAATCATCAACTGCTAAATAGTTCTCTCCTGACTTTCCACTACTCTTTATTGCTCACAGTAAAGCTTGGGAAGACAAGTCAAGAAGGAACCCATGGTAGCATAAGGGCTCCATGGGAATGCACTTTCTCACAAAATATTAAAACAGCTCCTCTAAATAGGAAGTTGAAATTTCAAGTTTAACTACCTATCCTTGCTGGGTGGGTTGTTTTTTTATTTGCTTTGCTATTTTTAGTCACATTGAATACATGAAGGATGGACTGAAACATATGCGTTTGAAGTTCTATATTGAAGGCTCTGAACCAGGAAAGCAGGGAACAGTCCATGTGGAAGTGAAAGAGGTATGTGTAATTGCTCAATACAGCTGACAAGGATAATCTTAGGTTTAAACTACCAAAGAGGAAAAAATTCTCTTCTTCATTACAGAATCCTGAGAGAGGAAGATTTGATGTCCGTTACATATTTGTGGATGTTGACACCTATCCTAGAAGAACTATTGTCGTAGAAGACAACAGATAGCCAATGATCAAAGTTCCTGCCTCATCTTACTGAGTATTTAATGATACCAGTTTAGCTAGTCTACACTTGAATTGTTTAGTGTTCTCAATTATATCTTTGGGGCTTTGTGTCTATGCAGCTTTGGGGTTTTGTTACAGGAAGTAACCTCTCAGGGGCTCCATTAAAGACTTTTCATAACAACAGATCCAGCATTCAAGGAAAAAACAACGAAAAACAGTACAGCCATTTCTTAGGGAAATACTTAGACATAGGAAAATGTCTCAATACACTGTTTAATGCTGGACAGTATTTCTACACCTAAAAACTGGGGGTTAGGTGGGGAATTTGTCTTCCTTTGCTTGGATTTCCTACTAGCTCTACAATAAAGAAAGTGATATTTTACATGTAGACAAACTGACTGTTTTCATTCTGGGTGCCTTAGTAGGTAACTATTTAAAATAAGAATGTGTGTTAGTGATTCAAGGGAGCTCTAGCTCAAATGCATCTAAGAATATAAATTGTGGAGGCCTACATCCATGGCAGATGACTAAACAAAGACTTCAGTATTGTAAATAAACAGCATCTGTACTGTCTGCTCCTTTAAGGTCTGTCACTGCACCACTGTGTAATGGAAGTGACGTAGCTGCTCAGTGCTGCCAAAAGTTTTTCGATTAACACATCACTGATCTACGTCTTTGAGGAATTAGATTAATGTAGTTTTACCCCAAGTCAAAAGCACAGATCACGAGCAGTTTATCACTTGTGTTTCTTCATCAGTGCCACATGGCAGTTATCAAGCATAATCTTCTGTATTAATGATCAGACCCAGTTGTGTCTTCCAAGCAGTGCCATCCAAAAACTTCAAAGCTTTAGCTTCCTACAATTAACCACTTTTAAACACCAGTAATGAATTTTTATTATGTGCCATGAGCTTTTCAGTTCCCTAGTTGTCAGTATGTTTAAACGCATGCTGGTGTTCAGATATCAGCCCCTGGAACTGGTTCTTTTAATGGTACTTTTGAAGTGTTCTAAACTTCATATAGTACTTCCTTATACAGTACTACAAGTGTTGTACGTAGATATTTAGTAATGCTTTACTGACCTCCTGCTACTCCTCAGTAAACTTGTCTGCATAAACCTAACACGCAGTACTTTAGATATGGATAGTTTTGCTTTCTATTAAGCAGAACTGAGCTTACTAGAGCAGAATACATCAAAGCAGCAACCAATCTCAATCTGCAGTAAAGTGCAAGGTATTATTTTAGTTTCTACATTCTGTAGAACATAACTGACTTCCATCATTCAGGCCAAAGGGATTTTTACAAAACTTAAAACATCAGTTGAGACTGGCCAAAGTGAGGCCATATCTGTCAGTTTTGGCAGTGATAATCTTCTGGTTTCTTTTTATCAAGACTAAAAAGTTGACAACTTCACTCACAGTCTGAAGCTGCCAAAGTCAGCATGAGTCCCAATTGTAAGTATGAGAGATCATTGCAGTACTTTTTAAGAAGTAGCTCCAACAAGCTATTTTTATCTATAGTTACAGGCAGCATTAATGTCAGTTTGGAAAGGTGTCTAGATAATGAAAGCAACTGACACCCTCTCATGTTATTTTCATGAACACAATAGGTAATAAAACTGCCTGATGTTTCTTATTCTTCCCAATTCTTAGCATTGCACTCTACCAAATTTTTAAGTACCTAACCCAATGTAGAAAAAAAAGATCAGGGGCTCTCATTGTTGCATTGTGAGCTGCTGCAGTACTGACTGCCATGTTTACCTGTTAGCATTTACGTCCAGTTGCTATAAGCTTGTGTATATCGTACAAAGCAGTTACTGAAAACAGTCTCTGCAAGAGCTTTGTCAGTGGTGCAAGACAGCAAGTTAGAGCACATCAGAAATACTGAAAGCAGTGTAACTTTATAGTCTAGTACTAACCTCAAGTAACCTTAAGCCTGTATTTTACCTCAAAAAATGTAATAGTTCTTCACTCTTTATGAAACAAGGCAATAGCAAAAAAAAAAAAGTTTGGACTAGAAAACTTGATATTTTTGCCACTTTGTGAATTTCTATATAGTTTTTGGTTTTTTGTGTGTGTTTTTTTTCCCCCCCCGAGTAGCAGGGAATTCCTAACGTACACACACACACACACACACAAAAAAAAAAAAAACCTGTTTTAAAAGGGTTGTGTGAAAGACCTCTCTGAGAATGAGATCCCTGTTTGTCTAGTCACTGTGAAGCATCAGAACAGAAGTTATGAATGTTGTTTGTAATGGACTCCACACACTTGTCATACTTTGGCATTTGTGTCAAATGCCAATATTGTGCTTCCTAGCTGGGAATAAATACTACGGTTTACAGATGTCAGAAGAAGTCTTCGCAAAGTCAGAATAATGATGCTGTCTGGCACTCTTGGAACCAGACTAGACCCATAGGAGAAAAATGGAGACAGATTGTAAAAAAGGATGGCAAAAGGATGAGACAAGTATCATTAAAAAGACATAGGTGGATGCAGAGACATTCACTATGCAGCTGACCTCCATATAAAAGTAGAGGTTTGCACATTACTTTATGCAATGCACTTCAAGAAACTGGAGAATCCAGAGAATCAAGTCAGTCATGACTTTCAAGCCAAATTTTGTCTAGGATGGCCCCAATACCACCAAGAAAATGTTTCTCCTGTTGTACTTACACAGAGCTGTTGTCATTTCCACAACTCATCTTTCTACTGTGGTATTACAGGAAAGTAAAAATCTCTCCAGCAAAGGGAAAGAAAAAGGAACTTTACAGCTTAAGATTTTTTCCTTCCAGCTAGCTACCTGTAATCAGTGAGAGACTATTTAAGCTCCATGAGATTTCAAGGGTGCTAAGGTAATTTAAATTGTATAATTCAGTTTAGCTGCAAAAATAAGTTCTTGTTAAGACAGAAGCCTTCTAGGAACTAATTATTTCTTGGCTTGGCTAAGTGGAAAGTGTTAACTAGGAGGTTTGATTTTACTTTTTGTTCCAAACGTGATGGATTACACGTAATAAGTATTTCTGTGTTTTGTTTTTAAAGCTCCTTCCTCTTCTTCAGGGAAGCACAAAATTATAGCATATGCCAGTTATTTTCTGAAGTGAAACTGTCATGTTATTGTGGAAAAGTCACTGCCAGGAAGCCAGAGCCAAAACGATATTTTTATGGAAATTAAACATACAAAGTCCTGATTGTTGCAGAGTTAGTAGAAATAGCTACGCTCAAAACCTTGTTCTCCTTTAGAAAATGGAAATGTCATTCCCAAGATATATGGTGTTTTTTCCGAGAAATTTTATGTCACACTAAACAAAAGTTACTTGAGGCAGGTGCACAACTTGCTCTTAACATCTCATCCCTGATCTTTGTGCATATAATATGGGCAACCAACACCCTTCATGGTAAGATTAAAGCTACACCATTATCCATACAGCTTCTGAGTCTGGGTTCTACATTTGTGCATGTACAGGATTATGACAAAAAAAGAAATACAACTTCAGGAAATTAATTTCATTAAACCTTGAAGATATCAAAAATGACCACCTAGCCACTGTTTAATTAGGATTCAGTAGAAAGAAGCTCACGCAAACAAAACCAGAATTCCAGTTGGGATAGAAAACATAATGCTATAACAGGATGGGAAACACCACAAAAATACTGGGGTAGCAAAGTCTTTGGCTACAACAAATGAGAACAAGTCCAAACGCAGCAGCCAAGGAGGTGAAGAGAAATCATTACTTACTTTTAAAAGGCCTCAGGTAGACAAAGATCTCCAGAATGACAACCTTACTTCCACTGTGAACCCTTAAATGAGGTCTGGGGAGAGGTGAATCCTGGCTCCACCCCTTCCAGACACTTAGGTACATTGCATGCACCTGAGCTCCCTGGGATGGCCCCGCCTTCCGTCAGGTGCTCAATCACTGGTTCAGCCTGTGACTTAGCATTTCTGCTACAGAAAAATGTTGTGCATCACAGCTGGAAATAAGGTACTAATGTACATTGGAGAGCAACCCTGCCCTACTGAATCTGAGGACTTGTTTTCACTCTTGTTAGCTTAAGATGTAACCCAAACTTATTTTCCAGCTACACACACAAATATCTGGCTGAATTTTAACAGCATTTAAAACCCGAACACTGTGGAGACCTCACTGCTGCACGCTGCTGAAGATGGTGTTGCTCCAGGCAGTGCACGCGTGGCAGTGAAGATCACCATCTATCCATTCCTGGCAGTAGTTCAGTAACACCTGGCCAGTTTGATGTCTCCTCCAGCTCCAAAGCATATATGCCTCTTCCACCATGTCTTAAAACCTCTTAGTACTGCGCAGAGACCTTTGCAGAGTTAGGTTTATCCAACCTCCATTTAATTACAATTCCTCTTTAACTGAATCATAATGAGGTTCTCTAGCATGAATCACCTTCTCATATTACTCACCATAATTAACTCTATTATCCTTCATTAATCCAAGTGCATTTTCACTTCATATGGAACCAGGATCGTTCTGCAATTTCAGTCCTAGTTCTTTTTTTTCCTCTAAAACATAATAACAACAACAACAACAAACATAATGTTACAACAGTGTCTTATTACAGCTGTTTTATACTCAATACGAGGTTATATTCCTTGAGATCTGATTAGCTTTGTTAGTGTTACAACAGCCGTACTGGAGCTGGAAGTGAATTGCTGTTCTGTATGCTGTCTGAGGCCACCCATTATCTTACATTTCACAATACCAACCCAAACCCCAGCGGAGGAGCGCAGATTGTCAGAATGTCACTAGTCACTCTTTGGCTTGATATTTAGCAAGCTGTGTGGCCATGAAGCTACTGTATTCAGGTGTGTGACACTGAAACTGATAAAAGTGGCAGAGAAAAATACCTGAGACATCTCAGGACTTGAACTGGAAAGCAGCCCTCTATCAACCATGTTGGGCATAAATGCCAATAAGCCACTGCTATTTTTCCCTGAAAACATCCATGAAAAATGTTCTACTTTGGTAGTTTTTTGTATTCTTCCCACTTCTTTTCACGGAGGATCTATTTCAGCACTTCAAGAATCCTGCCAGTCTCTACATATATTCCATATATTCCTCTTTTTCTTTGCCATATTATGCCTTACCGTCCATGTCTACATTTCTCTCCTTCACCTATATTTTACTTAGCAAAATGAAAGCCGAAGAAGAAATATTATCATTTCTGTTCCCAAGGATTCTAAAGCTGGTAGCTTTTCTCCTGTGGCTTTCTCCAACTCTTCCATCATGCTGATTCATTTAAAAGGAGCTCTGAAGTCCAGTACCCTACCCAGTTTTCAAATCACTGACAACTAGAAAAGCCCCAGATATGCCTCAGTGACAAATACTTGCAGGGGAATTAAAAAGAAGTCATATAAGCACTACAATTATTTGATTCATAAGATCAGAGCCAGTCAATGCTAATATTTTCTCCTGAGTTAAGTAAATCATGATCACAGTTTCTCATTGATAATCCCTCACTCCATCCTTAATCATAATGATGAAGACTGGAAAAATACTGCTGCATTTGCATTTGCCAGCCTTCAGGATGGAATACTATCATGAAAGTATTTGAATTTGTGTTTTGTGTTTGTTTTATTTTCCATTTGGAAAGGACTAATTTTAAACCAGGTCACAGTCAGCCCAGTTTACCTACAGACTAGTCATCATGCCTTGCCACCAATATGAGTACTGTGAATTTCCATGGAGGAATGGCCTTGTGTTTACTGAGTTCGCAGTTTCCAGAGAAAAGCTAATACTCTTAAAAATGAAGCCACCACAGTGTCAGTAAAATGAATATGTATTCTGCAGCATCTTTGAATGCTGTCAGGCAGTGCTATAACCAATGTGCAATCTTCCTGTATGAGCATTAAATAATTCCAATCTATGCCCAGCCATATACAGTTTCATTGCTGCACTGTGGGTAGATATCAGGAGAAGCCAGCACATATATATCCATGCTGAAATCACCGTGATGAGTTATAAATGGCTTTGCTGCTATGCCCACTGGCATCATACCCATGGTAGTTACCACCTTCAAAATGGCAGACATCAGATGGCTTCTAAAACCCATGTTTTATTCAAATTGAGAGCCCTGGTGAAGCATTCCTGTCTCTAACTCAAGGGTCATTCAGTTCTTTTTCTGGAAATAAGAGTTAGTTTGCTGGAGGCCAGCTGTGGGCTGCTCCTTCAGATCTCTGTGCTCTGCTCAGGTTCCTCGGGTCATGTTTTTTGCAGCCAAGCACTCTGTGACTCCTTGCAGCTCTCACTGGGATTTTAAAAACGAGAAATAGCATGCATATTTTTGGAACTGTCTAAAAATCAGTGCTGCAATATACAGTTACATGAGAATTGCACTTCACGCTGAAATAACTCAGTTGAAATAAGGAATTGTCAGTAATGATATGGATATTTTCTGCATCCCACAAAACAGTAACAAGTACAGAGCTGCGACTCGGGAAACACTGATTCTAAGCTAAACTCCGTCAGTCACCAATTCTGTGGGCCTGAAATGAGTAATATTGTTTTTTTCTTTGCTACAATAATCACCTGCCCCACATGAGTTCTGCAGGAGTCAGTTAATGAATTCAGGCTCCATGAAGCCTGAACAGGTATGCAAGGCCTTTAAAACACCCTCCTCAGAAACCCAGAGGGACACAGAGTTTTCAGAAACTCTTCAGCATCCTTACTGGACACATTTCAAGTCAGGTACTCAAGAGCACTTTTCCAGAAAGAAAATCTCATTGCTTCTGGCTATTAAAGTGATAAGGAATAGAATAATTAAGTAATACAAGTCACGACGTGGTAAAAAAATAATTACAATATCAACTTTTTTCATCATACATCACAAAATCCATAATTATACAGGAAATTTCACAGAAAACAGACAGTATTTGCTCTGATAATGAAGGGCTGAAGTGTTCCCCAGCTTGTCCTCACTTGCATAGGGCATGTCTAGGATCAGCTAACCAAGAATACGCTTAATCACAAAGTTACCTTACAGTCACCCCCCACAAAACCTACTTCTGGGCTGAGCTCCTTATCTCGTGACCCCATCTGATGTGATTGCTTTAATTCAATTTGCATATGCTGTTACTTACAAGAAACAAACAAGCAAAAACAAACAAACATATCAAAAAAACACATAAAGAGGTATGGTGATATTGTGGCAGTTGTGCTTGCAGTTCAAAGGACAGCCCAGTGGCTAAGCCATTTACTGCCATGCTGGATGCTGAAGCTTCATTTCATTTAAACCTTTGCTTCCCTCTCTGGTTGAGAAATTGTTTTCTCCCTAGGAAATGCTTTTTCTGTGTGGGAAATCTCTTATGTGTTTTGTGCTCAATTTCTTTGCCTATGCAGTTGCTCAAGAAAGAGCTGATATAAAGCAACCCTTCATTTATGTCTCTTCTGGGGAAGAAAAAGATACAGATACTGCATACAAGGCATATGTCACATATATCCCTGCCAGGTCTCCATCCTTCTATACACATACCTTCCTTTCCTAAAATGCTGACTGACAATGGCTTCAGTAATGACAGTAAGCTATGGAGTGAATGCACATTTACATCTGTTAACTCTGGGCAAAAATGTCTGATCAATAACAAGAGCGGAGCAATGACAGGTGTCAGCATTTAAAATATATGTAAATCAGTGTACTGTTTCTGGAGGTGCCCTCAAGAAAATGAATGTAAATGAGTCTTCTAAGGTAGATTAATTTCCCTGCACTTTTATGTAGATATTCTCACTAAGAGTTCGAAAATTAAAATTATCTTAATTTAATTTGCTTCCTTTCCAAGGAGAACAAAAGCAGACAGAATTACTGATGGTGTAATTCTAACAGCATCCACATAATACTGTGTAATGCAGTTTAATTCATGTCTTTTCAGTTCTCATTTTAGTTGTTTAGATTGCATTTTCAGTGTGGAAATGCAGTCCTTCCCTGAGAAGGCTAACACCAAATGCACTATGGTTTGAAGTGTATCTTGATAGCATGTAGTGCTAAACAGATGTACATTACTTTCTTGTCCTAATTAATGGAGCATAGAAATATTGCCATAGATATTTCTACTCAATAGAGATAACTGCATAAGTAGATCTGTGTGCTCAATTGGCACATATATTTGACGCCTCTACTAAAATTTCATTTTTATTGCATCTGGAGTTTGCAAAAAATTTAAAAAAAATAGAAGTATTATATCAGAAGAGTTCTTTTAACTCTGTGTGATATTTCAGGCACAGAAATTATATGCAGCATGTCTGTATGAAAACAGGAACAAACTTACTCTTGCCGGCAAGACAATACATTTTTAGATGAGTATACTCCCATTGTCTCTCCAGACGTTCTCAGACACCATCTCTTGTCTGTAAAGCCTTTCTCAGATTCCTCAGCATCAGATCAAAAACAGCTGCTTGTGGGATAGGCGGCTCCATTTAGAAAGCCGTGGGGAAGCATTATGATGTTTTCCAGTTGTAATGTTAATATCCCTGGTTCATGACACTCATTTGGACAGGCCCTGACCTTGCTAAGTACTAGTTTCTGCAGATGAGACAATGGCTATCTCAGGGGTGTCATCACTAAAGAGCATGTCCTTGACAACTCTGATCTGCCAAAAGCCATCAGGCTGGCTTACCTGGCAGACACAGATTCTCCACCTTCCTCCATCTTGAGCTATATTCTAACAAGCAGCTTCTATGTGCATGATCCTTGGCACTACTGACCACAGAAAGCAACCATGGATTTCTGGGCCTCTTGAAAGGGTCATGGAGTTGTGTCTGAGGGCTGCTCAGGAGAAATCGATGTTAGTTTGAAACAGAAAGGTAATAAAGTGGGATCTGTGGCTTCAGTCACTTCGACGTAATGCTTTTCTTCAGTGTAATCCACTTTCCCTCATGAGTGATTGATAACTAAGACAAAGTATTGTGGGCAGTAAGAGACTTCTATCACAAACATACACAAACGTACAAAACGTACAAAAAATTTGTTTGCCAAGCATTTTCCATCTTTCAGGCAACCAAACTTCAAGCCAGCTCCCTGAATGAAGCATCTGCAAGAGAACTGTGCCACTGGGGATGTTCTCTTTGTGTTTCACCTCCTGCACTTCAAATTTGATGGTATTGCTGTATCAGAAATTTGAACGGAATGAAAAGCATACAGAGAGAGCAGAAGGCGCAATGTATTAGCAATTATTGTTTGATGATACAAAGTGACAGTGCCAACTCTAAAAGCTAGAAAATCAGTTTATAGTTGTTTAACAGCTTGGAATTATTTTTTGCACAATGAGCATCTGCTTTCAGCTGATTTTTCCCTACATTCCTCCAGGAAAATTTCAGCCAAGAAAGTTCGCCTGTTTCTGGGGCCACAGCTGAACAAAAGCCTCTAGTCTGCCTGATGTAAAATACAACGACCCTCTTCTGGCAGCTTAAGTAACCTCCAGTCTGAAGCAGGATTAGTGGTGGGGCAAACTGTGGTTATGGAGACACAGAGTCCCATGGCCAGACCCAAGGTGGGCACCATGGGGGGGCCTGAACCCAGGCCTCAGCCCCACAATTCAGGCACCAAGGAGACGGCTGCCAGATTAACACAGAACTGTGAGGTCATGCTAGAGAGAAGAATATCAATAAGTAAAAAAACTTTCAGAGGTTTATTCCAGTGTGGAGTTGCCTTTTTCTATCCTCCTGTATCTTGACAGCCGCAACCAGGACTGCAGATCTGGTTTAACTCCCACAGCTCACATCGCACTGGGGATCGGCAGCTCCTTCAGCCACCCTGATACGGATAAGTCCATAAACACTTGGGTTTCCCCTATCACTTGGGGAATACTAATAAATACAGGCTGGAACAGAGGTCTGTGGCAATAGGAAAGGATGGTTTTTCCCAAGGTGTTTAGCAACAGCTCTTATCAAATGTATGGAGAAAAGCGCCATACACTGGGGCAGTTGAAAAAAATTGAAAGGACCATCACCTCATCCCTTGATACACATGGATAAGGAGAGGATTTATTTCCATGGCCTAACAACTGGAAATCCTTAGTTTTAAGCTCAACTTAGGCTCACTAATTCCACTCTGATGCTTTTAAGAAGTCTCTCTTTGTTTCAGAGTCCCCAGTGTGCTAAATAGATTAATCAGTGTTTACACAGGGCTTTGCTATGATGTGTTCTGTAGGTTTAGCACTGTTAGGACTACAGATTGGAAAAAAAATGCAGTAAGAATTTAATTTAAGGATCCTCATTTAACAAAATACTTGAGATCATGTTTAAAATGGAATGTCCAAGTTAAGAACTCCATTGATTTCAAGCCTAACTTTATTCATCACTTAGAAAAAAATGAGCAATTGATACACATGCCAATTTTCAACATATTTTTTTAAGGTGTAAGCAATACACTTTTTCTTCACTCATCTGTAATTCATACTGAATATACGTGGGTTATTTCACATAAATAATTTGTTGTAGTATATTGGGAGACATTTGAAGGCAGATGCCTCTTCATCCCTGAAGAAAAATTGAGAATAAAAGCATCTTTAACTGCTTAGAGCAGATGGTAGGGCAATAAAAGTGCTGAACAGCTATAAAACAAACATCAGGAAATGACATCCATCAGAGAAGAGCCAGTAGAAGTGAGATACACAAACACAGATGTTAGAGAGAAGCAACGTTAGAGTAAAAATTGAGACTTTCTATCCCAGGTATGATGTTCTGTTGCCCTACCAGCCTTTTGGTACTTCTGATGCCAGTTTGCAACTGAGCAATGATGAACAAAACATACCAGTAATTGCTTTCTTGTGAGAAGGGGCACCCATATTCAGCAGTTATCACTCAGTAGCAACAGCAGTTGCATTTTCACACATTACTGATTTCTTCACCTACCAATGCTAAATTTTTAGTGGTTGTTTTTCACTGTAAATTCAAAACATCCTATCAAGCTTCCCAAAGAACTGGTTTCCCTACTCTCTGTTGCCCTCTACTCTAACTTGCCCTGTTAATGCTTCCCTGGAGGAGTGGAAGGGGCCAGGTTTCCTGCTGTGGGTAATATTCAGCAGCTGAGGTACTCACCTGTGTGTTCCTTGATGACCAGTGATACAGCTGGCTATCTCTGGGCTACTGCTTGAACAAATGTGGCTTATCATAACTTATTTTCAGACTTCTGTAAATGATACTATAATTAATAATTATTGTATTATTGTTTTTACAGTTACTGTTTTTAGAGCTCCAGAGCTTAGTGATGATCTGTGAACACTCCTTAACTTTTCTCTTCTCTACACTAGAATACTAGTAATTCAGTGGCCTATATTGAAAGGAAATTGGTTTCAGGATCTCTTGTTATGTGATATATTTATAAGTGTCAATAGAATTCTTAAATCCAGTGTCAGCTAGTCCAAAAAATCACTGTGTCTCGGTAGGACTGGAGCCCTACTATGTCTTTGTATCACTCGTGTGGTACATTAGAAGTCTTATTGTTTTGTTGCTGCACTGAAAACTCTGGGAAAGAAGAATCTCCAGAGGGAACAAATATTATGGTTTAGGGTATGCATCTAGATTTGCTAAAATCGGAATTTAAAACTTGGGAAGAAAAAAAAAAAAAACTTTTAAAAATTGAGTTTTATCAGTGCTGACATGAAGCTGTGGCATGAAGTTGTGTTTAATGGAATGGAGCTGCATCAGGGAAGGGTCAGGCTGGGTGTTGGGAAAAGAGTTCCTTCACCAGAGTGTGGTGGACATGGAACGGGCTGCCCAGGGATGTGGTCATGGCCCCAACCTGCCAGATTCAAGCTGCATTTGGACAGCGCTCTCAGGCATAGAGTTTGATTTGTGGGTGGTCCTGTATGGAGCCAGGAGTTGAGCTTGGTGATCCCTGTGGGTCCCTTCCAACTCGGGATATTCTATAATTCTTTAACAAGATTTAAAAAAAACGGTTATTTTGTTATGTCACAATTAAACAGTGACACTGACATTGTCTTACATTCACAAATTGCAATTCAAGCCTTTTTACTTTATCTCTTTACATTTTGAATTACGTTTTTAAATGCTCTGATTTTTATCACTGTCAAACTCTACAAACTTGTAAGCTGAGAATGTCAGATAAACTACTTGACTACTGAAACAGATTTATGCATATGTCTTCAAAAAAGAGTAGCCCTGCTCTAAACCTACAAAAATTAAAATTAACTGTAAAGGAGAAGCCTATAATCAAAGGAAAAATAAAAGTTCATTTCCATTAAATAGAATCATAGAATATCCCAAGTTGAAAGTGACCCACGTGGACCTCTGAGTCCAATTCCTGGTTCCACACAGGGCCACTCACAAATCAGACCACATAGCTGAAAGCATTGTCCAGACACTGCTTAAACCTGACAAGATCAGTACCATGACCGCTGCCCTGGGAAGGCAGTCCCAGTGTTTGACCACTCTCTCGACAAAGAACCTTTTCCTGACATCCAACCTGAACTTCCCCTGGGTTCCATCAGTGATCACCAGAGAGAAGATTATAACACAAATTTAAACAAATTCAAGGAGTAAACAAGGAAATAAAGGATGAATAGTCAGTTAGATACTTTCAGATTATCATTTTGACATCAGGTAGCCAAGATAAGGGTTACTTGTATCTGGAAGTTTGGTGGTTTAATCTTCTTTGTTTTGGTTCAGTGAGAGTGCTATTGGCCATAGTGCATGGGTGAACAATATGTGACAGTTTCTGAAGAAGTAGAGCTAAGCTTTCAGAAGTACAGAAAATTCCTAGGTTCATTTCCTCCCTAGAAATGGAACATTCTCTCTTCCCTTTTGTGGTTTCTTTAGAATTCAGGACATGCAGAAGAAGGCTTGAGGTCTACTCACAGCTGGAGAGTTCACATCAGCAGTCTGCACACTGACGCCCGCTGCCTCAGATCCCCTCATGCTCCATTTTTTTTTTTTTTTTGTGATTCCTCATCACATAAAGTTTTAGACCTGTGAATTATGTCTGTGCTTTGAAACCACTTCCTGGTTGTCTGATGTTTCACACTACATGCCAGTACTGCAGTGACAGGCACTTAATCCTGAATGAAAAATACATGAGGTAGCTGAAAATACAGTTTATCTGGCTGTTTTTCTTTTTCTGAACCAGCAATATTTTGTCTCTATTCATAATCCAGCTTGTTTGACTGATCTTTACAGAAAGCAGATATAGCATTTCATAGTGCTTTTGTCTACACCATGCATCACTTTATATGTAGCTAGTTACAAACACCAAAATGGGCACACAGCTTCCAAATAAGACTGACAAGGCTGCAAGATATGCAAATGTTTTTCCCAGGACATGTATCCCCCTTTCCCTGCAGTATCACCCCTCCTCTGCCTTGCAGGCCCCAGCCAGGGCTCCTCTCGTATGAATGGAACTTCTCAGTCTCTTCACTGCAGCTTTTCTACATGTGCTTAGCTTTGCACATTGCAAACAATTGTATTTGCACAAGGGAGTGTATGTTGCAGAGAGCCACTTCACACACGTGCAGGATTTCAGCTTCAGCTGTACCACAAAACTGCAATCTCTGATTTTACGTCCAATAAGTCACTGGAGAGACAGACAGGCTTTTATGGAAGTAGACAAGTTAACGCATCCCAGAGCCAGCATTACCAATAGCGAAACAAACGGTAGAGGAAAATAAATGAAACAGAAACTAAGGAGAAAATAATTTACGATTAAAATATCTGTAGCATGTTTGTGAACAACAGTGAGGGACTTTCCAGAACATCTTTTCCCTTGAGAAACCACTATATAAGGGCAGGAAAAAATTAGGGGATTCTTATGTCCAAGATGCATTAGAAGGTCACCAGAAATTATTTAATTGGAATTTAAAGAAAATCTAGTTTTCCTGAAAGTGGGCAAGTTCATAAACAATGACGATATACAACAGAATTTTGCCCCAAGTTAACTTCACATAATTTTTATCATATAGCACATCTTCAAATAAATGCCTGAAGAGTACTTTCATATTAAAGACGAAAATGCCATTGGGATCACAGGATATTGCCAGCTGGAAAGGAGCCGGGGCATTTCTGTCCAACTCTTGCTCGCAGCAGGGCCAGCTCTGAGGTCAGAGTGGGTTGCTCAGGGCTTTGTCCCTCTCATCCACTTCTCGCAGCAATTAGTTATTTTCCTCTTCAGAATAAAGGGAAAAGTTCAAGCAGAAGCTGTACTGATTCTAATCAAAGGGACACTTTTAGGCCAGGATCTTGTCTTCAATGGTGCTTAGCCCTATGCATCTTTCCCTGATGTGACAGACGGGAGGAGGGCAGCTAGTCCCTCTCCAGCCTGTTCCTACCAACAACAATTCTGTACCTCTGAAGAGCTATAAATCCAGAAATTATTACTTTCTTGAGAACCTCTAGTTGTCTTTTTGTTTAATTTAAAGCATACATACAATAATGAAATTGTAGGACAACACTACTCAGTGTCTGAGCTTTTACACTTTTATTATGACAAGAAGGAAATAATTAAATTTGATTGGACTGATAGCAGACAAATAATTGTCTGACAGAAAATAACACACAGATTTTTGTATGGCTTTCTTGGCAAGAGGTTATCAGGAAAGTTTGCACATTATTCTGCATCAAATGATGCAATTTTTTTTGCAAAAGATAAAATTCTAGCAATTAATAAACATTCCTACTAAAGAAACTTCAATTGATGGTGTACTAACTTTACTCTGCCATAAAAACCAGGGCTCACTCCTAGCTGCAGCCCTATCTCAGGCCTGAGATAGCAGAGAGCAAGTAATGGAAGGGAATCAATCCTGAAGAGAAAGAGTTGATGGCCTGCTTATATATGAGATTGATTTGGTACTTCTGGGGACAGAAAAAGAATTATCCTTTATCCCCTTGTATGTTACTGTAAGAATGTGAATAGTCCCTTTCCCTTGCTACAGGAGCTATTTTCCTGGTGAAGTCTGTCACATTTCTCAGCTTACTTATCAGGAGCTCAGAGAAGGAGAATTTGGGATCTTACTCAAGTCATTGTTAATTCCTCGGGGACATTTCAGTGCTGTTTTGTTGTAGTGATGAGCCACTCATCTCCAGGAGTGGCTTATTTTTACAGTCAGGTTTATTTGTCTTCTAGTGCTCTCACATACAAATGTCCAGTAAAAGGCATTTAACAGCTTGCTTCATGTATTTCTCGAAAGGTTTTGTGTCTGTTCCTCATCATTCCCTAATGCAGGAGTTATCGACATGACAAGCATGGCTATTTCAGCTCCTTGCTGCTAAAATGGAAAGCTGTAAAGCATTCAGAAGTTTGTCTGGATCTCCTGATTTAAGAAATGCAACTGTGTGCCTTAAGTCAGAACAGTTAGAAGAGAACAATTCTTGCCTTAAAGAAACCAAAACCATGCAGCATTGAATAGGTGTATTAAATAAAGTTATAGGCACAAAGCAGATGTTATGTACAAATCAGAAAAAAAGAAAAAGGATAAAAATCTACTCAAGTATAATTTCTGAAGCAGTTTTTAATTAAGGATTATAAACACCTGAATGTGAAAATCTGTTGTAAGTGAATAGCTTTAAATACGGCAACGAGGCTGGGTACTTACACTGCCTTTCAAGAGCATCTTAAAAGTGCCGGCTTACAAGGTCAAAAAGATCTTACATTGTCAGCACAGCAAAGCCTGCTGGATAATGACTAAATTAAGTCACATTTTTGTTCAATTTTCTTTTTCCCTCTTTTGTATCTTCAGTAATTAAAGTCCCACAGGACAGTTTTCATGTTCCCGCAGCACCAACTGTGTCCTTCATTAAATTAACTCTACTGAAAACTGTGAAGTGCCTTGAGAGATTTTTGATTGGCTTCCTGATTGCAAAGTAACATCTATTCTGGTCCCAGGCACATCTTCAGGAAAGAAAATTATTTGAGTTTGGCTCTTAGCTTACAGGTCTTGCCTACATTAGGGAATTTTTACAAAGAAATCCCCAATTACTGCAAACAAAGCTTGGAAGACGCGCGTTTAACATGCAGCTGAAAAGAAATGCAAGGAGCCCTGAAGTTTTATATGGTAATATATCTAAAATTAACATTTCAGGATTTGATCTCATCAGAGGGAATGAAGAGGATCTAATTACAGAGGGATCATTTTATATCAGCATTGTGACGCTAACAACTCTAAAAGACAGAAATCATTTATTTTAATTTCTAAAATATGCAGAAGTGATGTCACATACTGCCCGCATGCAGATTTATTGACATGGAAGAAACCATTCCTGTTGTCACGCGCAAGAGAAGAATTGCTCTTTAAATATAATTAAGATTCTCAAAGAGATTAGCTTTAATATTTAATGCTTTTTAGGTCTTCCTGAAGTCACGTTGAAATGGTTTTACTGTGAGCATTATGTGTTCACAAGAACAAGTCTGAACATCAAAATTATCTTATTTTAAAAAAGCAACTGTAGTGCAATGCATCTGGCAACCATAAGTCCCTCCTTCTCCCACAACCCCTTAATGGGTTTGCAGAAAACACTGCTTTTCAAAATATGTACTGAAATCAATGGAAGCTCTTTAAGGAGAGGCAGATGACTGAAGGAGCAAAGTGGAAGAAATGAAATGATGTGTTGGGGTTGCACATGGGCAGCTGGTCCCTGGCTCATACCGATGTGAATGGAGTAGGATGTGCAGAAATGGCTGGCGATGGCAGATGACAGTGAGAGGAACCAGAAAAAGTTAGGGGGAGTGCAGAGAGGGTCGGCTGGGTTTCACAGTGGTGAAGGGAATGTTGAGAGAGAAACAGCAAAATGCAACAGCCAGCTGGATGGGAACTTTGGGGCTAAGGGAGCCACCTCAATAATGCCCTATAAAGCTGAAATTATCATCTCAGTAACTGTATCACAAATTGCAAAATTGAAGCTGAATACAGCAAACCTGGGAGCAGTGAGCAAAGAGTGATTAGGGCTGTTCATCTGAGTGGAAGAAGGGTTGTAAAAGGGCAGTTGGAATAGGAAAAGGAAGATAAGGTACATAAATGGCACATCACGCGTAGACTTCCCCTACCAGAGCTGTATGTTACCCTCCAAAACTGTGTGGTTTATGTCTCAGGGAGGTGTCTGAAAGCTTGCAGTTCCTTCAGCCCTGCTTTGCCCTGCTTTGCCTCCCTTGGATTGTCCCAGTAAACACAAGCACAGGGCAGGGTTTACTTGGTGGTGATTGCATGTGTCAAGGGGCACCCACAGATTTGTTCACTGCTGTGAACGCTTTGCACTGAACCTTTCCTGCAGAACTAAGGTTACTAATATACAAGGGAGTATTTCTCATAAGGACACAAGCTGTTAAGCCAAACCAGACTATCCATTGTTTTAAAGGTTAGCAACTTAGTGACTTAACTCCTTACAAATTATGGTCTCTAACCCATCTTTTAATCACTCTGTTCTCTGCAGCCATCACATTAACCAGGACTAGAGATATTTTACTTCTCTGCATTTCATTTTTTATTGGCTCTTCACATGAGTCAGTCTGGGACCACAATGCAAGCCTGATGCCTTAGGGATCAGAAATTACAACTGAACCACGAGAAACAACATTTATGTGACCCTAAGGCACTTTAGGCACAAGAGGTCAGTTAGTCTATACTCTATGCAAACACCAGGAAAAAATACACCTAAAAATAGGCATTAATCTGAACTGAAGAGCTTTGGCCATGGCAGCTCCATAACCACCTGCACAGCCTCCTCTATTACTGTTACATTACTGCAGCACTGTTTGGCCTGCCACTCCCTAATGTCATATGAACTTTTCCTGCAGAAGAGAAAGGGCTGCTCCCTGTGCAGTGATGGTAGTTGACGATGCTGCCCAACCATAGCATCTTTCTTTTGACTCCATGATGAAACTGATCCTTATATCCAGTTTCTCAACATTTGTGACTTCTAACCCTGTTCCCTTTTTTTACATCCATGAAAATCCACACAGCAGACACCTCTAGCAAAGTGTAAAATGCCCACTTGCTAATATGGCATGAGCAGAGTTGTAACTAGGCAGAAGGCACATCAGTCACCCACAGCACCCTGTGTCCCTACAGATGCTGCTTGAGTTCAGTGGCTGGCCTTGTTTTTACAGGCAGTGTCAAATTCTAATAACTCCAAAACTTATTTCTGCTGCTGAGCTTATTTGAAAATAACCGATAACTCCAAAATTATTCAAGAACATATACTTTAGATTTTAAAAGTGACAGTTGTATAGAAAGTAATAACAGCAAAAGATAGGTTATTGTATTTTACACTCAGGTTAGGTAAATAATTCCTTCATTGGCTGAACAAAATTAGATTAATCCACACTGAATATAACATGCTGTTTTTGAGCCCTGGAGCTTCTATACTGATATAATTTTAAAATCTTGGTACAGAATGAGAAGTCTTAAAATAGGGTCAGGCCTGGAAAAGACAAGACATTTTCTAAACCTTAAGAAAAGGTCTGATTAAAGAGTTATCTGTTCCACCAGAAATTTCCTTTCAGAAATATTGATTTTCTCCAGAATAACCAAACCTAGTGTGAATGTGTATTTAATGTACAACTCTGTGTTAAATCTAGAAAGGACTGGTTGTTTTTGTTTTTGTTTTTTCTTTTTTCTTTTTTTTTTCCCCAATAGTAAAGAGTCCTGTTGTTTATGCTTTGATTTCCTACTATTCCAGAACCAATAAATATCTGATTCTCCTTTCCTCTCCTCTCAAAACACCTTAGAAAGGAAAGAAGAAACATGTACTATTACTGTTCCAGAACCTTAGATTCGTAAAACAATCTGTAGTTGACATATTTCATCACTAGAGGGAAATCCATCACAGCACTCTTCTCAGTAATACAGGTAGGGATACTATTCTCCAGAACTGCAAAATGAGCAACGGACTTGAGTTTGGATGTAACAGCTGAGTAAGATGTAGAGAAAGAAGACTGTTCCTTTCCTTTCTAAGAAGGGTGCCCAGATAATAGTCTCTGGTCTCCCAGAATAGATGTCTGCAAACCAAAATCAAGACAGAAAGCTATCTCAGCCAGGGGAATACAAGAAAGGAGAAAGGCCTATTTGCACCACCAGTCCTCAATCCGCAGGCAATTGGAAGAAACAACAGCATTCTGAGACATTGGTTGAAACCACTTTCTTTTGCTCTTCCCCTAGCTGGTCTCCATCTTACTCTGGTGTTCACTCAGCTGACAACCATCAGTCAAGACACTGGCACCAGCTCTGGGAACATGAATACATTGTATATGTACATGTACCTCTCCACTGAAGTCATGTCAATGGGGATGGTCGCCAGACCTGGCTGCCTTGCTAAGAGAAAGGAAGAAATAAAGGAAATTGGCTAACAAAGGAGCCAACTCATTTTTCAATCCTGGCTTTCAGAGATTTCATGGTATATTTTATCTTTGACCTCATTTGGCAGTAAAGTCAGGGGAAGCGACTGAAACCACTGAATAGAACAGGGTTGCAGGAGCCATTACTGTCTTATTACTCTGCAGGACCATTTGTCCATCTTGAGTATAAACATTTCATTTCAGGATAAATGAAAGCCATCTCCAGAAACATCATTTCAAGCTGCTTTACAGAGCCCTTCTGTTGTGAAGTACTGAGGAAATCAGTATCTTGTGTGCAGCTGGTACTGAATATGCTCCTTTTAATTGAAAGCTCTTTTGTAATGAAACATAATTGCCAGAATTCAGTTCTTAGTATTTCAGTTTACAAAGTATCTCAGTATTTCAGGATACTTTGAACCCTGAGCTTCATGATATGAAGGAAAAAAAAAAAGAAGATACTTTAGTCAGCAGACCAGAACCTGAGTTTCACGGCAGACAGACCCTCACTTTGCCATTCATGCTTTCTGCGTTTATTTTCATCTCCAGCAGTATAACTAGCAACTGCCTCACTGCTCCAACATCCCATGCACAGATGATGAAAGATGGAGTAAATCTGTGGTTTGGCACAGGGTTATGCTTACTTATACCAGCAGCAGCCTGAACTCTGGTCTCTATATTATTCATTTCCCAATTACATTGTTCCTTTAACTCATTGCAAAGCTGTTTTCAACCACTTGCACAACTTTTGCTGATCGTGGGTGAGCATTAGATTGCAACATTTCCAGGCTTCACAGATGAATGCCTGAATCTAAGAATCATGAAACCCTCGGAGGTCGCACTGAAGAAATACCAGCTATCATTTCAGTTTTGAACTGCTGTCAAAATCCACTTAACTTTCAAAGCTTCTTAGTCTGTTCCAAAAGCTGGAGTAGCTCTGTGATTGCATACTGAACAGCTGAAAAACAAAGACAGAGTAATACATCATGTCTCCTGGGAGGCTTTTTCTCCAAACAGCATTTTCTTCTGTGATGACAATATATTCCAGAATATATATGCTGGCCATTGAGGAAGGATTTAGATAGTATTTAAATGTCTTTCCTAGACAACAACAAATACCAGAGAAAAGGAGAAGATGAAGTAAAGCAGGCATAGAGAGAGGAAAAGAAATACTATCGAAATAGCAGAAGGCTTATCAGCAAAGAATGATCAAGATAGGCTGGTGGAGACACCTGCATCCCGCCCCTGCCCTGCTTTAGGTCACCACCTCTGTCCAGCTACTCTCAGTCACTTTTTGCTGTGCAGACAGGCAGGGCTTCATGTTTGTTTCCAGAGTTTTTTCCTCCAAGAAATAAATATCTGAAGGAAAATTAAATTAACTTGCAGAATCCCCTTACTCAAATGGCTTGGTTGCTGTACAGCTAATTTTTTTATATGTCTATGCTTTGGAAGACCAAGATTACAGACTTTTTTTTTATTATTATTATTATTTTACTCACTGATACAGCAGGAGTGCTAAACAAACTTCAAACTGCTTTTGTCAATGAAAAAGATTGGAGTTGAGGGGTAACCTTCTTTCAGTACTTGCCTGTGTACACATATATACACACACAGAAACTCAGAGAAAACCCTCTGTTGGAAAGATCCTCCTGATCCCATGTGGTCTGATCTCTGTTCAAAGCCGGGCCAACCTTGAAATTAGGCTCAACTTCAGAATTAGATCAGATGCTTAGGGTCATGTCTGAATATTTCCAAGGATGGAGCTGCATGCTCTTTCCATAACAAACAAGTGACAGAGATCTAGAGCACACATAGACTAAGGACTTTCAGAGTTTATCTACAAAATAAAATAAGAAAACTAACTGAAGGCATTACGTAAAGATAATGTAAAAGCAAAAATTTTATCCCGTTCACCAGAATCAGATCAGAACTTGGATTATAATCTACTGTCTGGATTATAGTCTACTGTTTTCTGATTCATGCATTTTCTATTCCCAGTGTTTTACTTTCACCTTTATAACATCAGAATGGTGCATTTTTTTCCCCAAGGATGAAAAATTTAATTGCATTATATTAATTTATGCAATTGAAGGGCTAACATTAAAACCATATCAAGGCGTTTCCTTTGGGGTTCTCTCCCACACAGAGTTTGAAAACTTTCCTTTACTGATTAATAGACATTTGGCAATCAAACAGTCCAAAGTTTGACTGGAAGTACTGAACTCTTTTGCTCTTGATCAACAGTGAACTGTTTCAAAGAGCTGTAGAAGTAATTAGTTTATTTATTTATTTATTTATTTTTAATAAATTGCCTGAGGGGAAAATATTTCTTTTCAGCAGCTCAGATTTTTCAGTAAGCAAGATAATAAAATCGATTGGCAAAAATCTGTGTCCATTTGAAGGTAAGTTTCAAATGTTGCAGTATTTGCAGTGTTCCATGTTTGCTTTGAAAGGCAGTGCAAAACGCTTATGTTTGGCATCATAAAATATGACTTGTTTCAGAAAACACTAAGACAACATTTTAAATACTCAACACATTGAATAGAAACATGAAATTTCTCAGCTCAGTGGGACTCAGGTGAAATAAAAGATCAGAATCAAGAAAAAAAAAGTGTTGCTGTTGTTAAGGCAAAAGTTAATTCAGATATTCTTGACCCTACTGAAGAGCTGTTTTTGTTGCTGAAGTTTGCTGAGCGTACCCACTTCCCTTCTTCCATTACAGTCATGGCCACTGCAAACCTCTCACTTATGAAAACAGTTTTCACTAGTACACTTAGTTACAGACTATACACCAGCTACCACTGATACAAAGCTGCAGTTTTCAGCCGAAGAGGGCTACATCCACCAGTACATGTTTGTCAGAGGTACTAGGCTCAGCACCACAACACATTAAAGCATTTCTCCTCACATGAGGAACAGACTCCAGGCTCCTTCTCCCTTTCCTGCCCCTCATATCTCAGAAGAAGAGCTTAGCCCCACCTGTAGTGTGCTGAGCCTCACTCAGCATGCTCGTGTTCTCAGAGGATTCCAAAGCCATTCTCTCAGATCAAGCTCTCAGGGACTTTAAGCAGAAGGAAATCTATGTTATGTTTCATCATGGGTACCATTTTGCTCATCCTGCTTGATACCAGGACATATCTTAACATCATGCTACTCTACTCATTGGGAAATCTAAGTCAGACAAAGGTTCTTCTCTGGATACTAAGAGTCTCAAGGATTAAACAACACTCAAGAATGACTTTCAGGATCTTTACTTTTGGACATAAGGCAGTATTTTCATCTAGCTTCTAGCACCATTATTCCTGCAGCTACATTAACAGCTGGAAATAACGCATGACCAGGGCACAGATCTCCACTGCTTAGATCTATCTCAGGCAGACCCCCACAGCTAAAGGGCTGTGGGTGGTACATCATACACAGCAGCAGTCAGACCCCATGCAGAGGATGAGGGTGCCCAAGGACATTGGTCTCTGCTTGCCAATATGGCACCACAGAGCAGTAGGTATATGAGACATGATCATGCTAAGAAGGCCACAAACCAGGACTTGTAACCCCAGCTGACTTCCCTCTGCTATCCTGATATTCTTGTCGATTGGTTTTGCCATCAGCTCCTCTTGTCCAGAGCATACAACACATCAACCTGTCAGTAAGTTGAGAAGCATCATCTTAAATACATAATTTAACAAGGCCCAGTTTCTCATTATTTGAGAGAGGGCAGCCCTTACTCAGAGACTAACGCAAGCCCTAGCCAGTCTTTATGTTTGAAGTCTTATATTTAATTCCTTGGGGCTTTTTCTAAGGTGAGGTGTTCTCCTTCTCAAAAACTGTAAAATTCCAGTACAAGCTCCATAGTAAGTCCTATTTATTCTAAATAGTTCCAAAACACAAATGACCTCCAAAACATCCCCCACTTAGAAATCAGGCTGATCAAGGAATGAGACTTGGAATAAAGTTAGGAGTACTTTACTGAAAGTACAGCCAAGAGCTTTGCAATTCAATTATGAAGTAAATGCATTCACCTAACAGGATTAAAAATTAGCATCTGCAAAACTTGGCCACCAAGCCCATTAAGGATCCCAAAACTAAATCTTTGCAAAACTCATGTGGCAAGGGGAGTCTAGAGCATGACCCAAGACAATTGTAGGCCAAAAGAGAGAGAAAAGGTCCTCCCCTGTTATGGCCACTTTGATACCTCCAACCAGGCCTAGCATTTTAACAACCTTCAGCCCTCTTTGAGGTCACTGTGAATTGGTGTCTCCCAGCTGAGGAAAGCCTAAGTTTTCATGGCCTCCTCCATGGACCCTGAGCCACGGTAAAGGCCCAACATCAGGCAAGGTCCCCACCACCACGGGTGGATGACGAAACTTGGCCCACCCACCCACCTGTGGATGACAACACTTGGCCGTAATCCATGTAAGCCACAGGGGATGAGAAGGCACTGTTGGTCAACCCACAGACTGATACCTACGAAGTCCCAGAAGCCCGAGTTTGCTTCCTCATGTCCCTACCAGCACTCCATGGGGGCACAGGTTCATTCCAAGAAAGAGGAAGAGGATGAATTTCAAGTCCACATGGGCCTGCGCGTTTGAGATAAGGCTTCAGAACCTGCCATGCCCAAAGCAGAAAGGTAACTGAGCTGGCAAGAGTTTGACAGGCTGAACCAAAGGCTTCTCTCCTTGTTCAACACCACTGTATTTCAATTTCAGGATACACAGGATGCACAGGGTAGGGTCAGGTTTGCGGTAACTTCTCACGATGCGATGTGCCCCCATGTTCAAAAACTAGGAATTCTGTGGTACTCCATGGGCTACACCCCGTGAAGATGGCATAGTTGTTGCAGGTTACAGGGTACAGACTCTGTGCTGACTCTGTAGAGCCTCAGTACTGAGGTTTTTCAGTCCTACTTTGCTTAGACCTGCCTGGAGCTTTCCCTTTGTTTGGTTTTATTTGTTTCTTTGACAGCATTTGTAAGAACCAGGTAGTTACACCTAACTTGCTTTGCCTGTCTTCACATGGTACAGCTATGGCTTGTATATACAGAGTAGTAATATGTAGCTTCTGCGTGTCTGACAAAGTATTTATGACCTTAGCATGATGATGCAATGCAGAGAAATATGGGCCAGGTATGACAGCAGGGCTTTCAGAGCTGGCCCAAAACTTGAGGTGAGGAGCACAGGCTAGTGTTGAGTGCTGCAGGACCACAGCCAGCACAGCAGGGGTCAGATAATGAAATAAAGGCTTGGAAGGCAAACACCCATTTTAAGAGTAAGAAAAATAACAGAGAACAAGTACTTAACATAGGTAAAATGCACCACATATAGGGAATTCAGATGTAACAGTACTGTAGATCTTTGAGAAAAGAACAAAGCACAAGGGTTGCTAGGAAACATGGAAATGACCCTCAGAGGATCCTGCAGGAGGAAGAAGAAACAGTCAGCACCATATTCATTCCAGCTAAGGACTTGGGATGCTGACATCTCACCATACCCTTTCTCCCCAGTCGAGCAGTGGAAGAGTGACCAGGACACCAAAGGAAAGGAGTAGATCCTACACACCGTATGCGTAACAGTTTTAACTGTATTATTTATTTATTTTTCCTAATTGAGCTATTATCCTATTGAGTTTTATTTCCTAATTTCAACAAAAGCACTGATCCTTGTTCCCTGACCAGTGTAGGGCAGAGCTCAGTGACCAACACAGACATCAGCTAGCAGTTCAGCCTGCTTCTGCCTCTCTCAACCCACCAGCTGCCTCAGCGCAATCCCAAATCCTGGCTGTGGGTGATGGCTTGGGCTTGCAGACAATTGCGAGGAGGAGCAGGACAGAGGTGAGCCTGGCTGGTCCCGCCAGTGCTCTGACAGCCTCTTCTGCTGCAGTTGCTTGCATTTAGGGGACTGAGGTCAGGCTGTCTGTGAGCAGGGGAAAAGACAATGTGTGTGAAGAGGCCACATCAGTTCACCATTCCTAGCAGACCCGTTTTTCCCTGTTGCTCCTGCTCTTCAGTGTATCTCTGGGCCAGGGCTTAGGCACTGGGCCACAAAGAGTTTGGTGGCTTTTCTATGCACTTTGGATAGAAGACAATGGCAATAGCTCTCAGACAACAAAAACAGTTAATTAAGCAGTCAGCCTCTGAGTGGAACTGTCATGGAACAGGGCCGATTTAACTCTTTGGCCTTGAACTCTTGTCCCGGGACTGTTGCCTCCACACAACCCAGAAGGACAGGCAAAGTTCAAGCAAACAAAAGATTATTGGACCACTAGGGCAACTGGGAGGAGGAGAAACAATAAAGTAAACTGCTTGGATAAGCATGTAAAGATTGATTCGGGTTACTATTGCAGGGCAGTGAGACTGAAAGGTTTAAGTTTTCCAGCGACCAAACAAACAAACAAACAAAACAAAACAAAAACCCAAGGCCTTTTATATTCCTGTCAAAATTATTTTACACATCAACAGTGAGAAAATATACTGTATAGGTTAAGTGGAAAAACTTTGTTGTCATCTCTCCCTTTTAAAAGGGATCAAAACCCAAGTGTTTTGAAAATCTCGTTTACTTGAAACCTTACTTTTCTGTTTACCCACTTCATATTTACAAACAGCTTACTAAGACCAAGAGATATTTTGACATACTATTACTCTGAAAAACAAGCTTGAAGGATTTTTTCCCTCTCAAATTCTTTCAGCATTAAATGGTAATTTTTACAGGAACCAAACAAACATACAAACAATTCCCCCCACTGTTCTTATTCGACTCATTGGTTTTGTTATGACTCTCCAGTTAAACCCACATCCCGGCATTCCTCATCAACCTGCAGAAAGACTTTTTATTTGTTTATTTATTTATTTGTTTATTTATTTATTTATTTTAACAGTTTTTCAACTTAAGAAGGTCCCTGAAATCCTTGCTTCGCTAAGCCACACCTCTAAGGTCACAGATTTCATTTCACAAGCATGTACTCGTTTGGCACAGTTGAACCTGGCACACCTTAAAGAGAAGTTCCTGTAGCGACTCTCATAAGTCATAGAGAAATGCGTGTGCTGAGTTCAAGGGTGCTTGTGAACACAGTCTTGCAAATATGCAGTTTCACAGAAATGAAAAAAACACAATAAGCAGCCCTGAAACTTTACCTTAACAATCCAACTCCTCTACAGCTGGACATTTGTTTTAAAAATGTTTCAGCTGTAGTTAATTAAACACTTAGCCTCAGTGTGAGTCAGCAATTGCCTTCAGCCAACATGCTGGCGGCACTGGCAAGTGTTCACTGAAAACAAATATAAAATCCCCTTTTCTGAAGTGGGTGTGCAGTTTTTCTTCTTCCTCGGAACCCTGAATAGTGAAAACAAAAAAGAAAAGTTCTGCCAAGTACTAGATAATCATGCAAAAACTCCCCTAGGAGCAGACCAAGCTCCTCAGTGGCGCAGAGCCCTTCCATCTCAGGAAGGCCAGAGTGTAAGTTTGAACTCATGTTGCAGAAACACTTGGCCCCAAAAAGGCACTGAGTCCTCATCTGCCTCTGCCTAGCTTTGAATGGAAGGCATAGTACATACCAGGGCCTGAGTGCAGCACCCATAGAAATCCCCTGCAGCCCCTTGCTATGGCACGCTGAGCATGCAGTGGAACAAGCAGGCCTTGAAGGAAGAGAACGCAGCAGCAGAGCTGACAAAAGTCAGATAACACAACATGTATTTCTGTAATTTTATCTTGACAAGGAAAAAAAAATAGACCGCTTCAACCTCTTAGAAAACCTTTTGTTCCTTGCTGGTTGTATTGTCTGGCAGCAGAGTAGCTGTGTTTGGGCTGAGACCTTGGCCAGGTTGAATGCTGTGTTTTGGTACAGTTACAAAAGGCAAACACAAGTTTTGACCCACAGAAGACTTTGATGGCTTGACAGAAAAAGTGGAAGAGAGCTATTCATTTTTAGGTAAAAATCCGAATAGGAATTTTCAAGGAGAAAAGGTTTTTTCTGTCCTTTCCTACGGGTGAGTAGGTAGGCTTGATAGTTAATTTCTCTATACCAGCTTTCCCATTTCAATTATTAACACACATCTGTGTATCTGCAGCTAGATAAGCAGTGAGGAAGATATGTAGGTCCTTTCAGCAGCACAAAGCAACAAGAGTCCAACTAGTTCTTGTCATTAAGCAAACATAATAACTTGATGCCTTAGCTCGGTAAATCTGTTTACTTTGCTCAAGCATTTCTAATAAAGACTGCACCTCCTTCATGGCTGTGCCACTGGGGTGCAGCTACCTCTGCAACAGGATGCAAGAGGCATGCTATCTTGCACTTAATTTCATTAAACTTTTATATTACCTGTAATTTAAAGACCTCTGACAAGCGCCTTACACAAATTCTATTTTACACTCATGAAGTCTGATAAACTCTGTGAGTCAAAATAGAAATCAAATCAAGTTATGAACTTGTGAAGCCTCTGAATGCACCCTGTGAAATTTTTACTAATAGGGCAGAGATATGAAATGCCTGCAGACCTGCCTGGAGCCATTGTTTGTAAAAATAAGACTCAAACTCCTTTGTGAAATGAAGAAATCCAGAGGAGGATGGCAGCCAGAGTATATGCTATATCTTTGAATAAAACCTTAACTAAAAAGACAAAAAAACCTTGTTTTGCTAGTATTTTCTGTTTACATTGTATATAGTGCAACACAGATAAACACAATGCCTATTTTGTTGTACTCCTGGGAGAGAAATTTTGTCACGTGCTGAGCAGCTGCTTGAATAGATTTGGAATCTATTTATGGCTGATTTATGAAACAAATCCCTAAATGAAGTATGTTAGACTAAGGAAACTTGCTTCTGAATTAAGGTTATGCATACTCTAGAGCATTTTGGCTATATTTTGTTGCATGGACTGGGTTGATCCATCTAAAATAAATACAGTTGCTTCCATTTAAAGTTTGTTTATTTAAAAACAAAGCAACCCCACAGTTTTATTATGTAGCAATCAAATTGTTGTGGAAATCCTATTTTCTTCATGACTTTCCTGGTCTTGAAAGTTAACACCGTAGCCAGGACATGATCTGTGAATACTAAGACTCATAAAACTAGCATAACATTTTAAAACCTTTTAAGATCTTTTCTGTTGTGTTTCTGGAACAAATATGAAAGTAAATTTATCTTCTAATGGTACTGTATGAGTGAATTGAAAATTAGATTATTCAGAGAAGTTTTGCCCCAGGGATAGAATGACTGTTGCTGGAAGACATACATACCACCCTTGTTTACTTAAAATAATACTCCACAGCACATGTCCACATGTGGTTGCTCATTTTGGTCTCAATTTCAAGATAACATTTGTAGTCTCAATTCATTCTGTACTTCAGATTTTTTTGCTCTAGTAGTTTACAAAATGAAAGAAAACTGACACGCTGAGACACGCTGAGGTTAGTATTTACAAGGGAATTTAGGATCATGAGCTTGCCTGCTAGCAATTGCTACAATTGACACCCTTTTCAGTAGTGTTATTAGAGCTGTTCAGCAGTGCAAGCAGGATCACAGTCCATTTGTATTAGGCATTTTACACACAAAAGAACAGTCCTTGCACTGTTGAGTTTAAAATACACAGGTTTTTAAAGGATGAGAAGATCATAGTTTGCTGATTTATTGGTGTAAATCCTATGAGTGTGTTTTCTTAAATTCAGATTAGGTGGAAGGAAGAAGATCATCTATTTTTAAAGAATTCCTAATGGGCTCGCACTGATTCAAAGGACAAACTAGAACATGTCTTCCTGGAAAGCTGTGACAAGTCTAGAACTGTGCTGCTGTGCCTCTCACAGCCCAGAGCCATGGCACAGCACGCACAGTGGTGACGCCTATGAGAAGGGTGCTTCCAAAGCCACGCTCACTCCACACTGGGTCAGAGTTCACTCAAACTGTAAAACTTTGTCCACGAGCAATGCTCAACTAGTTCACCTGTTCCAGTGACAAAAAACACACTGCCAGATTGACAGCAAAGAGAAGAGAGCAAGGTTGTCAGCAGTTCAGCAGTTAAGGTACACAGCTCAGAAGGAAAACCCTGTACGATATTCCTTGCTTCAAAGGCTATTTCCATTTTCTTGAGCGACTGTTCCCTTCTCACCTGCTGACACCAACTTTCTGTGTGGAAAAAAATACAGAGTTGTGAAGAGGTTGATCCTGAGAATATGTGCTCTGAGAGACATGCTGGCCTCATCAGGCCTTGTGACACATAAACCTTGTTCAGCCAGACTTCCATACCTACTAGATGCTGAGCTTCTCAAGCATACCATCATAAATCCTTCAGGGAAGGTGGTGAAAGTTATCTTGCATGCAATAGGAGCAGCTCAACACCAGGAGCTGCCATGAACAAGCTAGTTAGCTTTAAGCCTACACACTGTAGCTTGTATTCTAGTAACTTGTTCATCCGTATGCTCAGGTCTGACATCCTCACCAAGGCAACAAAGTACATACAAACAACCTGCGCCCTTACTCCAGTATCTTTGCTAGTTCAGTAGGGTCAAAAATAATTGTACAGAATCACTTCAAGTGAGATTTTTTCATTCTAAACCCAGAAGCTGTGACTGCTCACACACCAACTTTCCAGTACTATTTGTAAAGTGTTTGTACTCCCCAGACACATGCGAAGATCCCCACCCCACAGTTTCCCACAGCATTCTCCTGGAGAAGCTGATAGCTTGTGGCTTAGACAGGTGCATTCTTCACTGAGTAAAGAACTGGCTGCAGGGCTGAGCCCAGAGTGGTAAGTGGAGTTAAATCCAGTTAGCAACTGATCACAAGTGGTGCTCCCCAGAGGCAGTACTGAGGCCTCTCCTGTTCAGTATCTTCACTGGTGACCTGGACGAGGGGATTGAATGCACCTTCAATAAATTTGCAGATGACACCAAGCTGGGAGGAAGTGTTAATTCACCAGGGAGTAGGAAGGCCATTCAGAGGGATCTGGACATACTGAATTTCTAGGCTGAAGCCAATGGGATGAAGTTCAACAAGACCAAGTGGAAGGTCCTGCACTTTGGCCACAACAACCCCAGGCAACACTACAGGCTTGGGGCAGAGTGGCTGGAAGGCTGCATAGAAGGAACAGACCTTGGGGGTGTTGGTTAATGCTCAGCTGAACATCTGGCAGCAGTATGTCAAGGTAGCCAAGGCCAATGGTGTCCTGACTGGTATCAGAAATACTGTTGCCAGCAGAGAAAGTGGTTATTGCACTGTATTCAGCGCTGGTGAGGCTGCACCTTGAGCACTGTGTTCAGTTCTAGGCCTCTCACTACAAGACAGTCATCAAGACCTTAGAGTGTGACCAGAGAAGGGCAACGAAGCTGTGAAAGGTCTGGAGCACAAATCACATGAGCAGCAGCAGAGGGAATTGGAATTGTTCAGTCTGGAGAAGAGGAGGCTCAGGAGTGACCTGAACTGCTCTCCCTGAGTAGAGATTGTGGTGAGGAGGGGGTCAGCCTCTTGTCCTAGTGATAGGACCAGAGGGAATGGCTTCAAGTTGTGCCTGGGGAGATTCGGGTTGCACATTACAAAATATTTTGTCTCAGAAAATGGTCAGACACCAGAACTGGCTGCCCAGGCAGGTGGTTAAGGCACCATCCATGGTGTTCAAGAAATGTTTACATGTTGTACTAAGGATAATGGTTTAGTGGGGAAACATTGGTGGTAGGTACATAGTTGGACTGGATGATCTCGACGTCTTTTCCAACCTGGGTGATTCTATGAAAGGCTGCTACTCATTGCAACCCTACTCTGAAAATGGATCCAAGTAAACACAAGTCATGAATCCATTCAGTTTACACATGAAAGGACAGATTTGCTTGTTTCCAATTACCAGCCCACCAACCTGTAGGCTTTTAAGATGCAGGCTGAGCTTTTCTCTCATGTCCACCCTTAATACCTGAATAGATAATAATACTCATCATGCTCTTAAGATAATCCCTGCAAGCCCTGTTAAAGCATGATGAGTGATGCTCAAGCATCAACTAGCTTTCGAAATCTGAAAACTGAATGTGACAGGAGAAACAACCCTTCCCTATTTTCAAGATGTCAGTGGAAAATACTCTATATGCTTGGCTTACCACTTTTCAGTCTACCTACCTCTTAGCCTGTGAAGCAGTTTCAAAAAGACATTCTACTTGAAGTCAGCCTTTTCCCCATAGCTGATGGCTAACAACCTCGTGATTTCAAACAATACAGTGCTGCAATTAGCCAGGACCTAAGTAGATGGAACTCCAGAGGTACTGCACCACAAACATCACGCTAAAGACAACAGCGTGTCCAGGGAGGAATGCAGGTACATATTTGGGATCACTTTGGGTGGTGGAGCATTTCAGGGTTGCACTGTGTGCATGGGTTACTGCTGCCTGGCTGAGGCACCAAGAGGTTGGATCAGAAGTGCCATCAGCCCCAATGCTGCTGTGCTGGTGCAGTGCCCCTGCTCCTTGTGGAGAAGCTGAGGCACCGAGGGAGATGGCTGTCAGCTCTTCAATTTCACTTGGGTCGTCAGTTGAAGTGACTTAAAAAAACAGGGATAAATGTAAGTACAGTCATATCTGATTGTTCCTTTTGTTATCAGCCTGTGCAGTCACGAACACTTTGCTCAGCTTTCCATTTTGAGACTGATCGAGGATGTCTGGAGAAATTGCACTATCCTAGTAATGAGAATACATCATAAAATGGTATTTTAAGTTGATGATTAGAAAGATAGGGAGGGTAAAGACCCTTCTTAAGAAGCTTCTCACAGGTAGAAAGCCTTGAAATGTTTTTATGAGGTGAGAAGTAGCACACGAGAGGAGAATGAACACAAGGCTATTTAAGAAGTCATTTTTTTTTGTGCTAGTACTTGTGTGTATTTTCATTTCTCCGCTTTAGAAATGGGGAATAATTTTAGAGAATAATAAAAACTATGCAGTTATGAGTCAAAAAATAATATGGATCATAGCTTTGTTCAGATATAGTTTATGGGTACACTTGGGATTTCATTCTAAAATACACACAGGCTGCTGCAAAAGTAATGTCTCCTATTTTCTTCCATTGGCTCATGACATCAGAGGTGGATTTTGGTGGTATGGCAGAAGCTGAGCCTTTCCTACAAGATTTCCTTTACGTTCTGTTGCTGCGTGACAGATGGCAGCAGGAGGTGCAGGACTGAATTCCCACTGATGGTCATCAGTATTTGCTGAATGTTTGTGGAGGCCAAACAGTGGATATGAGCGTAACGAGGAGGTTCACTTCCACAGGAGCAGACTGTCAGGACTGTGGCACTCAGGCTTCTGTTGATCGCTGGCCAAAATGCACAGCTAATGGTGGTGTCTGTGTTGAAAAACAGTGCTTTGTAGCTGAGAACTTGCTCTTTCAAACCATGTTACTATGCTTTTTGTATCGGTTCTAACTTCCATAGGAATAAATAGGAGGCATTAGTTTCAGAGTGACCTCCACAAATATATATATATATATAATCACTTGTGTATTTTTTTCTTTGAGTCAACAAAAATGGTTAATTTAGAAGAGTTTCCAGCATCCTTACAATCACAGAATGTCAGATGGACTACTTTCTAGACACATGGAGATCGATGTGCCCATTCGAAGCTTAAATACATACGCAATTGGTGTCTCGTGCTGAAAGCAGGAGCTGCATATGTATGCTCAGAACACTTTATTACCTTTTGATGAATTTTATTTGCAAACGCTGTTAATAGCTGTTATCACGAAGCATTATGTGATGTTTAAGATCACTGTGTTTCATTAACGATCTTTGGGAAACATTTTAATAGCAAATATTAAATCTCTGAAACTGCTTCCCATCAGTTCGTAGCACTTAGGATAAAATGCATGACTCTGAATTCATAAGCACCTATTTACTCTCAACATCAAACCTTCATAAAATAAAAACAGTGACTTTTTTTCTTTTTGTCTCTGTCAAAGTACTGACCTATGGATTTGTGGCCGGATTTCATCTGCCTCATTTTTACCCCTTGCCAGGTCCTCTCCAGCATTCCACAAAATCCCAACTGCAGCACAGCACTGAATGACGGAGAAAGGCATCAGACCGCTGTGCCAAAGGAAGTGGGCCAGAGAAGAAGACAGTGTTTGATTTTCCCAACATAGCACCGAGAGAAAGTGAACAAGTGTGCTGGCTTTATTCCACACAAACCCAGAGGGAGCCAATGCTGTCTCCACTGAAAGGAGCTCTTTTCTAACTACGCACTCTTTTGAATAACAAAGGATAGTCAAATTAAGCCAAAAATGCAGCACACAAACCCAGTGGTTTTAGGACACAAGAGCAGCACAAGTAGTTGCCCAAGTACACATGGGATGACATCTGATTTAAAACACTGATCACCAAAACCAGCTTCTCCAAACAAAAATTAGTATTAATTACCAGACCAATAGAGCAAGTATTTTCGATGGGATTTGAAGATGAAGATTCTGAGAATAAATTGGTCCCTGCCTATTCTTTTCTTTTTGCTGTCAGACCATGAGAACACTGACTAACCCTTAATTCTCCTGAAAAGTTTTGGAATAGGGAACTAATTCATTCCTCACCACAAACACCTTTTTTCTTCCCCTCGTATTCATAATTAATAGCTGAAGTCACATCAAAATTCCTATGCAATCCCCTACGGAATATGCATCTGGCCTCACTTTATTAAAAAGGAAAGTTAATGTATTTTTCACATTCATCAGTTTGCATTTAAAAATCCACTACAACAATGCCCTTCTCTCAGTAAGAACTTCTACCAGCACTGATACAAACACACGAACTACAAGAAACAAGCTGAGTTCATCTATAGTAGCACTGTAGCTTGCATCTCTTACTTGTCTGCACTCACTGCATTTTTAGTTTGCACTATGGAAACTCTGCGTCAGCTGGACTGCTTTTAGACTGCTGAACTTGAATAGATACTCCAGGGCTAACATAGTAAGATACAGCACCAATAAGCACCTGATGCATGGGATGCAAACAGAACAATAATACAGACAAGGTGCTGAAGCACAAAGGAAAAAAAAGCATCCTTTGCAACAAGGGCTTTGCTTTATGGATCCACTTAAATTGCATTATGTCCACATCATCAAATCGGGTAATTATCCCCTTCTGAAATTCTTGCAAAGTTGTTTGAAAGGTTAAGCTTTCTGAAACAGTTTTTCTTGCCCAGATGCAAATTTAAACACTACTTTAAAAACTAACAGAAACTTCAGTATTTCAGACTTAGTTGATGAGTCTAAATATCAACTTAAGAGTTAATATATCCTTTTTAAAGGTAATCTGTAACGAGTCAGTGAAGCCTGAACTTTCAACTCAGCTTCACCTTACCATCAGAAGAAAAGCTAGGGCAAGAACAGGACAGAGTAAGAAATTAGTGCTAGACAAAATCCCAACCACTGCCATTAACAGTGCAAGTTAAGTCTCCAAGGCAAAGGCAGAAATGGGGTCTGTTCTAAATGTAGAACCCTGTAGTTGTAAATCAAGTCTGATGGAACTGAAGAATACCAAGGTAAGATACTAAGCACTTTCACAGTCAAAACTGAGGTGTTTTCTGCAAGAACAGAAGTTTTCATAGAGCCTTAGGTGATGTTTATCATCTGAAATCACAGAAGTCCTCTCTCATTTTATATAAGACCTACCCTGAATCCACCTCCCACGGTGCCCCAAGGGGGCGGTTATTACAATAGGGTTACAAGTGCCAGGGACTGCCACAGCTTACCAAGTCAAACCACTGCTAACAGTCACTAGTTGGTGTTGAGGTCACGCTGTTTACTTCAGAGGGGTTAGAATAATTTATCCATGCTACCTGTTCCAGGATAGGCTATCCCACATTTTACATGCAACTTCCCTGCCTGATACAGGATCTCACTTTGAAGATGCACTATTGAACAACTTCACCTGACTAGGGTTCCAAAAGGCAAAAGCATCCCTTCCAAGAGCTGCTCAAAAGATCAAAATGAGAGTACTGGAAAGAGTAAGCAATTAAACTTTTATTCATGATCATTTACATATGACTTAAAAAGAAAAAAAAATTGTTCACCACAAAATACAGACTTTCAATTGTCTTGTATTCAGCACAGAAAATGGTCATCTCTCTGTAGTAAAGCACCAAGGAGCACATAACAGTTAGAAACAGATTCCAAGCATCATTTTTTTTTTCCCCCCCTCATGAATACCATGACAAAGTTGAAGATTGCATACACGTCTAAAAGTTCCAGAACAAGTCTGAGCGTCACCTGAGTGCTTGGCAAGAACAGTATTACTTAGTAGCAGTTATATCACCTGTAGTGGAATTTACACAGCCCTTTCTGCTTTTTCTTGAAGAACCCTTCACAAAACAGACGGACGCAATTGGGCCAGAGGACTTCATATTTTGCTTTCATTTTCCAACAGCAGCCAAACAAGACAGCAGGAATACCTGTAACAACTGTAAGAGCACATGGCAAGAGGGAAGAAAATCTTACAGCCTGACTGGTAGGACCAAACCACTTATAGGCACTCACTGCTACACTCAGCTTTTCCCATTCTGTTTATTTTAATTAGTCTCTTACTCAAACATTCTACATTTAAGACGACAACATGATTTTTAAGTTAAGATGTGTACATGGACAAATACATGTACAAAGTTTTGGTAGTAATTTAAAGCTATAAAACTGATATGCAAAGAAAGTCCTACAGACCCCATTACAGATTACAAAGATATAACCAGAATCAGAGTGCTACTTACAAAGCTACTTTAATACAGAAACTAATACAGTTATCAAATCATTCATTAGAGAATATATTGTTATACAAAAAGAAATGATGCCTTTTTATTACTTCAGCGCAGCAAATAAGAAGGCAACATTAAGAAAAGTGCACAGCAGAAAAGAATTGTTCAGTTTTCTGAAAAAGTTGAATTTCTCTTCAGATATCAGGCTTTTGTCAGGAAACGTATTGGGTTAGGATTGCTTCTATTCTCTCCCAGATCAGTCTCTTCTTACATTAGTTCTCAGTGAGGTGCTCACTCTGACATGTAGGAACGATACATCAGGGCCACAATAATTGCTGCTACTGTCGGGATCACCCAGTTGGACCATGAACTGGAAAGAAGTTTTTGAAACAAGCAGTTTAAGAAGTGACACCCAGTCACACAGTTTCAAAAAGTCACTGGTTCAATAATGTCTGTCCCTCCCACCCCAACAAATACATCAAGTTAAAACAAGAGCAGAAGGCCTAAGTCAGTAATACTCTAACCAAAGGAAAAGAAGACTTTGCACTAGAGCCTACAATAAATTTATTTGCTACAAAAGAGGAAAACTCCAGATGTGCTTAAATTCGTAGCACGCGGCCCAGAATAGCACTCATTCCAAAGCTATCTCAGAAATTTAGAACTTAACACCACGTGACAACTTCCAAGCACCCAGCTTCTCATTCCAAGGGGTATGGAAAGTTCCTCTGAGATGTCAGCAGTAGGCAATAGTAAGCAGAGTCTAACTTTATAAATCATGATTTGATGATGTCATACATTGATGATGTAGCCCACTCGCTACACCACTGACAAATTTCCTTCTTGGAGACACAGTCCTCTCCTTTCCCTTAGGCACAACCATTGTGGAAAATTTAAAAAATGGAAGAGATCACTAATAGCATCAAGTGCCTTCTATTCACCCAACAGCATCCAGAAATGAGGGCTTGTAAAGCATAAACAATTTGGTAGAGCCTGATGAACATCAATGTGAGAAAAAAATAATCTAGACATCACATTAACATGCATGTAAAATGGCACACAGATGCCAAACTAGACTACACACAGAATGGAACTTGTTATGCAGCATCTGTGTTTCCTGCAGAGAGATGCTGTAAGGTTCTGAACTTCAGAAACATCAGTGAGAATTTCAAATTTGGTACCAGATGCCATACTGTACCTGGAATTAGACTGCACCGTGGTAATGAGAGTTTCCTGGAAAGCAAAGCATAGAGAGATTTACATCAAGCAGATATCCTTGTCCATACTTAACAGGTCCCCCCATTTCTCAAAACTGATTAAGAGACTAATTTTGAGAACAACTTAATGCACTGCCTTTGGAAAAGTTTCTGAAGTTTCTCAGGTTCCCTGTAACAGAACTGCTGAATTAGCAGCTAGATAGCAGCAGTTTCTGTAGTCAACGCTGCATCAAAATCTATTAAAAAAGACTCCACGAGAGATCTTGCTGCCAGTTTTCCATGGAACTTCAACCTCAGGTTATATATAAATAGCTTTAGTGGCCTAAAAGACAAAGATCTCTTGCTTGTCTAAAATCTAATTGAAGGGACTCTAAATGAATACATGAGACACTTTTACAAAGAAGCAAAGTCCTGATTTACATTCACACGAGGTTTATTAAGCTCACTCTGTTACTGTGGTATTTCAGACTGTGTAAGAATTACTGGCAAATTATTATATCTTTTGATACAGACATGATTTTGTTTTTAATTCAGTTATTTCTTTTTTTCACAGAAGACCCACTATAAGATCAAATCCCAGATGCAGTTTTTAAGACTATTTATTCCTTTCCATATTAGTAACTGCACACGGCCCTGAAGTTCTAAGCATTAAGACTGTACGGAATCCATCACTGAAAAATGAATTCCTTCAGTATGAGAATGCCTCTAGTTCAGGCAAAGAGTGAAAAAGATTCCTCACATCTTCTCACGGGTTTAAAGAGGCTACTTTTTCAGAAATCTATCACAGGTTGATGCACAATGAACACTAGGTTTTAAGTAAAAAGGCTCAGCAATTACATCTCTGTTGATTTTGTGAATACCTCCATTAAGAGCTAACTCTTAAGTCAAACCACACAGAGCACGGTTTAACACCTATTAAGTGTAACACCTCATGCCAAGGTCGGAGGATGGTTCCCCCCCTCCCCATAATAAGACAGTAAGAGGAACGAAGGCCAGCTCATCAAAGATATGTACTTCTCCAAAACAGTATAACGCAGGAAAATGTACACTGCTAACGCTTTAACTTATTCATATCTTAGAGTAATTGTTTCTTAAAAGTAATATTTCAAGCAGCAAAAGTAAGGCCCTAATCCTACTGCGTTATCCTCAACCATTCATGTGTTCATTTATAGTGCTGCTGTATAAATGCACTACTGCATTTATAGGACACCAAAGTGCTGCAGTAGTCAGGAAGCAAACAGCATCCTGAAAAGGGTTCACAATTGTAAATTAACTGATCTGTACTACAGCTATCAAATCTGTCTGAATTCTGTACCTACCAGTGTCACCAACATGTTATTAAGCCATTTGCTTTTTTTCCATTAGAAGTATAACCTTAATCTGTCCCGTCTAAAAATGTCTTTCTTAACTGGATACCACAGACAGATCCTAGACTCATCTTTTTGTTGTAGTTTAATGTCATAAGACTTAACCTCTTCGTTAGAAACCTCAAAAACTAAAGAAAAGAACAGCTAACAGGAAGAAATCAATTATAAGGTGAGATCAAAAGTGTTAAGACCTGAAACACCACACTTAAAGCTGATGATTTTTGCTGCCGAGTATATCATTTACAGAGAAACACAACCTAACACCCAAAAGAAATAACGTGACATTTCAAGAAACACACTTACTGCTGGCTTCTGAAGCTTCGCTCTATCATCCTGCAGGAAAATAAAACAAAAAAACATCTAGATGAGCACCCGAGACATAAAAAATAAATAAAACAGTAAGTAAAAAAAAAAACCTGAAACAACAGTGAATCACTCAATTCAATAAACTATTTTCATCTGTTAAACACGTACCTAACTTTTCCCTAGGAAACAGACTTGCAAAAGAGATGCCGGTATATTTTGTTCAGCTACTATAAACAAAATCACCTCCTTGTGTAACACTCCCCATGATACAATAAAGAAGTGAGACTTGAGTCTGCAAAGTATGTAATTACTCCTTGTACCAGTGCTTTTGCATTTCTTTTGTCTGTACAGTACACAATTCCTTAAGCTAATACCTGGACTACAACAGTACTAGTTCACGCCTACCTCGCCTATTCATTATTGAGCAACCTTATCTAACTGGTTTGGTATAACCTCCAATGCAAAGGCCTCAGATTCTATGGAGCTTTCACAAACTCCTGAAGCTTTACATGGGACAGTCACACTCACTACAGAAGAAACAGCATCTCAATGACTGTTTGAAGTGTATGAAACAAACAGTTCAATAGTTTCATGCACCAAATGAAAACAGGCATCTGTCAAACAACAATGAACTGTACTGATGGCCAGGAAACAAACAATTTTATCAGTATCAGCAGCCACCTGAAACAGATGGCAAGCCTGCAGGACTGCAAACATGCACCAGACCTGAATTACTTCACATTAGGAGAGACTTACGCTAGTAATATTCATCAAGAAAGAACCTAAGATAGGTACAGGATCAGGACTCTGATCCCAGGATCAGTGTGACATCACTGTCTTTAATAGTACACATCCACCCCAAATGCAAGACAAAACATAAAGGGGACAACAAGAGAACAGGCAGGGATGGAAAGCCAATTTCTCCGCATACCATCTGCCTAGGTCTCCAAAAAGTGGTTTTCAACTACTGCTGTGCAGGAGACTTTATAAACAACGTATAGAAGGCAGCCATGGCAGCAGTTCTATTGCTAGAAATTATGCAGCAAATTTGTTAAAAGAAATAGTAAATATGAAAAGTTCAGGAAAAAGAAAAGTGATAAATCTAGTAGGAGCTGACAAGAAGTAGGCAACACCAAAACTGCACAAGACAAGAGGAACCAAAGACAGGGAAGACAGACAAAGTATCAGATTTATGTTTCCACCCTTCCAACTAAACATCAGAATGCACTTTTTTACTGTAGGGATGACTGAGCACTAGCTCAGGCTGTCGAAAGACGACGTGGAATCCCCTCCTCAGACATCTCCAGAAGCCGCCCAGACATAGGCCTGGGCGCCCTGCTAGAGCAGGGGTAGGACCAGATGGACCCAGAGGTCCCATCCAGACTCAGCCGTGCTGAGGCACCACAGCTCTGCTGAAGCAGTCTTCTAAACATACACACAAAGCTCTATACCGAGGTGGAAGCCTGGCACACTGTTTACAATGATGAATGTGTGAAAGTAACCGAGTAAGCACTCTGCATGAGGACGTAACAGAAGTTCTTGACATTTAGATATATAGCTTCCACGAATCACAGCATCTCATTATGCAGCTCACGTGGTGCACCAGGAACTGCATGATTCTGTACTCAACTTATTCAAAAACAAACTGTGAAATATTCCAAAGAAGCAAAATCTGAGAGTTGACCATCCTGATTCTACACTCATCAAATCCCTTCACAAGGGAGGCCTGCCTTCAGCCCACATCTATCCACAGCTACAGAGCAGTATCCAATCAAACTGGCAGCTCTCAATTTTGAAGCAAATAAACAGAAAAACAGCCAGACACAAAAGCAATCAAGTATCAGGACTCTTGTATACTCACCGGGTGAAGCTCCCCAATAATAAATGTTTCTGACAGCGCCCTTGCATCTGAAGAGTGGCCAACATCTTCAAAGTTCTCAGTAGCATCTCCCCCAGCTTGCTCCCTGAGGACTTCTTCTCCACCTGGGTGCTGCAATTTTTAATCAGCGTGAATTAATCATTGAAAACCATCCCACATTCTAAATATGGAATTTCATTTCTTTATTTCTGAAATGAAACCAAAGTCCTTGCTAGAATTCTTAGAGCAAATGTTAAGTCTCTCTAAATAACCAGAGAGAGCTTTATACTTTCTCATAAGCCAAAAACAAAGGAAGATCTCTACTTCATCAGTGGCAGACCAGCAAGCTCGTACCCTCGTAGCTAAAGCAGCATTTAGAACATTATCAGAATCAATCAGTGTTTTAGCAGCCAAACTGTTATCTAAAGTTACACTCTGTGCTCACAATTCCACAGGAACCGTTTCTATCCAAATACAAAGTGCAGCAAGGAAGATACACATGAGAGTAATCCAACAGTGGAACAGGTTGGCCAGAGAGCATACAGAATTTCCATCCTTTAAGCCTGTCTCGCCAGAGCCCGGAGGAACCTGACCTGACCTAGGTAATCCCAGCTTCAGCCTGGGGATGGAGCCTCTTCTCCTAACCTCCAGTTCTTTCCTAAAAAAGTTAATAGCATGATTTCCCAGTAAGCCAGCGACTTTGGCCCAGCTTAAGTAGTGCTGGAAGCACACACAAGACACAAAAACAGCAGTTTCGTTTTAGCAGAGCATGGAATCCCAATACTCCATTACTGTTAAAGCCACCAAAAGGCAGTAAGACACCTCCCAAAGCCTTGACTCATCACCACTCCCTTAACCAAACTCCCTGCTAACCACTGACTTTTACTCTTCCCCAGGATGCACTTCTGGGATTGCACACAGTTCTACGTTTTTATCCATTAATTTACTCCATATATACAGTGAGACACACTGTGCCTCCTAGTTCAGCGAGTTCTCAATATCAGACGAGTTACTCAGTTATCAGATAAGCAACACGACAAAAAGATGCACTGCTCAACTTGGAAGCGGGGAGCTATCCCACAAACACCAGTTGTTGTTAGGGAAACAAGTCCAGACTATTTCAGACTTGGAATAAGGCAACCATGAAGTTCTACCACTTCAGAAGGGACAGAGGAAATAAGGCTTTGGTGCCTTACTTCCATTATTAAGGCTCCTGACTACAGAATCTAAGAAGATGAATATAGGCAAAACTACTATTTAAAGTGACCATACCTAGTATATACTGAACAGAAAAGCCATCCTTACCCAAGAGATTAAAGAAGTGACACAAACATTACCACCAGCCTAAGTAATTAAAGTTGGCATTTACTTCAAATTCTCCGTATTAACTTGTTATCAATCCTTTTTCTTTTACAAAAGACTTGTTCATATAGACTAAGAAGACAGTATTCCAACTGTGCCAGAACTCCAAAGCTTGAATTCATCTTCACAAAGGCACAAGTTTATTTTTACAGATTGAGAAAGCTGCTCAAAAGCAGCTTTTTTTTTTTCCCCCTGAAAAAAAGCTAGAATGGCAAAGAATCTCCAGAATGACTCAGCAAAAGCAAGATTAAGCAACTGATAGAGATATGAGGCATAGTAGCTGAGCAAAAAAAAGGTTAAGAGAGTGCATGCAGAGAAAAGATTACGCAAACTGGCGTGCAAACATGGCACGCTCACTAAAATCCTGCCCTTGAATCCAGTCTGATAAAGTACTCAGGGAAAGGAGTGGACTAGGATGGTCTCCAAACTTCTGTTCAAGTGGTAAGATGCTGAACTTGGATCTGACAGGTTCTCCCTGACACTGCTGTAACTAAGTCTTCACAGAATTCATTCAACAATGTTTTTATATTACACTAAAGAATTGTGCACTCAGAAACAGACGACACTATTCACAGAGGCATGTCAGTCATGCTGTTATCAACCACGAAAAGGATGCAAAGATTATTCAGCAGAAAAGAAGGCTGAACTTCTTGGAAAACACACTGAACAAGTCATCAACAAGCAAAAAGGAAGCACACTTATGCAATTTACAAAGCACTAATAGCACGTACATTCAATCTCATGCACTGAAGTGAACCCAAGCCCTACTCCTTCAGACAAATAGAACACTAGTAACTTCAGCTAGCTGCCAACCAGATGTATTCCTAGCAGTACAACTGCTTCTGTGTTAAAGCCCTTCCACAGGGTACTGACCACCTGCTAACTGCTGACTACAGTGCAGTCATCTGCCAAATCCTTCCACTGTACTCCTATAATCGTGGAGCCACAAAGACAGGCCCCAGAGGCACTCTGGCCTCCCTCTGTTTGATCAGCAACTGATTCCCCCAACGCACCATGGTTCTGTAGTCAGTGTTACCACAGAGGAGGTGTGCTCACGACCAACGCTCTGGAGTCAGATTCACTCCAACCTCTGCCACCAAAGCTGGGCCACTGGTATTTTTCCCCTTGTATCAGCAAGACTATGCTAGAGATGAACACGTTTCCAACTTAATGCAACTAGCAGAAGACATTATTAGCGACCACCTACACAAAAGTATTTTGAAACTTGACACATTTTGTTTTGACAATAACTCTGCTTAAAAAAAATGAAAACTTACAACCTGCCTGCAAACACACAGTGTGTCAAACGAGCTATCAACAAGAAGATTTAACTTCTCCTCATGAAAAAGGGGAAAACGTAAAGCCTCGCAAATGTCAAGAGACCTGTCAAAAGTGCACTGTTTTCCATGGATCAATGAGTCTCTCAGAGTTTATCTGTGCATGGCCTTTGCTCACACTTGCTACCAGAACTTCCATAAGAAAAGCCTTCTGGAACTGGAAGCTCATGGACTATACTGCTAATGACACCTAAACCAAAATCCTTTTGATAGAAATAGGTATTTTTGCAGATAAGTTTGCGGTTCAATGGAAGTGAAAAGGTTTTTGGGGCTCAGTTAAACTCCTCGAGCTCATTCGAAGGACTGTCCCAATGTAACAGCACAGACATCAAAGTTACACGCATAACGGAAGCTTGTAGTCTGTGTTGCCTTTCTAACTCCTAACAGCAGCACACGAAGACTTAGATAAAGCAACTAAGCAGCAGTTCAATTCACTTTTGCCATCTGGGTCAAAAGTCTGTAGTTACTTCGTCCAGAACACCTATCAGATCTTCGTGCTGCAGTCACGCAACTTCCCCAGTATCATAGTTCAAGATTGTTTAACTACCATAACTCACAGTCCTTATCATCCCATCCCACCCCCCATACGGAGGGGTGAATTGAGTTCTCACTCCTATTTAAGCTTTGAGGTGATAGCTGAAGGCCTCCACCAGCCAAAACTATTTTATAGCACTAGAAGCAGAGCCAGAACTAGAACTGCCCTGAGAACTTTTGGCTCTATTGGGTAAAAAAAGCAAACGACCACCAGTCTTTTAAGGACACCTGCATGCAGTCAGAAGTCCTCCAAATTATTTCCATCAACTGTTAAAAGTTACAGAACAGAAATTCTGCCCTCAGGTAAGATTTAAGGAGCCTAGGAGAGCAGTCTTCCTTATGAGCTTGTATTTTTGAAAGCCATCATTAGGGTTTTATACGCAGTGCAAAGGAAACGCCCACTGGTTGAGTGCCCACTTTCCCTCTTGAACAATTACAGCCTGCAGTGTTTCACAAGAAGAATGCTAAGAATTGCTCTTTCCAAAGCATTTTCAAATCCTCCTGCAAGTTTCCCCACAACAGTGGCTTACTGCAAGGCCCTGCAATAAAAACTCAGGTGGTATACTGACAGACTTAACAATGTGCTACCACTGGCACCTTCTGATGTAAGCTATTCATTAACTTGTACTCATCTTCCAGAATATCATCCTATCACGTGAATGTGATTTCACTGCCACACGGCTGCAACCATTCTTCATTCTGACACAGTCAAACAGTATTCGTATTTTCTGCACTTAATCAAGCAGCACGTGAAGGTAGCACTAGGTGGATATTCAGCAGGTTTCATAACGTGCTACCAGAATACATAATTCCTCTGGGGTAGAGGCGTCCTTATTCCCACAGACTTCTCTGCCAAGCTGAAGTAATCCAATCAAAACCCCATTAAAGAAATTAGGAGGACTCTTACTGCAAGACAAAGCAGAGATCAGGACACTGATAATTTTATTTATTTACTTTCTTAAATACGCTAAACTACTTATTTAGGTCGCTGGATTGCTGCCAAAACTTGTGCAGCAGGATCGGTTTGTTAACCTACAGAAAAACAACATCAAACATTACTACCACACTTCACTCATTAATTTGCATTTAATATTATAAATGCATTTAGTTATCTGCAATACAGATATAGACATAAGATCCTGCTGTGAGTACACAACCACTTCTAATAGCTAATTTTTCCTAGAGGATGTCAGACCCGAAACCATGAAAAAGTTCCCCAAGGTTTCAGTAACGTGAGTCTAAACAGCCTTTAAATGACGATGATGATACAGAAGTTCGCAGCCTTAAGCACAGCCTTCCTTACCAAATGTGTTCAGACAGCACGCTCCAAAAGCTGAGGTCTCTGGATTTCCCATCTTAAGAAGATAAACTTTGAAAATTAAAGAAAATTCAGAGGTAAATTTTATAATTTGAATATATGTGTTTTTCTTCCACATGGAAACTGGGAAAAAGCAGTTGCTGGAGTCTTTACCTATTAAGATATTGAAGCACATAACTATTTTCTTCTCCAGCACTTCATCCACATTTCAGAGGATCTTTTTAAGCCTTGGCCTTAGGAAACTGAGCCAATGTGGTCACACTGCATATATACCAACCACACACCACTTGCTAAATTCAACCCAGTGTTGACAAAGGCTAATGGCTCCCCAAACCCAGGTTCCCCTATGCATCTACGAGCTTTACGTAGAGACAGCAGCTGCACAGAGAAAACATAACCTCACAGTGCTGTAATGAAAAAGCACTAGATGCAGTAAGAAAATATTTCCACAGGTTAATGAAGTAGCTCGAAGGATTTCCTGCTGAATTAAGGAAAAGGACTGGCAAAGTTTGTTTCTGTTCCCAGTTCTTCACCCCCTGGCAAACTGATACTTGTATATAACCTCCTGTCAGGAAAGAGCGAGATGATGTTTTAGCAGTGCTTTTTTGGAAGGACTAGTAGCCTTGTTTCAGCAGCTAACAGTTAATTATTGAAATATTTCACGCTCTTCAGCTCCTGCAAGAAAAAGCCATAGGAAGAACTGAGTTTGACCAGTAACGCTACAAAAACAGCTAAGTATAACGCCTGCTTTGCTGGGAAGCGTTCAGACCCGAGGGTGCCGCTCCCCGAACTCATCACCACGCGGAGCACCCACAGAGCCAAGAACTTCCCTCGGGAACGCAGCTCCGCTGAGATGGGCGCCTTGCAAACAACACGAGCGGCACCAGCAGCAGCAGCAGCAGCAGGCTGCGGTCAGCGCCCAGGGCGATGCTCGGGGACACCCCGCAGGCCGCACACAGCCCACGGCCGCCCGCCCCAACGGCCGCTTCCCGTCCGCGGGCGCCCACCTCGTCCAGGAACTTGGTGATGTCGTAGATGCGGTGGTGCACGATGATCCAGGTGCTCTGGCTGTGGTTATGCTTCTGCACCTCCTCCAGCCGATAGTAGCGGCCCCGCCACGCCTCACCGCCGGTCTCGCTGGAGCCCACCATGTCCCCGCCTCGCTACAGACCGCCGCCGCCGCGACTCACCACAGCCCCGCTCACACGCGCGGACGCCAGATACAGCCCAGCCAACAGCCTATCACCGCCCGCCTTCCCTCCCTTCCCGCTCTCTGATTGGCGGAGAGTTATGTCTTTCAAAGAAGGCCTCACGCTACCGGCCGTGGATTGGCGGATGCTACGTGAAGGGCGGGGCTAACGCGGTGGCCACAGGGGTGGGGCGTGCGATGCCGGTTCCTCCCCTTCCCGGGCGCGCCCTCTCGGCGTTCGTCAGCACGTCCCGCCGGCGCGTGGGCGCGCTCTTACACGCGGCAGTGTCCCTCACAGCTTAGTGTAGTTTCCATTTCTAACGAGGAAACCCTCCGTTCCACCTCCCAGGTCAGTACGAAGGTAATAAACACAGCTTGCAAATCCAGTGATTTCTCCTCCTCCCGTCCTGAATGAAAAACAGCGACAGCCACTCCCTGACTGAACGTCGTCTTTGCACGAGCTGCATTGGTTTTGAGACGGTGTATCTACAGCTTTAACCCCTCCTGCATGCTCAAGAAGGCAGCTGGGGTTATCTGAATCTTGTCGTCTTTCCAGAATCTGAGATAAAGCTGTTCGATGTGTCACGCTGTAAGCAACGGGAAGTAAAAATCAGAACAGCGAAACCATCAACAACATAGTTCCTCAAAGCTTTGTATTATGCTTTACATATTCAGATAGGTACATAATCTGCTTCTCCCATGAAAATCTGGTGAGTTCATAAGACTTAGGCAATAAAACTGCCTTCTATTTATTGATAACTTCACCGCTTCGGTAAGGCCATTTCCAAAAAGGGGTTCTGGGGTCCAGAGACAGGTGGGAGAACCATTGAAACAGCTGCTTTTGGTGTGTATTACTGCTGGCTCTCCTTGGATATGAAGTAGATTTCCAACCTACAGCGCTGTAATAAAGGGCTGCATTTTCTTCAAATAATAAAATCTTGCATACTTGTTGTCATAAATATCCTATTCCCTTTGCATTGCACCTGGACTGTGCTGCAGTACATAGACTCATAGAATAGCCACATAACAGAAAGCCAGGTAACAACTGTAACTTCATATTATTCACACTCATGAAATTTGTGAGTGCTGCTGCATCTCACTGATAACGTATTTTGAAGAGCCAGTTTGTGGCAGGAAAGAAATTCCTGTCTCCACTCACTGTATAGTCCTGAAATAGTTATTGCTGTTTCAATTGTGTAAATCACAATGGAATGATAACAGTTTACACTGACTGCTCTCTCAGTCTGTTTGTGGGAGAAACGGCAAGGAGGGATAGTAGGATCACACCCTCTTTCTGAACTTCTGGCTATTTTGATTCTTCTTCTCAACACTTTTTAGAAAAATTCCAAAAACTACAGAGTTGCAACAGACCTGCTCAGTGTTACAGCAATCAACATACACATGCTCTGCATTTAACTCCCCATAAAATATCCAGTCACATGTAATTCAAGGTTAATATTGTGGCCTGAGCCCCAAAGGGCTTCATACATTTGCACACAAAATGCAGTCTATTTCTGTTTCAAGGCAAAGCTTAAGGTGTGAGATATGGTTCTTTAGAACCACCATACATCTAATCACCTTCCATTCCAAAGAACAGGTGTGTTTTCTTGTTTCTTCTGAGAAAAAAAGTGTTGTTCTGCATAACTTGCTTATTTGAGTGTGATAACAGGAGGGCAGCATAGCTTAATGCAATTCTGAATCAGTTCAGATTGTGGCACTGTGTAAGAAGATAATGCCTTTCATGCAGGCAAGTGTACAGCATTGACCTGTCACCTGAGGAGCAGTGGATTTAAGCAAGGAGTACACAGGTCTCCTGTAACACCATGGAGGGGGCCTAGTGTGGCAAGAAGGAAGTCCATTGTAGACTTGTGTTCCCATGGTTTCCATTCTCTCATACAGGTTGCCTACTGTGTCTGTATGACTTGGTGAAGGCCTCTCTCTCTGCTGAACTCCTGACACTTAAAATGTCTTGGTAGACAGTAGGGGACAAACTTCACAGAAGGATTCCTCAGCTCTTGGATCCCAGATAGATTCCAGCCCAAAATTAGACTCACATGATGTAAAGGATTATTTCACCCTTGTCTTTACTCTTGATACTTTGGTTCTTAAAAAAAAAAAAGTAAGAAACATTTACAATAGAAGTAGGTAATATGTGGAGTTCACCAAGTAATTGTATATCTAATCTTGTCAGAAGATAATTAACTGATAAGTGGTTTACCTGATATCATGTACTTGCAAAGTTCAGTAAATACCTGCCTTTAAAGAAGTATGCAATTCATTCCTGTAAGATCCTGTCTCGGAGAAATCAGCGACATAACATGAATGACAGAAGGCATCAGTCTCTGTTCTTCGCCAGTCTGCCAGAGCTGCAGAAACTCTGTACCACTACAATAACACTGAGCCTCCAACTACCAGAAAGTGAGATGAGGAGCACACAGATAAAAGTCTGCAGGTACTTAATTTTGAGAGTTCTTTTCAGAAGCTACTAATGTTTGCTATTCAGAGATTTTATTGGTGCAACTAGAGTTAACTGTAATAAAAAAATGAGCACAATCCTTATTAGCAGTAAACACTATAAGATTTTTCTAAGTAATTTATGTTTTCGATAGGAGATGTGTTGGCTATTAGAGAAAAAATACTATTGTGTTTTAAATATCATCAGTTAAAACCAACAAGACAACCTATTTGGGATTGATGATATTTAAAGTTATTCTTTTAACATGCAAATTTTGAATGCTTTAGGTACATCCTTTGAGACATCATAATACTTTTTGTATGTTGACAGTGAATAGAGCACTCAAAGAATGTGTACATACCTTAGCACTCACAAAGGGTTGTGGCACTCCCTGTAAAGAGAAGAAATGAGAAATTCTGCCAGATGGAATGCTTTGAGGCAAATCTGTTAATTTCCCAAAGGCCTGTAATCTTTGTCTTAGACCACTGTGGGTGCTTTAAGAGTAAGTAGACTGGATTTGTTTGACACATTACACTGAACCACTGGAAAGTGATTACAGATCACATGTACAGTCTTTTTAATAGAAAGAAAAAAGGTAAACTAAAAAAGGAAGCTTATTTTTGGAGTGTCTACTATTTTATTTTTAATTTACAGACAGCTTCTGTTCCTGTATCAGGAGGTCCTTTCTGCACCTGTCATTGGAACACTAAATCAAATTGCAGTTGTAATGCCGGTCAGTAATCTCTGCATAAATAAGTACATGTAGTTAGATCTAGCCACGCATATTTCCAAGGGTTCTGTTGGAGGACCAACAGTCCTTGTTGGAGACCAACAGTTTTGGGGGGGGGGGGGGGGAATGTTTTGTGGAACAGAACTGACATTGGTAACGTACCACAAGGAGAGTAGCAGGGGCACGTTGTGCCATTTTGTTCTGGGCAGTCCTTCACTCATGTAGTAAAGTATCTTAAGCAAGAAATATTACAGTATTATAAACATCTAAACATAAAGGGGAATAATAGCTAAAATAAAGTACACAATGCTTAAACAGCACATTGTCTAACACGCTTTTCTGAGACAGAGTACCCATAGGCCAAAATTTATGGTTTGATGAAATAAGAGTATTTCAGACACTTGAATTTTCTATTTCGTTTAGATACCATTTTACAAATCAGGATTATGTGAAGCATATGCAGAGAGACAAGGAGCTACCGTAAGTGCTGGAAGATGTCTCAGTTCTTCAGATAGTTAGATTTCTGTGGCTGTTGTTGACAAAGACGATTATTTTTGATAGGGCATGCAATTTGCTCTACAGAATAGAAGTCACAAAACATTAAAGAAAGCCCATTCTGTTGCCAGAATGTCTCTCAAATCTGAGTACAATAAGTATGCTTAGTCAAAAGCTTCAGGAAACCTCCCTGAACAATTTCACTAGATTCCTCCGCTGTAGCGAGCTCCTAATCCTGTTCAAGAGCATTAACATTTGACCTTAAGGCAAAGATGGACCAAAGAGAGCTTCAAACTGGCAGAAGAGATCTGTGTGTCCTGTAGGTTCAGTTGGTGAAGTGTTTGGAGAGCTGAATACCTCTCCATTCATGTTCTGCCTTTCCCCAGCCCAGATAGGATTGGGTGTCTCAGAAGCAAAGTGAAAGCATAGAGAAGAAACAGAACCCAGAAATACAACAACAGTTTCTGTTTCAGGCTGTTCTGTATATGCTTCACTGTCTTTCAGTATGCATTGTTTCTGGGTTTTATGAATGTTTGTGTGGATGTTCTAAAATGCAAACTCACAAAAGCCAATAGCCCTGGCACAGCCAGTCAGAGGTTTGTGTTTTGTTGTTTTTTCCATCCAGAATTGAAAATACATACCTGGATTTTTGAGATACATTGAGTTAGTTTGCCTTGCAAAACTGCTTTGGGTGTATTTGTGTAACAGATCTGTCATGCTTCGATTTTCCATCACCACCAGGTTTGCAGTAACACCCATATTTAATAACCCAACCATGTGCTGCAAGTACACCCTTGCAGGATCTCATTATGAACATCCTCTTGAATGTGTACTTCTTTTTAAGCTTCCTTTTTTCTTCTAATGCTAACTATCCACAGCATGCTATACAGAACAGAGCCATCTACACACAGTAGCATGACAGGCAAACAGAACTTTACGCATGTGTTGCTCCAGCAATTGCAAGAGAGGATCTTGAATTTAACAGGAAATATATTAAGTCTTGAAATCTGTTGCTATTGAATGGAAAAATGTATCTAATAGAGAACTCCCTACAGTTTTGCTCCCAATGAAGTTACAATTTCTATGAAAAATGAACAGCAGTGCACCAGGCTTTGATGAGCCACAAAATTTAAGTGCCTACATCAAATACTGTGCTAACTTGTAGCTATATAGATGGAAAGCAGCTTAACACACACTGGGATTTGGCTCTAAGGTGACAGTAGCAATATATTCACTAAAATTGACTGAAGCCTTTGCAAAAGATATACTGAATAATCCCCCCCCCCCCCTTCCTTTTCTCACTGATGTTATCAGCTGGAAGCACCACAAAGAGTTAACCCAGCCATTCTCCAAACCTGCCTCTCCTACACACTTACAGCAAGACTTGCACCTAGGTGGAACAAGGCTGGTCATCTCCTGGTACAAGGTAATCCACTCTCCCAGGTGTGGAATCAAGCATTTAGCTCCCAGCTTTTTATCATTGCATTCACTTTCCTTAAACTCCTATAACTATTATTTCCACAGTTATCTTTTTTTTTAATTACTTTTTTCTGTTACTTTGTTCAAGTTCTAAACCTACAAAAAAAAAAAAATAGCATCCACATTTTCATTCTCTTTCCTTAATGGACTAAATAATTATTTTAACTGAATATAGCATACAGAATTAATCACTTCAAAACTAGACACTGTCACACACTTCTCTGCTCACTAAGAAGTGAAATTGCTTCTGACCATTTCCTGGTATTATTAGGCAAAGTATTTACAGGTAGACCAAAAGTTACATACAGGGGAAAAAAAAAAAAAAATCAGTTGAACTCACCCAACTGGTGCAGAGGCTCTCAAGCCATGCAACACTCTCCCTCACAAAACAGACTAAACCAAAGAGATACTCTCCCTCCCTTCACTGGCCAGCTCTTATATGAGCCCAGCACAGCTCCACCCTGGGTCTACCCCTTCTGGTCACATGGGGAGCACAGGAGCAGTTTGTCTGTGCTCCCTGGCTCAGCCACACCCCTTCACCAGGTGCTCGATCACCTGTTTAAACCGTGTCCTAACAGTTCCCCTACAACAGAAATGTCTTCTAAGAACACTGGTTTTCAGGTTCACGCTTTCGTCAATGGAACTTTTGCAGTCAATTATGCTTTTCTAGTTCAGAAGCATTTTCCTATCACATATCTCCTTACTATTCATTTTTATCTTTCTAGATGTAAGTTCTGTTGCCTGACATCTCTATACTATTTAGTATAATTATGAATTACAGAAGTATGGAAACAATAGACGCATTTCAGATACTGCGGTGTGCTCCTACTAAGGGAAGTAATAATGTAGATCATTCAAAATAGACACTGAGAAAAGTGTACGTGCTGTTATCTTGTCTCCAGCCACAGGATTAGCAGTATCCTTCTTTCAGTGCCTTCAAAACATACAGTTGTCTGAAATCAGCTTATTCAGGAATAACAGATAGAAGGCTAGATGGTAGCTGATACAAAACTCACTTCAGTGAAACTTTGACAAACAGCAGCATGCCCCTGGTGCACGTGGCAGGTCTGATCATACGTGTTGCTAAATCTGGAGAAATTCATGATAGATGTTAAAAGATATAGTAGGGCTGTACAGATTTGCTTTTGAGTTTGAGAAATGTATTCACTCTTTAGTCAATTAAAAGCAATTCTGCATATGAATTCCTTCTTAGAAGGAAAAAAGTCTGTCAATTTTTATCTGTTGATATACTTTCATCTCAGTTCCTTTCTGTTTAAGATGCTAAGTCAGTGGAAAGTTAATTGGTGGTAGAGTTTTTCCTATTTTCAAATGCAGCTGTAATTTCTCCTTTTAATTTTTTTTTTCAAAAATACATTAGGCATATGGTTTAGAAAATAATGTTCGTCTCTTTTGATTATTAAGGAAAAGATTTTTTGTCTCGAACAGGAAGGCAAAATGCAGTTGGTAAGTACAGTTCTCTGTTAGGAGTAAGCTTGTGTGAGTAAGGCATAATTATGTGAACTTACAATGATGCCACGATCTTATTACGACAGTGTTTATTTATTTTTCATTCTGAAATAATCTCAGACAAAATAGACTTGGTGGCAGATTATTATTTTTTTATATAATTGTTGTCAGTTTATCTGAACGCTTGAAAAATTAACCACAGAAAAGTATTTTTTCTACTGTTAATTTATGGCCATAGATTAAAGCCTACCATTAAAACATTATGATGATTGCAATTAAATGCTCTGGCCTAAAATTACAGCGTGGAAGCCCAATAATAACAGACAGGAAAAGGAACAAAAGTGACTGTCTAGGGTTTGCTGTGAGCAAAATTAAAGCATGCTGCTTAACTATGGCAGAAAATACAAAATTATTTTTTAAAACTCCAGTGTAAAAATGAAAGATTACATTTTGGGCCATTAAACCAATTTACAACAGACACACATTTTGACATCAAATTTGCAGCAGCAGGAATATATATTCAGAAATGTAATACATTCGGTCTGTGCACTACAGGTGGATGAATAGTCCAGAGAAACATCAGCAAGTGCTTGCCCTGGTCATACAGCCCTTGGTACTGACCATGTCTGGATGTGTAGTACTGAGCTTGGTGACTCAGTACAGCCAATGGTTATTTTTATGTTAAATATGTTTGCTTTGAAAATTGGTATTTTTGTATCAGGCATATGGGTTTCAAGCTTCCAATTGCACGGGTGGCCCTGAGTTCACAGGGAGGTGTACCGACTGTGATTAGTTCTTGGGTTTATTTTCACTATTAAAATGCAATTAATTTTTATTTCCATGCTGAGATTTGTTTTTTAAACTCAGGCCATGAACTAACAATGGCTTTAAATAAATGGCTTTGGTTTAGCAATCTAACGGTTGAGTTATAGTTCAGAACAGCGCTTTGGACTTTGTTTTTATTTTAGTTCTAGACATCAATGTGTCAGAGACGCAGCTTTGCATCAGTGTGGAGGCTTGCTCAGTTCGGTTACCACCCCCCGAGGTAGAAAACAGTCATGTTTTCCATGGCTATTTCTATTTCCCTTCCCAATCTTTATCTTCATTTTTTGTTAGGTGACTTAACAATTGGTATGATGGGGATAGGACTGCCTAAGTTCTGTCATCTCATTTTGAGTGCATAACGTGTATTTTTTTATATTCATACATTTGAGCAAGCATACCAAGCATCTTCATTGATTAATCAGAGGGGCATGTGCATTTCCTATGCTGTCAAGCATGAGTTCCTGAGTTTAATTTTAAAAACAGCGTGAAAGTGAGACAGCTCTTAGTTTGAGGAATTTGTTCTGTACCCTTATTAATACATTTAACATTTAAATTTCATGGATTTAAATTGCCTTTAAGCCTTTTACATATGCCTTGGGAAGTGCAGACTCTAACATAAGATAGTATGCAATTTGATAATGGATGTATCTTATTTCATGGGAGCTGTAAATGAATAATGTGTAAACTTCAGTATATTGTGATATACAATTAGTTTTGATATTTTAAGTTTTGTACGACTGTGGAGACATTTGCAAATAACTTTTTTTTTTTTTCTATTATAAGCTTGGAGATTTTGATATTTCAGCAAACACCATAAAGCTGTTTGACAGCAATGAAAACACAGTTATTGACAGACATTCCATATTAACTAACTGGTGCTATGTTTTGCCAAGGTAGGCGTTTGTTTAAATTCCAGCAGAAACAAACATTTCCTGGAAGGTTTGCCATACAAATTGTGAATTCTGTACTAGTGATAAGAACACACATGTTTTACATCCAGAAAATTTTACTTTTAGGTCTCAATCTTATGGAAAATGTGAAAGAAAATCAGTGAATCATAAATTAGGCGTTTAAATAATAGTTCATTTTTTAGTGGTCTCTTTGCCACAGTTGTAATAATGTTACTTTTAGTATAATTTTAGAAGAAAGTATAAATTTAAAGTTATTTTCATCTCTGCCACTGACTGTCTCAGTTTTCGCCTCTGATTTGCATCACAACAGTGTCAGAAGTAATTATACATTTTTGTTTGTTGTACACTCAGTGCTAGCGAGTATTACAGATGAGAGAAGTCAGCCTTGGATGTTCCAAGCTCTTTTCCACATTTCAGCAAACACTGTTATTGCTCTGTTGTAATCTGATGAACTAACGATGTTAGTTCTCATAACTTAAGAATAATACGAAAATGCTTTAAAATGCCAAATAATCATGGAATCACCAAGGTTGGGAAAGACCTACAAGATCACCCAGTCCAACCGTCCACCTGTCACCAACAGTTCTCTCTAAACCATGTTCCTCAGTACAGCATCTAAACGTTCCTTGAACACCCCCCAGGGTCAGTGATTCCAACACCTCCCTGGGCAGCCCGTTCCAGTGCCTGACTCCTGAAGTCCAGTGTCTTTTCAAATTAGTTTTATGACATCCTTTATAAGCATCTTTTTTCACCTGTGCACAGCATGAAGATGGGTCAGATCATAAACATCAGCCATGTAATTCCTCCAGAATCTCCTTTCCATTCGTATGAAGAACTTCAGATGCACTGGAAGAATCTGGTAAAAAGCACTGTTCTTGTATCTTTCCTCTCTTCTTTGTGTTTATTGTATTTATATTTGTAATGCACATTTGTGGTTTTTTTTTCTTTCTTTTATTTTTTCTTAGTATGGATATATCCTTCCAGAGGATACTGAGAAGAGTGAAATATACTTGAGTGTTTACTTCAAGCCAATAGGGGAAAGGTTATTTACGTATCCTTTGAGAATATTTTTTGTTACATGTTCTCTGCTACTCATCCTAAGACCTAAATTTTTGTTTTTTCTAAATTTTCTTCTTCCACAACTTCATAGAGATCAGTGGAACTGTTTCATTAGACAAACTGAAACAAAACGTTACGACTGTTTGTGCTAGAGTTGAATAACAGGAAGTCGAGTAGATCAGATTGCTTCTCAGCTTCTGTAAACGTGATAATGCCACTCTGAATTGTGAGTTAAGAGTAACAGCTGAATTAATACTATGCATTAATTTTGTTAAACTAGCTAAGGCTAGCAAAGATTTACTTGAAAGGGAGTTTTCCTGTTAGGGAAGTCTAGACTAAAGGTTATGTATCATTGTTGCTAGAATGTTTGAAGTCCTGCAACCCCATAAGCTTCAGTCACTTAGGAAAGTAGGTGGATGCTTTTCTTCACCTTTTTGAAAAAAATCTTCAGACATACTTTATGGTTTTGTTTTTGTTTTCCCAAAGGAATGTGATTCCTAAGTGTGAAAATAGAAAGAACCTTGTTGTGTATCCCTGAACACTATTCAGGTACCCGCTGAGATGCATCCGAAGTCAGCCAGTGCAGTATTTCCCTAGAACTGATTCAGAAAGTGTGTTGAGCTCTTTTATTTCTGATGTGAAGGCGAAGTTTTCACATCTTTGTGGATTTCCAGTAAGGATGACAACTAAAGCACTTTATGCTACACAGGAACTCTCCAGGGCTCCAGCATGTGTAAGGCTTTTGGGTTTTGTTTTTAACAGTAACGGCGTGTACTCTGTTTATGGTTTGAAGTAAGCTTTGTCATATTCAGAACTCAGTGACAGCATGAATGTGTGCTTTTCGCAATGATCAACTGTCTTCTTTTTATAATGTGATACTGTATTTCTATTTTACAACACTATGTTGTTGTTCAATTGACAAATACATTAAAAAGGAAAGTAGAATTAGGATTAGGACTAGTATTTTAGTATTAATTGTTGCTATCAGTTTTTGCTGTTCTATCGTCCTTATTTTACAATCAAGTTTCCAGAACTTTCTCACACTACTTTCATAATAATAACCATTTTAAAAATATTCTGTAAATTACTTCTAAAAGCAAACTAAGAAAAGAATAAAGTTGCATAAACTTAGGCACTTAAACTCAAGCTGTTAGATTTACTCTGACTGGTGATGGAAAGGAGACATAACACCCTTAACTGGAGTTTTCACAAAGGCTGAAACTCAAATTTCCTGGGTAGTAGTATATGAGAGAAGAAGTAATTAATGCTGAACAAAGATACTGACAGAAATTGCAGACTCTATAACCCTCTTTAAGAACACAGTTTATGTTTCTTCAGTGATCGAAGCTAGGATGGCTCCTCCTTGTCATCTGCAGGTTTCATAGGCATCCAGATGTCTTTTCTTCAGGATGCAGATGCCCTTATAAGTCCTAGGAGGCTGTCAGACAAACCCTCTGCAGACCCCTTCGAAAGGGCATTGCCCAATTGGGAATCACTAAACAAAATAATAACAGACTTTTTGCATGGTCTGGTAGCGATAAGACAAGGAGGAATGTTTTTAAGCTAAAACAGGGGAGATTTATATTAGGTGTGGGGAATATTTTCACTCAGAGGGCAGTGAGGTGCTGGCACATCTGCCCAGAGAAGCTGTGGTGCCCCATCCCTGGAGGCGCTCAAGGCCAGGTTGGATGGGGCCCTGGGCAGCTGAGCTGCTGGGGGCAGCCCTGCCCACGGCACGGGGTGGGGCTGCGTGGGCTTTGAGATCTCTCTAAACACAAACCGTTCTGTGCTTCTGAGTCTATGATTCTATGATAATGTCTGTAATTTAAGTCTTTCCTTCTGAGAAATACAATGTTCCAGCATAGTTTATGAATAAAAGAACTAGAAAAGGAGAAAACGAATCTTCAGTTATGGTTGCAGTAAAATATTGTTTAAAAATACAGACTGTCATGACTTAAAACAGCAATTTGTATGGTTATATATTGTGATGTGTGTCAGGTATATCTTGTATAGGGATATGTTAGGTGTTGCTGTCAGATTTTTAAACCCAGTTAATTGAGTTTAACAGCTCTCCTTGTATTGCAGAAAATACAAACGGAGCCTATGAAATCGGCTGGTGAGATGGTTTGTGTAGTATCCCTGACCCAGACACCTCCAAGGAAACAGACTTTGGCTAGCATTCCTTCCTCACGCAGTACGGAGAACAGCCACTGGATGGAGCATTGGATCAAAGAGCCAAAACCACACACTTTTTCAAGTAGCAATAAAAGCGTGGAAAAGATTAGTGCTGAAGCAACTGAGAAATTAATCAGTAGGCAACTACCAGGAATATCGGAGCTACCACTTCGGAGGCCTTTAGGAGTGCCTGGAAGAGCAGCCTATGAACTCTCTCCAAAAAAGGTCAGCAAAATTATACCAATTTTCAAAGGAAGGCTGATGCAGATGAATGGAAACACCACCAATCAAAACGATGCGAAGGAAAGAAAAAGTGTTGAAAGACAATCACCGGTAAAAAGAGTTAAATCTTCTGTGTTGACTGTTTGCAAGTCCAACTTAACTCAGGTTTATAAACCTGCTACTCGCAGCAGCTTGCTTCAGATAATTACTGAGAAAGCCTATATAAAACAAGATGTGTCTGTATTTCAGTGGAAAACAGAGTCTAGTGGACAAATGACTAATTCTGATTCTTCCAGTAACTCAGCTGCAGGTTGGAGTTCAAGTGAAGTCAGCCACAATAAGGCAAATTCTCCCTCCTTGCATGAGGGTGTTAGGCCACTGCTTCAGAAATCTGACATCAGTCCAAAACTAAATACGTATGCATCTGCCAGTCCAAGAGAGGGAAAAAACTGTGCAAGTCAAAATGCAACACAAGTCCTTGGGAAACAACACCAGTCAAAGAGAGTACATGTGCAGATTTGTAAACTAGAGAATGAAATGACAAAGTCCAGTTTATCACAGCAGCAAACAAAGAAATCAAATGAAGGGCCAGGGTTAAATATTCAGGAATCCATCTTAAATGATGCAGCCTGCATTGCCAAAAATGATGAAAGCAAAGCATCCCGCTGTTCTAAGGGCTGTACTGCTAAGGCAACCTGTCTTCATTCCAACTCCGTCTGTGAGCAGGTACAGTAAAGAGCACTCATCATCACTGATTCTCACAAACTCAGCATATTCTAAAACAACAATGAGCGATAAAGAGGATGGCTTTCATCGTGTCCTACCATCATTCTCAGTATAGTTGTCTAAAATTCCTACAGCATATATTAACGCTTTGAACCAGTGCTGCTCTTTTTGTTCTGGAAGGGAAGGTGATTTACTTTGTCCTCTGAGATAGACAGATTTTTTTTTATTTGGAACTTGTAAGATGGGATAATTAGGTTATTCTTTAAAACAGTTTGTTCTGTCAGTTTATCAAGATTTGTTTAAGGGTGATATGATGAAATGTTCAGTGTTCAGGCAGTGTAAAACCAGTCCCTGGAAGGAATCTCAAACCTCATTGACTGTGTGGTGCTGACTGCAGCGTGAATGCAGCAGTGTGCTCTTAGACAAACATGGAAGGTTTTGCAAATACAAGCTTAATCTAAATTTCACTGGAAGTACTACTCACAACACAACAGATTCCCACTGGGCGTAAAGAAAAAAATCTTCAGAGTGAGTTTAGTTGATCACTGCAGCAAGCTGCATGAAAAAGTAGTAGAGTTGTTATCTGTTCAGGTTCTTGAAAGATGATGGGTGAGGCCCAAAGTAATGTGATCTAACTTTAAAGTTCTCGCTGTTTTAAGTAAAAGTTGCAACTAGAAGACCTTGAGGCACTCTCTACAGTCTGAATTTTCTACGATTCTTACTGCATTTTGATCATACAAATAGCTGAGCTGATTTCAGTGCAATTTTTATGGGAGTGATGTCCCACGGGTAGGACACGAGGATGAAATGCGTTGTGCTTTTCAGTGTTCTCACCTATAAAATGTAACATGGTGTGTTATCTCTACTTTGTTATATTACGGCCTTTTTTGTCGTTCCATGTGCACAATTTTTCAGATCTCCTTGTTCCTAAATGCCAAACCATGGGGAATTAAGGGGTATAAGATTGTTGCATCTAACAGACACATTTAACTTCTAGAGGAGTGACAAGATATGCAGCAATTGCTAAACAGAGCAAGTCAGGATGTCAAGATGAAACCTGGTTTGAGGAGCAATGAGATTATAATTCACGTTAGTAGTGACAGACATTACAGATCACAGTGCATTGTGTTGGTGAGATCTGATAGACAAAATACTGTGTGGGTTTTTTTTCTAATGAAAGTATGAACTTCTGTACTTTAAGAGGTTTACAGAGGACAAATATCTGACACGCGATAAAACTGGGACCTCAGAACTTTTGCATTCAACAAAGGAGAGCAATATGGAAGTGTCTGTAAAGAAAGGCTCTGCCAGAAAAAGACAGGTAAAAGACTCACACACATACACCCGTAGTCAGTCTACAAGAACTCATATTAAGAAATTAAAAGGAAAATTCAAGTTTTGTCATTTTACCCTGTCCCATTTGAAAGAGCAAAATGAAGAAATATTCCTGAGCCCACTCTTGGAAAAATTAATCTTAACCACCAGTTATGCCAGTATTACTTCAAATTTGCATTCAACACTTTTGTCTTCTCTAAAAGGTAGTACTGGAGTGAAAGCTTTAATTATGTTACATAATGCAAATATGTTTCTGAAGTAGAATTGTACAGACAAAAGTTCTATTCTGTCTAACTTCACTATGGGTACTCTTATTGGCTCTGTAAATGTTACGTGCATCTCACATGCCTGAATTCAGCATTATTTGGGTAGAAACGAGCTCATAAAGGATATTTATGAATCAATGTGGAATTTTAAAAAGTGTATTTCCTCAGTTATTTAATGTATTTCAGATCTTTTATTACTAGAAGGGGCAGCAATAATTAAAAAGCTTCCTAATACCAATTATGTTTTTCTCTAAATACCGTTCTAATGACAATAGTGTGTAATTTGAATTCATCTTAATTTTTATTATTGTTCTTAATTATTACTAGTATTTATCTCTAGGCTACACTTCTGCTTCTCAATGTCAGTCCTTTAAAACTCAGTTATCTCTTCCATTTATTTCTCTTTACAGTCACATTTTAATGCTTTTACTATCCAGAAATTAGGCTGATGAGGACGGAGTGGTTTTAAAGCCTCCAAAGCTCTGTGCAGTTATATTTTCTTACGTAGATACGTAGGTATTGTTTGTGCTAATAGCCAACAGAACATTCTGTGCAACCCCTCTACAAAGTAAATCAGAAGCACACATGTTGCACACAGTTTTCTCTGCTTACACCCAGTTTCCCTTGCCTCTTATGTTTTATCTCAAGCAAATAATGACCATGTGAAGTCTCATTACACGTGCCCAGTATGAAGGGCCTTTGCACTATGTATATCAACCTGAGCTATGCAGGCTGCTTTAGGGAGGTGGCAGCAAGTCCTCGCTGACTGCTTGGCATGCCCACAATGCAGCACTGCTACTGCTGGCACTAGCAAGACGAATGCACAGATGTAGGGGAGACTCAGCTGGAGGCTCAGGAACACTCAGAAACAACTTTTTAGTTGAGCTGTTAGCTTCTATTACGGCTTGGTTTGCTTTCCTGATTTTTCACTTGTTTTGTTCTGTTAACAGAAAGAAGAAGGTCACTCAAAATTGAAGAAAGTCAGAAGAAATAAGCCTTTTCTTTAGGATGTAATGGGGTACTGAAGAAAATTCTGGGTATGTTCATTACGAAGTTAGATTATTTTATTAAAATAACAGTACCTGTCTGTAATAACTTTTGTATTTTATGGATTATGATATCAACTGTCTCCAGAGGAGTCATCTTACTAAACAACTGGCTTCTAGAACAAAATAAGGAGGTAGCAGAAGCCAAGGTTAACTTCAACAAGAAGCCAAGGTCCCTGGTTTCTTTGGACACCAGCAAGGAAGGCATTGGTTGTTTTTTTTTTCCTTTTTGTTACATACAAAAGCATCTTCTTCTACAGAGGACTTGGTTTTAATTTGTATTTAAATTGGCTCTTGTTCTTTCAGACTAAAATAAACTTTTTATTTTTATTTTTTTGCTGATGAATTTCATTTGAACCTCATCTAGAGTAAAAAAGGTAAACCATTAATGTGTGGCTATCTATGTTATTTAATATCACTACGTGAAATAGGGTAGCTAGACGTCTTTGTGGTGCCAAGATCTAATCCAAGGACAAAATGACCTGTCATACAAAATGAATAAAAATTAGTTTCATGGCCAGATATTTGAACCCACAGCATGGATCTTTACTGATAACTGTATTGCAAGATAGAAGAAACTTTTTCTTGTGAATATTTAGGATTAGTATAACACATGAAAACCACTAGTTTTATTGATCTACTAGTAAATTGCACGTTATTAGTAATATAATATGCAGGAAGGAGCAAGTCTTTCCAGTGAACTGTTTTAGAGATAAGTAGAAATATATTAATTCAGAAAAAAATGTTGGTGTGTGAACACAGTGGTCACACAAACACAGCAGTACAAAAATATACATTATACAAATGAAATAGAAAATGTACCAGTAAAAAAGGGAAATATAAACTGTGTGTCTTTTAACCTGGCTTTTGGCTTCAACTAAGTGCTAACAGGTAGCCAAGTATACACACTGTCTCAGAGGTATACTTTATGTCCTTCTATTTTTCACATGGATAAATTCCCTCAGGTGATCGTTCATACCAATTGCCTGCTTCCCTAAAGAAAGTCCATTGCATACATAGAAGCTTTTCATACAGGGCCTTTGTATTCTGGTATTCAGCAGATCTGTTCCCAGATCTAGCATTTCATCTGCTCTGCTTCAGTTTCAAAGCCAGGCAGTTGAGGCATAGCCCTTCTTCAGGTGTGATCTGTTTCAGGAGATTGAGTATTGATATCTCCACGTGCAAAGTCTCTGACTTGCTGAGAATTGACAGAGATGGTGTTTCTAAGAATGGCCAGAACTTCTAAGTTTTTAACATAGATAAAATTACAACTTTCTTCTTATTTATGGGTTAGACAACAAATGACCAAGATTATTATTGCAGGTAAAGTTTAAACAATGGAGAACAAACTGTTATCCATGAAGTATTTATCATAGAAACAGAACTGTTTGAGTCAGAATGGTCCTTTAAAGGTCTCCTAGTCCAACTCCCCTGCGATGAGCAGGGACACCTGCAGCTAGATCAGGCTGCTCAAAGCCCCACCCAGTCTGACCTTGAGTGTCTCCAGGCACAAGGCATCCACAATTCTCTGGGTAACCTGTTCCAGTGCTTCATTACCCTCATGGTAAAACAACTTTTTCCTTATATCCAGTCTAAATCTTCCCTCTTTTAGATAAAAACCATTCCTTCTTGTCTTATCACATGTTTAATATATGATTTCTAAGAATACCATTGGTATGGATTCATCACTGGTGTTGGCGACCTAAAAACAAAACCAGAGCTAAAATAACTTCTGCTGTTGGATCAATGCCTACAGTTTCATTTCTGAAAAATTTTGCTTTGATTTTTCTTCATGATGTATTACTGCACTTGCATTCAGAATATATGTTTCTGCTTCAACACTTGAGAACTACTTTTAAGTTTTTTAATTTACTGTGTAGCAAGAGCTATCTTAGAGTGGAATTCAGTGATGTAGTTGACAAGACTTGGATCTTATAACTCATGACAGTAAAAACGTACATATATATTTTACAATTATCTTCTGAAGAGGGTTTGTTTGTTACTGATGCACCAAGTTCACGGCCTGTTTACTGCTTGAAAAATTCAGAGTAATTCTGATTTTCTTCTTGATTTTACTGGAGCAATAAAAGGGGATATGTTGATAAAGCATATAGAGTGTCATGAAAGAAGCAAGTAAGATTTTAAGATCCTTAACATTTAATTCTAACACTAAAACATTCTCATTCATTCTGTTTGTATCCATATGCAGACAATCCCCCCCTCTCTGGGGAAGAGCATGCTCAAAATAGCAGAGCTGAAGTTCCCAAGCCACTCATCTACAGAACTCTTCCTGTTGCTCTACTCCTGTGTTGGTGTAGGATACTGACCTTTGGTTTTCGTTGCCAAATTCCATTTAGCAAACGAGAAGCTAAAACTCATCTGACAGAATAATAATGCTAACATTTTACATGAAATTAATTTCTACCATTGATGCAAGGATACTGTATGAACACAGGGGAACCACACAACTGGGATTAAGTCAAAATTCTCAGCAGTTTTCGTATATGAGGGCTGGGACTCTGTTTCTTCTAGAACGTGGATTGCCCCAGGCCAACATTTAGGAATTTCTCTTGTAATTCAAAAAATATAGTATGAAATTTAAACTAAGCCATCTTTCAAGTACTTTCTTAATGTAAAATACAAAGTTGAAATAATACCTTTTTGTTATATAAATCTTACGTGATCTGGTTTATTGAAGGAACACTTATAGCATAAATTTGAAAGCATTTATATGGAAATGATATGTGGTGAAAATATTTGTACTTTTATTGAAAAGACTCTGAATGCTTTTTCATCTCTCAAAGATAAAGCAAATTATTTTACTGTGGAGGAAAGTTTATTTCCAAATCAGATTGGAAATAACCTTTGGTCTGTATGCATTAGTAAATTGTTAGAGCCTTGCTCCAAAGAGTAGATATTATCATGTTACTGCTGCTATCCTGTCTATTTTTCATTCCTACAGGCTTGTTCCAAATTGGGGTTAATCCAATTTACTGTGTGGTCAACTATTTTAAAATGCTGGAGAATGGCCTCTTCAGATTCTGTCTCTCATTTCTCTGTAGAGCTAAGACTTGATCTCAGCTAGTTGAGAAGCTGCAAACACACTTCTGCAATGGAAATAGCTTTTTCCAGAACCACAAAAACAATATTTTGAGGGATTTAAATTTAAAACCCAAATGTAAGAGGAAAGGTAAAATTGAGTATGTGTTTGCCATTATCAAGGACAGATTTTTCACTTGTTCTGTATAAAAAATATTTTAAAATCAAAACAAAAGAAACAGAAACTTTGTAAGCAAAATGAAAATGCAAATACAGAGATACACCAACTTTTGTTTGTGTATTGAACACTTTTTTGTTTCGTACAGGTCTGAGTTGCCTTTTGATTTCCTTTGTGATCTCAGCTTTTTCTGTGTTTTCCTCATTCAGGCTTTCAAGAGGCCACTTACGTGCTCGAGGACCTCTGAGCTTTGTGATCTTTACTCTCTTTACTTCATGTCACTGCTACCTGTCTCTGGATGAAAAATTGAAGGTTAAATACATACGGTCAAGTGAATCCACATGTCACCTACTCCAGACAGTTTAGGTTAACAATCCACAAATGGTTTTGGAAATTCAGCTACTTGTTTGGAATCCTTTAATCCCGTTATGTCTATCCTATGTCTAACCCAAGTTGCTTACAGACTTGATCACTGTTGCAAGTTATTTCGAAGTTTTGAGTCTGTATTTCTATGACATAATTCCTTTTTATGACACAATTATCTGCATCTCTTTGTTTCACCAGTAGAACATTCCTAAATAACTTCTCCTCAGTCAGAAACTAAACACTGCAGTTTTACACGGTTAGGGAACGATGTGAAGGCTGGATCTGATTACAGCTTCTTCAGCTCCTGTTCTATTTTTTAGTGAATTTCCATTCTCAGGGATAAAACTACTGTCTGTAAAGGACTTTTAAAGTCCAATTCACAACACCATTCTTAAGCAATTCATGCAAAATAGATATTGCTGCCATTTTAGTAATTTTATCAAAATAAACGTAGTTACAAATTTACATACAAATTATTTAAGTGCTATTATTTTTCTTTGTGCACGAATACTGTTGTGTTACATGGAAATTCAGAAGCAAACGACAACTCCTAAACTCAAACAGTATAAAACTGCAGTATAACATTTGCTTTAGTATCACATTGCCAAAACCTTTTTTTTTTTTTCTTCCCTAAAGGAATTGGTATGTTGAGACTTCACGTGCTTTATGAAAACTCTGTATATTGCCATAGTTGTGTTTTTATTTGCCTCACGTTTCATGTTAAAATTTTTCACTACTACTGTAGAGAACAGTTTTGTTTATTGTTATCTATTTCAACTGGAAAATATTAGCATAGCTCTAATTTAATGATGCCAGCATTTAAAAGAAAGTGGGCACTTCAGTGACTTGTAAATTCATTGCATGCGGTATTAAAAAAGAAAAACACTAAATAACACAAATAACACAAAAAGAGCAATAGAATCACCAAGAAACCAGGTCATATTTATGTTGTTTGGAAAATGGTATCCAAAACTACTTTTCAAATGCCGTGGATTAGTTATTCTAGTTTGTCTGCACGTAATCTATCTTTTTCTTTCTCACAATATGGGAAAGCTCATGGCACAGTTGTCTTTACGTTATGCTGTATAAACTTGTGCTTCATCTGGTCTGTCTCCTGCAGTTGCTACTGAAGTGCTGCCAGTTGCCAGCGTTTGCCTGGTATCTCCTTATTAGCAGAAGTCATTGTGCATCATTCTCGTGTTTTAAAATGTTTGCATCGCTTTACCTGTTATAGTACTCTGAGCAGTGAAAACGCAATTATTTTAGGTTCAATTTGTTCCACTTCAAATAAACTACTGAATAATTCATACGCGCTCTATGGTCAGCCCCTGTCTAGCTTGTGCTGTGGGTGGGAACCTGTTCCTCCAACCCTCCCCCTCCTCGTAAATACGCAGCAGCGTTTGGTACAGAGTGGAAACGCGCGGGGTGCGGCCGTGGTGCTGGAAATGCCACTGATGGGGGGCAGGGGTAGTGCCGGGGCCGCCTTTGCCGGGGTTTATTGATGCTGAAAGGATCCTCGCCGCTGCCTTTTGCTGCATGCAGGGCAGTGTTAAGAGCTCCTCTCGGTTCCTCCTGTAGTGAGTTCTCACTGCTTGGGCAGTGCCCTCACTGCCTGCGGTCACCCGGGGCTTCTACCTGCAACGTCTGCAGGATGGATTTCTCAGGGGGAAAGGAACAGACACCTGCCCCAAAATATTTGGATGTGCATCGGTAACAGGTGGAAATGTAAAATGTTAAAGAAATCCTCCGGAGTCAGAAACTGGTCAGAGGTTAAAAGGCAGAAGATATTGCCCACTCTTTGATGGCTACTGGCTTTTATCATTCTGTACAGCTCTTTCATCAGTTTTTCTATATCTAAGGCTTACATCTGACAAAGATTTCTCTGTCTGCGGTACTGGAGGATTCAGAGGACTACAGCCAAACTATCTGTAATGAGTTTACATTGTTTAGTAAATATGCACTTCCAGAGAGCAATCTGGATTATTCGTATTTTCATAAGTCGACTGTTCTTTTCTTCCGCAGATGTAACAGATGTAAGCCGAGGGGACTTCGTACATTCTTTAAACTGGCCTGTGCTCAAAGTCCATGTCAAATCTAAACTTAGAAGATTACAAATTATTTAGGCAGAGAAGCTTGCTGTTTAGTTCCTTCGTTGTGGGGTTTGTGTTACTTGTTGGTTTTAAAACAGTCAGATTGGAGCCCCCTCTCGCTTTACCAGTTTACTTTAGCAGTGGAGTGAACGGAGTAATTCAGGGACTTTGGGCCACGTGCTGATCAGCATGCTGGTCCTCACTTCGTGGAGAACCATGAAGAATTACATGGCATCTCTCCTATTTGCTCAGGAAAACGATGTGTTGCAGCTGTGAAGAGATTCACTGTTCTGTCTTGTTGCGAAGCTGTAGTTCTGCAGGTCTGCAGAATGCAGAGCAGCGGCTCAACCTCTCACCTAAAAATTTGCAGCCAGGATGAGCAAATGTGTTTTCCCTGGGATCTGCACAGAACTGGATGCAAACTCGGAGCAGCTTAATCCCCCCAGGGCAGCATTAGATTCTGGGACAAAGCAGCTTTACTTTGCTGGAAAGTATGTGCAAATTGCTCCCAATTCTACCAGGAACACACGTAGCTCCTTGCACTGATCTTACTGTTTTTCAGAAGAGCGACAAATTTATTCTTAGGCTCAGTGCAAAAAAAGATTTAAGCTTACTCCAGCGAGAGAGACTGAAAAGTACTGGAAGCTGATGCATCTGAGCCTCTTGCAGAACGGGTCTCCTTTTGCATAACACCTTTGACGAACGAAGTGTGCGAGCAGCCCAGCTCCGCTGGCTCCAACTGCGTATCAGTGTGTGAGCTTACTTAAATACTATTAAACTATTTGAAGTGGCCGTCTGGGTAGAAGTGCTGAAGTTGAGCTTTGCTGTAACCAACCAGAAAGCACATGCTGGCCCAGTGAAATGTATTTTCCTTAATGACATACGACGCTGCAGCACAGATTTGAGCAGATGGAAAGATTGGCCCTACAGAGCTGCTGCCCGCCTGCCTCAGCTCCTCTTGCTCCTGCAGAACTGGGTCAAGATCCTCGCGTGACCCAGATACAGATAGCTGTTTAACTTTTTGCGCTATGTTTTGGATTCTGTTCCAGGTTGGAAAAATTTCTTCTCCGAAAGAGTGGTCAAATGCTGGCACAGGCTGCCCAGGGAGAAGGTTGACTCACTGTCCATGGAGGTCTTCAAAAAACCTGTAGACGTGGTACTAAGGGCTGTGGGTCAGTGGGGAAATATTGGTGGTGGACGGAGGGTTGGACTGGACGATTTTGGAGTCCTTTTTCAATCTGGGTGAGTCTATGATTCTATGTTGTTATTGTAAGTGGAGCTACGCAGCTGCGGGAGGAGCATTAAATAATTCAGCCTCTGCTGAAGAGCAGGAAAAGGGTGAGATGTCGTAATTCAAACTGATACCGTGTGCTTTTTATCTTCAAAAGAAAAAACTACCATAAAGTGAATTTCATTCCCTTTTCTGCCATTAATTCAGTGGAAAATAATAAAGAAAAAAGAAAAACTGAACTTCTATACATTAAACATTCTCCTGGAGCTCACTGCGCATCTTGTAGCACACATGACCAGCACTATAAAGAGCTGAAATTTGTGTAAACTCATTCGTTACCCATATACATTATATTGTGATCTTTTCATTGAAAGAAAGATTGAAGTAAGACTAAGTTCCAAAAGTTCTATTTCCTAGGAGATCAGACTTCAAAAGGCTGATATAAGTCCATATGCCCCATCCCTGGAGGTGCTCAAGGCCACGCTGGGTATGGCCCTGGGCAGCTGAGCTGCTGGGATTTGGAGCTGGGTGGGCTCTGAGATCCCTTCCAACCCACGCTATACAGTGACTCTGTGAAAAGCACTTCATTTTGTATCAAATCTCACAGCTCCTGTAGGAATGCCCTCACTAAAATACACCCCCCCCCCCCCCCAGGGAAGCCAAGCGCTTTGTCTGGTGGGCCAAACCTGGGTTATTATTATTTTTCAGTCTTCTAGTGCTGATTGGATATTCTGCCTCTGCAGATTTTGTAATTTGGAAAGAGTAACAATGAAATCAGGATTCCGCCCATCAGTGAAACTGAATGCATCCAGTAATGGAAAATGCACGGCTCCCTGTCCCCGGGCACCGGGCCAGGTCAGTGTGGCACAAGCATACATCTTCATTAATTCCCATTTAGAGAGGAATCGATTGATGCCAGCAGTGTAAACTCAAGTATGTTAAACCACCCTTCAGATGTGAAGGGTAAAAAAAAAAACCCAAGGTGTGAGTTGCAGGGTTTCAGCCTTGCTGTTAGTACTGGGTATGCTACTGCAATGCCCGTGTCTGGTTGGATCTGAGGCCACAGCTGGGTGTGGGATGCTGGCCCTCACGTCCTGCAGAACCCACCCTGCAACCCGTGGCTGTGAGCACGGCCCTCCCCTCCTCTCCCAGGCTGCTGCTGGGCTGGAGGAGCTGGTACCAAGCTGTGTGAAACTGCAGAGGGCTGCTGTACGCGTCTGATGTGCAACTGCAGAGATTAATTAATTTTAAATGAATCCAAATTGAAAGCTGCTTACTTTCTGCGCTGTTAGTCAGGGGCAGTAATACAGTGGGAGGCTCAGCACTAAATGCTGCATTATTTTGCATCTTTGCATCAAGCTGTTGTCTGAGCACATCTTTTCAAGTACCGTATTCAGCGTTCAAACCAGAAAGTTTAGAAGGTGCTACAAAAGTTTTTTCCTGCTTCGCCACTGAAATTATTTGTGTATTTTTCCCAAACTTCGGTCAAAAAGATGTATTTGTGTCCCATCGTATGCAATTTTTGACTCAAGATGGAGATCTGAAGCAGCCTTGTTGGCAACTGAGCAGGAGAACACAGGCTGGAAGATCTGATAAAACATGAGCACAGAGAAAAAGACAAACAAAGATGCAGCAGGAAAGCTTTTTGCCAAGCCCACTCCCCAGGACATCAGGGATGAACCCACCCACATGCCCAGCTGCAATCTCATCTGAGACTACTTAGCTGTGCATCAGTAATGGCATAACATTGAAAGTATGCGTCGTTAATTTTTAAGACAGCTCCTGTTAGAAGAAAACTATTAGACTTTGTGAAGAGTGTAATAGAGCTGCCAGGGCTACATTTTATCAGCACAACATTCTTATTTTCATGCCTCTGAAGAGCTGGTATCTGTTGTAAGTTACAGCGATGCTCATTTATTGTGCAGTTTCACACAGTACCCGAGGGAGATCTGACGCAAAGTGTAGCTCCTTCACATCAGCTGTAAATGCCTCTCTGCACCATCAGGGAAAGGGCTTCGGAATAATAATGCAGCAGTATTTTAATATGCTTATTGCCAAAGGTTTAGCACTGAGTATTTTTTTGCTTTGTGAACACAGGCTATGATATTGATGCAGTAATTTCCTATTGCAGAGATAATACATGATATAAATGACGTTACCATCACCTGTGACTGCATCAGTCAGGTGAGCTCAGGAGGTCTACAAACACAAAGGCAGCATGGTGCCACGAGGCCTTGCTTGCACTTGGCCAGGGGAACATGTGGTCAGAGGCTCTGGCTAACAATAAGAGCAGAGAGCAGGTGAGCATCACAATTTATAACTGCACCTCGGTTGCCTGCTTCCCGTTGAGTTCTTTGCTCATGGAATTATGTCTCCCTTTAGGGTTATGACGGCACTTCTATTAGCACCAGTTAATCAGTCACGTTGAGCTCAGTGTTATATCTGTCCCTCCTCCCCTGCAGGTTGGTGCAGGCTCAGTCCAGCGGCTCAGTGCATGCAGTCCAGTGAAGGTCTTCCCACCTCTGCCTCAGAAACCACACTGCGCTCAGGACTTCAGCATAAATAATGCACTTCGGGGAATGCTCTGCAGAAAGTAATTAATGAGCCTGGCTTTCATTCCTGGTTAAGTCATGTTTGGGCCAGCAGCAATTTTCATGCAGCTTAGGTTGTTCACTCTTTTACTTCAGAGGAGAGATGTGACTAAGTGTGGAGCCAGGTGTTGTTTGAAAAGAGAATCTGGCAAGAACTGAGATGCATCAGGGGAGGGTCAGTTGGGAGTTAGGGAAAGATTCTCCACCAGAGGGAGGTGGGCATGGAACAAGATGCCCAGGGCAGTGGGCATGCCCCCAAGTTCCATAGTCAAGAAGCATCTGGACTCAGGACTTGGTTTTCCCTCCTCCTTTTTTTGTCTTGAGTGGCAGTGATAAACAGTCACATAAGCCAAGCAGTGCCATTTATATGGGAGCAAATAGTGCTGTTTGTAATGCAAAGAACTGGCTGCGAGTTGTACAGGTTTAGGGGTACCCCCACGCTAAGGGTCAGACACAGTGCCCCACAAAGCTGTGATATGGATGCAGGAGTGCTTCAGCCTCAGCTGTCCCCAGGAGTAATCTAATACAGGGGTACAGAGGTGGCTGAGAGAACAGCCCTGTAGTTCTTGATTGCTAATTAAAAGTCATGGGAATTTCCACATGTAAGATTTGGCCCCAAACTCTTCTTAGTACTTGGGGAGTACATTTTGTTGCTTGGAGTTTGTGATAAAACGGGGAAATAAGTTCTCATGCCCCTTCGTCTCCTTTTTATCAGCATGGCTGCACTGAATCCAAAATAAATGACCTTAGAAAGGAGAACTTTATGTTACAAAAATACTCGTACAGTCTATATGGAAAGCATGTGAATATTCCTGAAATATGATCAAAACAAAACCCAGATGACTTGAAGAGACTGAAGTAGCATTACCTTCCCCTTTATTCAACCCAAGCAGAATTTAAATCTGCTGCAGGCAGTCTCTAGAAATAGCACTTAATGTGGTGCCAGAACATCCTGCAGAAAAGGTACAACGTATTAATGCATGTGGGTTGTCTTCCATTTCATTCAGTTGTGTGAAAGGGCACAGTAAGATAACCACAGTAATGGTACACTCATTCAGGATGGCTGCTTACACACAGCAGTGCCTGTGCCTGCTGAAGAGCAACAATATCAAGTTAGACCAGTGTCCTGGTTACTAAAATATATAGTATCTGCCTTGTATTATAGGGGTCTGCTTTGAAATTCATACCAGACAGTAATTTTTTTTTTTTTTTTACTACACTTCAGTCAGTGTAGTAAAACTCCCCTTAGCATTGGGATCAAAACTACCACTGATTTCAGTGGAGGCAAACCCAGATTTCTTTTCCTTCTTTCTGCTGCTTTTTCTTTGTTGTTTTTTTTTTCCTGCATTTTTGAGTAATCCCTATTTCTTCCAGTCTCCAAGGCCTCCATTTTTCTGTCTATCTTGATTTTAGGGTAGAGATGACAAGAAGAAACAACTACAGAGAAGAAAATAGAGCTGCTGAATGCCATAGATAGGTCTTCGAGGCTTTTTTCCCTATGAGTTTAGTTAGAGACAGGTGAAGCTTTGAGTCCTGTTTCATTCCCTATGGTCATTCCTTTCACATGGTCAGCTGATAATGGCTTTTGAGTTCCCCATGCTGTTCTGCCCCCCTCCTTCGTCAGCGGATTTCTCTAATTTCATAAGCAGACACTTGAGGTAGAAAGGATTGCAGATGTTCCTTATACAAAGCAGAGGAAAAATACATATCTTTTTGTATTTTGCCAATTCTTGATAATTCCTGCCTAGAGAAATATTAAAACCATATGCTCACATAGCTCTTGAAGCCTTTTGAAATGAAATGCTACCAGTTAGATTCCCTGTGTTTTTGTTGGTGGTGGTAGTGTTGGTGGGTTTTTGTTTTATTTGATTTCAAATTCATTTAAATAAGTAGACAAAGAGTTTATAATAAAAAATTCTGACATACGTTCTTGCAGTGAGGACGTAGTTTACCAGTGACTGACCCTGCACTTGCTCATAGCTGTCTTACTTAATGAGAAATGCATAGTGGGAATGGATGGCTGGAAGCCAGAGTCTGTAAGATTTAATTGAGGAGCAAGTGAGAGTGATTAGCCATTGAAATAAGCTATGAAGAGAAGTGGAGGACTTCTCATGCCTGGATGTCTTCAAATCAACAATCAAATCTCATGTGGATGAAATAGGTAATCAAACAAACATTTATGTGGCCTCAACAAAGGGCAACTCTATGAAAGTCAGTGCTCTGTGATCTGCAAAAGATTGCAGTGTTTAATGTTCCTTCTGAGCTTAAGTCTGAGTTCAGGGCAAATTAAAATACTGATAATGTGAGTGTGACTTTCTGAGCCCCAAACTCCCTTGCAGATTTTTTCTCCAATTCTGCCAAACTCCAAATGTCCAAGTACTGAGTGAGCATGGAAACAACCTTGAAAGAGCTGCCAAGGAAATTGTGGGCTCTTTTGTCCCTGGAGACATTCATGGATGAAAATTCATCACAGAGAGAAGCTTTTCCTGCTCTGATGCCCCATGGAGAGGTCTGCCTGCCTCTGGTGCTCTTGGGCCCAGAATATCAAACGCTTTTACAGCCAGCAGAAAGTTCACCTTCAGTCAGGTTTTAAAATGCCCAGCATCACATCTCCTGCCTGTAAACAATAAATGAAAAGTAATTAGAGGAGGAAGGACTCAGTAGCTTTTCTTTTCACAGTAAATAACTGTGAGATACCCAAGAAGCTGCAGCTCTTTCAATCCATTTTTAGAGTCTCTCTTCCAAATCAAGCATGTGCATGTGCCTTTGATTTCAGACTAGCATTCTAACCAGGGGTATTTTCTTCAAAAGTAGAAATTAAAACCAGCTCCTTTGCTTAGTGGGCTCCTGTGATCCGAAGCTGCAGTGAGATATTTCCCATTATCAGTATGCAGCTTCCTGCTTTGAATTGCCAACTTCTGAAACTCTTTTTCAAGCGTGCCTGAAATAGAATATTTCATGTGGAAATAAATGAGTTTGTGAAACTCTTTTAATTATTTTACTTCAGTGAAAAGATTAAAATCTTAGACTCTCTCATTTCATATCCCATGTTTTAACTCAAAAGAATATAGAGAAGATTAACTATTTTCATGCCAAATACAGAACGAGCGTACTTTTTCCTTTTCATCACACAATCCAAAGCCATCAGATTCCTGCACCCACTTGCTGTACGTATGAGCTGTACGTTGTCAAATACAAATTAAGGATGTGATTAGCAGTTGCTTCTGGACATGGCCTCACACAGTTGCATCTGTTTCAGAGCCAAAGCAGAACGAGGCTTCCCTGGGATCGAGCACCGCAGGGAAACAGAAAGGCTCCGAATCAGCAAATGCAGTCCATTCATAACTGTAAAATTAAAGCAAAAATACTGCTTCATTTTGAGAAAAAGAAAAGATTACATCATGTCAATATTCTAGTGGCCTGATGAGGTTTTTGGAAGAGCGGATGTAGCGGTGGTGTGGGGCTGCTGGGAGACAGGCTGTGTGTGGGCTGGACCTCAAGGTTTGGGTCTTTCGGAATGCACACAGCCTTTCAGGGGAAATGCAGGGCCTCCTACCCACTCCCAGGGCAGCCAGGCACTCCCAGTAAATTACGTGGAGACGCTGGGCCCTGGGTGCGTAGCACACAGTGGGGAACAATGGAAATGTCAGCTATGCTTTGGCGTGTGGTAATTTCTAACTGCACCAGGCATTTTAAATCAGGCGTGGTCCGTTAATATATCAGCTGCCGAGAATGAACAGCACAGAATGTTGTGGGGTTGTTTTGTTTTGTTTTGTTTTTTAATATATATAATGACTTATTTGAGGCCAACTGATTTGTAAGGGTTGCATTTACATGCAATGGAAATACAGCAGCTGAAAAAAATTATGTATTCTCCATGAACTCTGGCAGCTCAGGGCCATGCCCACTGCCCTCTGGAGCTTGTTCCATGCCCACTGCCCTGTGGTGAAGAACCCTTTCCTAACCCCCAGCCGACAGCTCCACGCCATTCCCTCAGGCCCTGTCACTCCCTCAGCTCCCTGTGAGGAGCTGCAGCCGCCATGGAGGCCTCCCCTCGGCCTCCTCTATGCACTAAAATTGGGAGTTTGTTTCAAGCAGCATAGCGGCCATTCTTCACAGTGATGGATGATTTAATTTCCTGGGAGTAGGGGGAATTCTGCACCCCAAAGACTCCTCATGCTGTCTGGTTCCCAGATGGCAAGTCTGAAAGTCCTCCCACCTGAGGAGGAATAACTGCACTCTTCAGTACAGGTTAGGGGCAGAGCTGTGAGGAAAGGCTGAGAGACCTGGGACTGGTCAGCCTGGAGAAGGCTGAAGGAAGATCTAATAAATGCTTACAAATGTCTAAGTGGTGGTAGTCAGATGGGGCCAGGATCTTTTCAGTAGTGTAGAGAAACAGGAAAAAGGGCTATGGGCAAAAACTGGAACATAGCAAGTTCCATACAAACGTGAGGAAGAACTTCTTTACTTTGAGGTTTACGTAGCACTGGAACAGGCTGCCCAGAGAGGCAGTCTCCTTCTCTGGAGACGTTCAAGACCTCGAAGCTTTCCTGTGTGAACTCTTATAGGGAAACTGTTTTAGCAGGGAGTTGGATTTGTTGATCTCCAGCTCTCTTCCAACCCCTTATGATTCTGCCATTCTGTGATTCTTTACAAAGTTGCTAGAGAATTCCCAAGCAGCCAACTGTGGAAATTATCCACAGAAAATAATACTTGAAGCAGTCCACTTCTTTAGAGCAATTTACCACCAGAGCCTTCCCTAATGGCTGGTGGTAAATTGCCTGTTTACCCTGGATCTGGTCCATGCCTGTATTATTTTAAATTTTCCTCTAAAGAACATTCCATTAATGTGATTCCCTCACAATGCATTTAGCTGAGAAAGTTCCATCTCCTTTATTAAAAAATCTTTTTTCAAATTAACTCATTCCAGTAGATTTTTGTTCTGAAGATGAGGAACTGAATATTGCTGGAGGAGAAAAGAATTGCTGCCTTTTCTTTATTTATTTATTGCCTTTTTTTTTTTTTTTTTTTTCCTTCCACAGGGAGTCCTGATGGCCAGGACTGATAAGGAGCCAGGCGGTCTGACATGGAGCAGCTGCCCACACATCCCATTTGATAAAGTATAAGGCTACACAGCGTTTTAAGGCCAGTTTAACATGAGCTGTGCCTGACTCTCAGGCATGGTAAAAAGCTGCAGTCCCATTAACTTTACTGGAGATGGGTCTGCTTACTGCAGGTGGCACAGTGTGAAACACTGTGGAGGGAAGAGGGAGTGAAATATCAAAGAGGCAGACCCTGACAAACAGCTTATATTAAACAGCAAAAGAGAAGTGGAATGAAGTCTCCATTACTTTTTTAATGCTTCAATTAACTCCTCTTCTACTAATGCCACAAATCTGCTGCTCTGTGTCCTCCTACAAGCAGGCCTCTGCTAGCACAGATCACAATTTACAACGCGCCGATAATTTCTGAGGACTCTTCTCAGGAAAGTCATACAGTATTCCAGGTATTCACAGGTTACCACAGAATTAGGCTAAAAGATCCTGAAATACTCATCCCAGATGTCACTGGTAACAAAAGAGCTGATGGCCAATTTCTGGGGAAGCCTGAGATACCTGCTGAACAGAGCATCAGAGATCTGATGGGATTTTGGTCAAGGCCATGCTATGCTCTGGTCTGAGGTGACAAAGCCAAGGGTGACCATAGGGGCAGCTGACGTGCGAATGGAAGGGGAGCTGGGAGCACACATTGCATGCTGCAGCTAGCAGACCCACAGCTGCATGCAGCGCTCTCACTCACCTGCTATTTATCAGGCTATGAAGAACCACTCTATTTGCAACATTGCAAGGAATCAGTTTTTGAGTCTGCAGTATTGTCTTATTAACAGAAACAAAAGAGATCAAAACTGTGCTAATTAGGAAATCTTAGCAGCCTTTGACTTAATCTTCAGATCTGTGGTAGGTCATGTATGGGAGAATATGGTTTCATGCAATTATAAATTAATGAGGAGTATGTCATTAGTAACAATGAACTCTTTGTGACTTACAGTTTAGTGAAGAATATTTTTAAAAGAAGACTTTGTTCACTCAGGGTAATTTATGTTGGAACAAGAGTGTCTATAAACTGCAGGTGTCTCATTAAATTCTGCTGGTGATTAGAAGAAGCAGCCATGTGTGGAGATGTTCATCAGGGGCTCCATGATTTGTGTTGTCATGCCTGTTTTTTTTCTAATAGCTGAGCATTGTTGCTCAGCTGCTATGAGCAGAACTCTGCAAAAAATAGCAGGTTTCCATTCAGAAGTGAATGGCATTGGGCCAGCTATTGATTTGCAGATTGACATATACCCCTGTATAATGACTGCGGGAACGGTTGGTACGTACCTGCTACCTTTCTTCTGGAGTACATTAAAAATAATTTTCCACTTGATAAAGGGAGGCATGCAGCATGATATTTTTGCTGGTCGTTTTCATGGAGAGAGCTGCGAAGTGTGCTTTATGCAATGACATTGCAGAGAGGGAGGCTGAGAAAGTTTGTCTGTATTCCCAGTTCTGATTAAATGACTTGGCTTGAAGGCAAGATGGATACGTGCCCATTTCTTCCCACCCCTGACGTGAAACTGAAAACAGCAACTTGGTATAATGCTTAAAAATATATATGTCTGCCTTTTTTAAAACTAATTATTTGGGAGATAAAGTTATAACATTCAAGCTTCTAATGGTAGTGATAACATTATTTAGAATCCTCTTTTGTCTTATTCATCTCAACAAATATAAGACATTTATTTTTTTATTTACACAGAATTTATTTCTTAACTCTCTGCTAGCTACATGGCAGCTACCTTTTAAAATCTTTGTTCCTCTACTATTTGTCTGGTCCCTTCTCTTTCCTTTATTTTCCAGTTTAATGTAAGATAGACAAGGAGTAGTGGGATTATCTCAGTGGTGAGGTTCTCTCTGGGAGGATGTATTTAAGTGACACCAAAGGGCACCAAGCTCCTAGGCTTGATTCTGATTATTATTTTTTTTATGCTGAGATCTTGCAGTGGATGTAGACACCCACTTCTGTTCCTGAAGGTCTTTTATAGAGCAATGAATAGGGGTCTAAATGTGAGTATGAATTCAGGCATTGCATTTTATTCCAGTCTTGCACAGCTCCTATCATAACAAATCCTTTATCAACTTAGCCCAGAAGAAAGAACAAAGTGTTTAAAAGAAGTGTGGTCTTAGAAGTTCAGATGGAGAACTTGCTAGATAGACACCAAATATGTGCTTTTGGCTCCCTCACATAAACCACATCCAGAGCTGCAAGAAGCACTTGGGTATTTTGAGTAATAGTAGTTAAGAAAGTCCACTGTTTTTTCTGATTTTAAACTGTATTATCGACATTGTAAAAAAGGGTGTATGCAGACACTGGGACATGGAGGTGACCTGATCCAACCTCTCACTCAAACAGGCCCATTTAGAGCAGAAATCCTGGGCCCTTTTCCTGTTGCATTTGAGTATCTCCAAACACAATGAATCTGCAAATTCTTTGGGACCCTGTTCCAGTACTTGAACTTCTTCAAAATATGAAACTTTTTCTTCAAGTTAGGCTGGAATTTCCCATGTTCTACGTTGTGTTTTTTCCTCACACCACATGCTTCTGAGAAGAGTTTGGCTCCGTTTCCTTCACACAGTCCCCTTAGCTGCAGTCTCTTCTGAAGGCTAAAGAAACCCAATTCTCTCATAAAAAATCTTCTCCACTCCTATGCAAGAGCAAAGCTACATTTGTTTTGCATAGCTTTCTTCTTCTACACCAGAGGAGCAGGATGGTGTGGCATGGCTGTGGTATGAGCTGTGCCACCAAGTGCCTTGCCATTGTGCTAGGGCTTGGATGGGGTGTACAACCAGGAAGGGTCCGTTCAGCCTTTGCCTTCTTTCATGGGCTTACAAGAGTGCCAACTGGTGAAAGTTATGAAAGACCTTTCATCAGAGAATCATAGAATCATGGAATATCCTGCGTTGGAAGGGACCCTCAAGGGTCATCCAGTCCAACTTCCAGTGGAAACACCTCAGGACTGAGAACTGTGTTAAAGACTCATGCATTAGTAGCCTATTAAGATCCTAAAGAGGGTAATATTTCCTGGTGAACTTGCTGTCAAGAACTGGGAGCATTAGAACTCATAATTCCTTGAGTCAAAGACTTTAAATGCTTTGACTTTGTGTTCTCCATTTTACCTCTGTGTGTATCTTCCTCTTCGCACCTATAACAACACCCAAAGAGTTTTCCAAATGTATGAATGCTTTTGGGTGACTCTGGGAAATGATACCAGAAAGCCTTGAGGGGAGCCAGCCTGAGAGAAGGAGCTGTACTCCACATCCCAAACAGCAGTGCACAGCTTCCCTCTAACTTTGTAGATCACCATGCTGGTGTAGATCACCTTACAGACAAAGTGACAAAGTGACAGGGTACTCTGCTTCAACAGCTCTACCTGGCACTGAGTGACAGAATAGGAGGAGATAGGCTGAGCTGTGGCCCTGAACCATTAGTAGTTCCTCATCTACCCACGCGTCACTCCAAGTAATGAACAAAAGAAGCCGCTGTGTCCTGTTGTTCCCCGCCTCTTCCTAGAGCTGGGAGGAAGTAGCTGCGATATACGGCTGGGTCTGCAGCCCTGTAGCCAACACGCCCAGTTCCACTGCTGAACCAGTGTGCATGACAGTGACTGTGATGGATGTTTCTGATATGTTTCTGATGTCCTCAGGGAGCACCTCTGGATTGCTTCTGAGTCAGTGCAGCCAAGCTTGGGCTACAGTGAAATGTCTGTGTTCTCACATACATTAAATGAATATATAGCTCATATTACTCCTCCCTCTGCCTACTTAAAATGCCAGGAGCTTTTGCTGTCCTGCTGACATGAATCAAGAGCAAATGCCAAAATGTAGGTGAGTCAGGCTGTCGTAAAGTGTGATCCAGGCTAAGCCCTAAAGCATGCCTAATATCAGATGTGAATTCATCTGAGTACATATGCAAGGGAAAACAAACACAAAAAGAACAAAGGAGGGTCCCTGCTATTTAGCAAGTTCCTACTGCAGGCATTTCAGTGGTGCTCATCACTTTGCTGGCTGAGCCTTGGCTTCACTTCTTTGGTTTAGAGAGATATCTACTGAAACGGCAGTTCATGCAGTATACTTTCATTAACTAATGCTTCTTCAGCAGTATTGTTTTGGCTGATATATTACTGTTCATCTGACGTTTTCTAAGAGCTGGAGATGAGAATTTGATCCATCAAGTTTAACTCTTCAATCACATAAAGAATCTTAGTGAAATCAATGGGTAAAAATGTGGAATTTGATTAAGCATTCCATTAATTCTTCATTATTCCTGCACAGTGTGTGATGTTCATTCACATTAATAATTCATCTTGCACTTGCCCAATTTGTACAGAATATAGCAGGAAAAACAGAAATACTGTGTACTTGGACTTGATCCTTATGGGTCTCTTCCAACTCAGGATATTCTATGATTCTATTATTCAGTGAACATGTTACCTGAAGTTACAGTTCATCAAACATATGCACAAGTGTGCATGTGCACACCTGCTGCCTTTATTCCACAAACAGTTTAATAGGGTGACTCAAGGAAAGGCTCTGAATGTAATTTTATAAGGGTTATTTTTTCTTCCTCCGTGCTCCAGACTGGATACACAGTTTTGCCAAGGTTTAGCTACAGTCTAAATCCATGTGGAAGTATACCTGAACCTGAGTTTGGCAAAACATTTATTTATAATCTAGAATCGGATACTATTGGAATAATTACATTCGCTCAGTCTGAAGAGAAAGCTCCAGGGGAGACCCAATAACAGCCCTTCAGTACCTAAAAGGAGCTATAAGAAAGAAGAGCACAGTCTCTTTTGCAGGGTCTGTTGTGATAGGACAAGGGGAAATGGTTTCAAACTAAAAGAGGAAAGACTTAGTCTGGATATAAAGAAAATGTTTTTTAGAGTAAGGGTAGTGAAATACTGGAACAGGTTGCCCTGAGAAGCGATGGGTGCCCCATTCTTGTAGACACTCAAGGTCAGGCTGGGTGGGGCTCTGAGCAGCTGACAGAGCTGTAGGTGTTCACTGCAGAGGAGTTGGACCAGGTAACCCTTAAAGGTCCCTTCCAACTCAAATGATTCTATCATTCGATGATAAAAGCTAGATTTTGAATACTGGAGTAATTACAAAGATGTTTACTTACTTGCTATACTCTATTAATCAGGCCCTTGTTTCACGTAATAAATATACAGCCACTGACAGCAATCATCTGCAAGATTAGAATGGTGCTTAAAAATCCTTGTAGTAGAGAAAAATTTGATTTGTGGAATCTATTTTTCAGGTATACACTTTCTTCATACAATGGACAAAATCTATCTCCTAAGAACAGTGATATGGCCTGAAATATCTCACCACAAATTTGAATGTATTTGAAATTTGGAGTAGGAAATGCACTCTGCTTTATTTTCTGTTGAATGGGAAAGAAGCAGAGGACTTTGAATTCCACAAAATGCAAATATTAGTCTGGGATACTGGGTGAAACATCTACTTTTTTTAGCTACTCACACTTAACCTCTTCTTCAGAAAAAAAGTGACCTTGTTTTTTTCCCATAACTTTACATGCCATACCCTTAAGAGAATGAACCCATTTTGAACTCAATACAGTTTGCTCTTTTCCTGCTGTAGCATGGAACTTGGAGAGATTATGATCAGTTTAAGCAGAATGGGGGTTTCTGTTTCTAACTACCTACCCACAAACTGCTAAGGAACCAGGAAGGGAAAATGAGAGGTATTCACAGTAGTTTCCAGCTTGGATTACATGTACCTCGAACGCACTAGCAGCAGATGCTTGTGGAAGTGATCATGCTCTCAGTCATGTCCACGTGCTCCTGGCTGCCATCACCGCTTCTGCACATTCGTAGCATAGGAAGAAAACCCTGTCAGTTTACAAAAAAGTGAAGCTCAAAGTGTATTTCAGAAGGAGAAAATAATCCCAGAGTTTTCAAAGAGCTCAGCAATCACTGCTGCTCAGAGCTCTGAGCCAGCAGGACATTCATTTATCAAACTTGAATGAACCCCACAGGATTATGGATCGTTACCTTTTCAGGGATTTCAACATTTCACCACACTGTCATTTACAAACATCTAACACTTTTATTGAGAAAAGCACTTCTTTATTTCTTCTTTTCTTTTTTTTTTTTTTTCTCCTGATACAGGCTGTAGTAATTGGGACGATTTTCTGCTTTTACATAAGTACTACTTCTAAAAGCTTTCACAAAATTATTTTACTGTGTCCAGCCTGCAGTCTGCAGACATCATCATTTTGTGTCAACAATCTTATTTATAGATCCTTACACATACACACCAAATGACTTTGGGGGTGCCAGTGCAGCACCCTCTGTGCTGTTGTTCTTTTTCATTTTAAAGAAATATAGTAGGAATGTTTGGGATCTTTTTTCCGACTAATTTCTTGACGTTCCCTGCTTTTTCAGTACAGTCTCCTATTAGCTTGGATTCTGAATTTAGTTGTCCTGGATTTTCACTCTTCCAAGCAACTCAATCTTTCACTCTCTACGCGTTGCAGCCTTTTTTTCTGCTGCTAAAAGCCAGAACAAAGCATCGGCCTTTCTCCCGATTTCACTGAGGATCTGGAGAGCTGGCAGTGCCAGAGGCTCCCGACTCTGCTCATTGCTGTGGCCTGCTCATTCCCAACAGGTGGATTTCATCTTTCATCTGTTCTGAGCTTCTGAGAGCATTTGCCAGGATTGCTAAGCTGACTGCACACTTCCACTGATAGCAGTCATGGCTTTTCTTAACAGTTGCGTTCACCAGATGTGAAAACTGATATTAGAAGCACCAGGTTCTGATGTCACAATCTGATACTCATTACAAGCTGAAATTCATCACCTTCTGACCCAATTACGTACCACTATATGACCTGCTGAAAGATAGGTAGCATGGTATATGGCTCCAATTCTTTTACTGAACATTACAAAAGAAATAAAAAGAGCATTCTGTGTTCACATTTTTTCACCGTAGGAAAAAAATAATCAGAGCAGAGTCCCTAACTACATCCTGATCCCACTTTTCACCACTTGGAAGCATTTTGTTCAGTCCGTGTTTCTAATTGAAAGGAAATAATGCCTTCCCTCCCTCCTTCTCCTGTCCCAAGGTAGGCTTTGTACCTACTGCTGCCTCAAGCAATGCCTCTGAACGCACTCAGTGACAGGGGTTCAGTGAACTCCCAGTAGGCTTTAGGTAGGCTCAATGTGAAAAACTGTGACTACAGTAATGACCTGCTGTTCTGGATTAGTCACCATAATGTCAACCCCAGGAGCACAGAGGAGACAAGGAAAATCCTTTGGGGCATGTTTTGCTTTGTTTCATATCACTCTCGTGCGTGACTATGGCTTGCAGATGTTTTTGTGAAGCATACAATACCAGAAGGACAAAAATCTGCACTGAAGAAGAAATTGTTCTATGAAAATCTTGAGAAAAAGGCTGAATGTAATTTTTCCTAAAGATCATGAAATGAAATTCCAACTGAACTCCAACTGTAAAGTATGGGAATAGATTCGTGTATTTATATTGTTGCAGAGTTGAAACACCTGCTGTTAACCAAGATGCAGAGAAGGAATAAACAATGACTTAATGTCATTCCTGTTTCACAAAGAGCCATAAATGCTGGCAGAAAGTTGCTGAGTACAGCAAGAGGTAGAAATGAATCAAGAGGCAGTGCCACTTTTACAGGGAGAAAAGGATTCAGGAACAGACTGACCAGGCACAGAGATGGGGCTGAGATCAATTGAAAGGGAACAGAATTGTCGGGTTAAGTGGCCGTTTCCAGTACAGCCAAATGCTATTAGTGAACCTAAATAAAAGGAATAATTTTTTATCTGGAGGAGTAACAGCTCTGGAGATATCTGAAAGTGAGAAACCAAGCAGAAACCACCACTGTCCAAGTTACAACCAAGATGAAGTGGGACGACAGCTGGGGCCCAACAGTAGCCAGGACTCTCAGCAGCACCCACCTGACCCAGCCAAACTCCCAAGGCATGAGCCAGCTGGTTATCTCCTTATATTGGTGCTAAGGCAGAAGGAAAGCAGCTTCGTCAGAAAGGAGCATCAGGTTAAAACTACTTTGCAAGGTGCCCGAGGCACTGGAGAAATCAGGCTCTTGGGTTTTCTGTCTCTGCACTCATTGCTGAAGGTGTACCAAAGCAGCCAGAGCTGGCTATGTAAGTGATACGTGCTCTCACAACCCAGCCACACACACAGAATCCTACTGTGTTACTACTGAGAGGTTTCTGAAGCATTCATGAGGATGGTTCTCAGTACAGTGAAAGGAAGGAATGAAACTTAATGACCTGGGAAAGTGCATGGTGCGGGGGAAGGAGGTCTCTGGCAGGTAGCGGTGCCTGCAGATGAGTCCCAGAGGGTTTGGAGAAAGCTGTCAAAGGCAGTTTCCCTTCCTAAATCCGGCCAAGGACAAGGATCCTCTGAACAAAGTGACATTCCACCGGCATTTTGCTGCTACACTGCATTTTACCGTGGGTTTGTTTTGCGTTTTGTGTCACCATGCCCCTCTTCAGACTCTCCTTCCCCAGTCTAAGTGCCAGTTCACTCAAACTTACCTCATACACCAAATCTTCGCACAGCGAGATGTATTTTTTCCCATTTCCTATTCATCTTCTCTCTACATAAGACACTTCATGTGTCCCCAACCCTTTCACACCATCTGATTCTTTCCTTCAACATTTCCTCCTTTACCAACTTCACAACTTTGTTCCGGGACTGGAATTTGGGTGCCTTGTTTTGTTCTGCTTTCCTGCTTTTGCCAAGGATGACCTCATAATTCTGCCTCCCAGCCTAGAGGAGAAGCACGGACTGAACACCACTCATTAAAATAGGAGCTCTGGAGTCCTAGTTCTGGATGAGCAGCACTTTGTCTTCAGAACAGCCCCAGGCAAGACTGCTGACCTTGTCCTCTCTACAAGCTTTTCAGTACTTGAATGATTTTTAATATTACAGTAGGTTATTGGAAGAAACAATGTTGTGGGTTTTTTGTTGGAAAATTTGAGCTACTTCTGGGTAGGTGTCAAGATCTCCTAAGCAGGCCTCATTTTTCTGGTCATGGGCCGTCACTTTGGAAACATGAGTGCAAAGGACCACTGCTGCCCAGAAATAGAGAGTTTATATAAAATTAGTGCTCTCACACTTCAGGACTGTAAAGCGGAGGGATTTGCAGGTAATAAAGATTGAGTTGTTCTGTATCACGCATCCACAAAGCAGTACCCTCAGCCTTAACACTGAGGAAGTCTTGTGAGTTGAGGGCCGTCCCAGGCTGTTGGTTTATTTTTGTCTGTGGGGTTTGTGAGCTCTTCATGCCACAAACAGCTCACAGGTACATCACATAGTACTTAAGACTAAATGTATGCAGTGTTTTCTGGATCTGTATGTCAGATTCTTCAGCCCCTGCTACAGAGTTGGAAAGGCAAGGTTAATGATTTTAAAGAAATCTAGGAGCCTTTATTTATGTAACTGCAAGATCAGGAATTCTGAAAATCTCCTGTTTCCTTTTGATCATAAAATTAATACCGAGTACAAAATCTCATAGTTTGGATATTTTTCTGCTCAGTGCAAAGGACAGATTGTTGGCACTCCTGGGCAATTCTGCTCTGGCTAAGCAGTGCTTCTTACCATGTGCTCTGATGTTCAAATGCCTGAGGGCTTGCTCACATGGGAAAAGTCAGCGTAGTTTTCCTCGCTGTCTCAGAATATGTGTATCCACATGGTAATCAAACCTGGGTACAATTATTATGCTTTAGTAAACCCCTAGGAATCTTCACATATTTTTTACCCAGAAAGTTAGCTATGGCACAAGTCACACACCAGAGAATGCATTTGGGAGCATCAGAAAGGAGTGCTTTGGACAAAAGCAACTCTTCCATGTGACAATACATTTCCCTGCTTGAGCTTGGTTTTTGATACTAAAGACTCACTTTACTTCTAAAACCCTTATCCTGCAATGAAATAAAAACAAACATCATGCAAGTACTTTTCCACACCCACCCCACCACTTTGTTAATGACCAATAATAGTTGTGCTGCACTTCCAGTTTCCATCTGATGGGCTGAATGTCGATGGAGAACACAGGAAAATAAGAATGAAATCAGCTCATGTAAAACAATTTCGTATTTCAAGGGATATTAACAGGACATGCTGCACCTGCAGCCATGAACATCGTTTGCATAGCTGGAAAACAATCTATGTGCTGTGAACGTAATACAGTGGGTAGGAGGGATGGAGGAGAGACAGAAAGCACAGGCTGCCTTGTGAACAGCATCGCTTAGCAGTGGCTGTGCCCGTGGCCTCTGCAGTTCTGCCTTTTGTGTCTACTCCTCTCTCTGCAGTTCTTGTTGGCTGACCCGAAGCAGATGGTATAATTCAGTGAGAGATTTCAGAGTTCTCTGGTGCACGGTAGCATCCACGTGCCCCAGCTCTGCACACTCCTGCACAGCCTTCTGCAACTGCGGCTGCAGTGGGAAGGAAACCAACGGTCCTCTGAGACTTGGAGAAAACCAGCGACGGAATATTTTGTCACAAATGACCTGAGGAAAGAAAGAGCAGATTGCTGTCTTGCAGGAGCTGTAACTAACGCCGCGTTGCTTCTCTGGGACCGTAGCCAAACCTCTCTACTCTTGTGTCAGCTGAACCCAAAATGCCTCCAGTCATTCAAAGAGGAAGATAAAGGAAAGGAACTGCATAGAGGCTGTTCTCTAGCTGAGGAATCCCCTTGTGCTTCTGCATAACAAATGCTGAGGGTAGGGAGGGGAGAAGCAGGCCAAGCACAGACAAGCTGAGCTCACCCAGCCTCTGTGCTGAATTAGTCCTTTCACAAGTTGAGTGAATTATAAGACACTTCATACCAGGGCCACAAACCCTACGGACCCTTCTCTCCACTTCATCTGCGTACTCCACTCATAGAGCTGAGAATCACAGCCATAGCCTTTCACTGCTTACAGGTAGACAGCCTGGACTATCAGTGGAGGCAGTCCTAACTGAGGAACCGGGCAAACAGCATCTGCAGCAGCTCTGTGAAAACACAGCAAATAAATGGTCTGCTTGCATGCCCCAGAAAGAGATTTCTGAATGGGACTGGCATTTAAATGGCCACATTTAAAAATGTGGCTACACCACCGCACAGTGTTCTAGTACATACCATACATTTTACAGACAATGTGATTTCAAAAGAAAGGGAAGCATAAAGCAGCTGTGTCTACTCACTTGCAAGTTATTATTGGCTCTCTGTGCTCCACATCTTCTGATTTTCAGATTGCATTTTGAAAAGCAATCAAAAAAATTACAATCGTCGTCTCCCGTGCAGTTCTGTTCAAGGATGTCTCTCATTTTGGGTTCAAAAAAGGCCATATCCACATCGATGGCCACCACCTGTGGACCAAAACAACCCATCAAAGCTGGCACAGCACAGGCTGCGGATAGGGCTGGGAGAGGATTCCTTTGCTGCCTTCTCTGGGAAATGCTGTGCAGAGAGCACAGCAGAGAACTGGGATCTCAGTGAAAGGGCTTTCTTTCGCTTAACTGAGCAGCAGTAGTCTTATGAATACCACATTTTAAACAAAAACAGCCAATACTCGAGACAGCAGGAAAGAGAAAATTATCTGTGGACAGTATGCGTCCCTGGGGTCAGCCGGATTGATTTGCCTTAAACCAGAACTATCCAAATTGAAGACTGATTTACTTGCTTTTTGCAGTTTATGCAGATGGCAGCTCAACCTTTCAATTATATGATGTCACAAATCTACCCACAGGCCAGATGGTATCATTTTGCAGTTCTCCTTTCTACACTAAACCCATGACTTTACCACTGTGAAAAGGAGCGCTGTGATGCACAGTGAGTGGCGTGCCCCCCCCAGACCTGACTTTCCATTTAGTGGGTTTGTACCTGTTCAGTTGCAGAAACCATATTCACCTGTTCAGCTGTAGAAACAGATCCTTGGGGCTACTTAAAGCTTAGTTACAATTTTAGTCATTTATTGTGCCGCTGCCTGGATAGTTTTGAAACCATTCTGGGGCTCAATGGCTGGAGTCTCGATTTCTGTCAGTGTCACTCCATACATTTATACTTCACTTCAAAAAACCCCAGAAATAAGCAAGGGAAGAAGGGAAAACAATAGGCAGAAGAGCAAGGTCCCATGTAAATTTTATGCTTTTATTTTTTTTTAATTATTGTTTTTTTCTTTCCCCAGGGAAAATCTTATGGAGATGAGGCACAGCTTAAAAACTCGAGTATTTTTAAGCTTCTTGGAGAGCTTGATAGCCATGCTGTAGCCTAGGGGGATTCACACGTTTCAACAGGCTGCTGTTTTTTTCCCTTCCCTAAGCTTTCTGCAGTTTTGATGTTTGCTTCTTTCGAGTTCCTTGTATCTGGCCAAGAAGCGTTTGGTGCAAGAGCAGGGCGAAAAGACATTAAAAGTGGTGCAGAATTTCCCCAGTCCTTTGGTCATGGCACAAACTCCCTGGTGGCTCTCTGCCAGCGCTGCGCATCTCTGACAATCTTGCCAGTTGTTCTGCTAGGAAAAAGAGCTCTGGATGACTTAGTGAGGCAGTGGTCTCTGCCTTCCTGTACTGCAGGAACAGCACACGAAGGCTGGAATGAGGGCTGCAGAGCTAGCCCCGTCACTTGAAAATAATTCTCAGAACTACTGCATGCCAGGCATTTCTTTGAGCATCAGCAGTCTCATTACTGAGATACATAATAATGGTATTATTATGCAGTTTTAGTATTATCCTATGCAGAGCACAGAAACAAGCAAGTAAAAAAAGTTGCTTCAAACAGGCTGGAAGGACTAAAGAGGAGCTGCCTTTTTTGTGTCCCAGTTACGGCAACTGACAACACGGTTGTCCTGTCAGTAGTATTTCTATTTGTCACTCTCCTCCCATAGTCACTCAGCAGAAGCTCTGCTTTTCTCCTCATCTTTTCTGGCTGTACATACCTCCTACCTCAGCCAAGAGGGGTTTCAGAAGGAGATATCATCACGCAACGGGCTGTAAGTAATGTGCAACTGGAAGAACCATGCGTGAGCAACAGCTTACTCTGTTGCTTTTGTTGTTGTTGTAGTTAATTCTCCTAGAAAATGCTACCTGGGAATGCTTTCCCCTACCAGAAGGTGACTGCTGTCTCTTCGGACCCCAGAACTCATGGGAGAATCCTGGAGAACCAAGTCTCATCAAGAGGACTTGTAACGGGAGTCACATCAAATATTCTCTTTCTTCTTCCATCTGAAATCCCATTTTCTCTAAATAGACAGCAAAACAGATGTTCTAGCACGTGCTCACATGCAGCTAACAGCCTGGCATAACTGAAAAAGATGGGTAAAGCCCGCCTTGAAGGACTCCTGTCATATTTCTCTCAGCCTGAGTATTGGCATGCTTTCTGTACTTTCTTGCCATAGTTCCCCACCCATTCCCTGTTCAGCTGCCAAATTGCACCTGAATAAACAATGTAAGCGAAGGGAAGGCGAAGGGGAATCACTCTAATTGCTCTTAATGACTATAAGTTTAGGTTATGCTTCTCAAGTGCTCTGAAGACTTGAGTGTTTGTGAGTTCTGATAACAGCATACAAGTTCCTGAAAACTCTATATTCACTCAAAGTGCAGGAACTCCATCAACGTCACTGCAAATTGCAAGTGTGGCTCAAACACTACGCAGAGGCTCCAGTCCGTACACACAATTCCCACATTGTGGAATTCCTGTCTGCAGAATGAATGCAAGATGTACTCAGCAACACGGTGGTGTGCTGTATCACCACTTAGAAAACACTCACAGCTATTCACTTCTGAGTTACGGTCGCATAATGAAAAACAAAATGGTAACAGTACCAAGGAGTTTCATGTCACCCTCCTGGAACCATTTCCATTCTGAATAAGCTGGAGACTAAAGCAGAAAGATGTGTATGTTTGCATGCAGGGAGTTCCTCTCGTGTCAGACCAGAAGATTCAACCTTAGTGTTCCTTTCAGCATCACTACCAGAAATAATTACCAGGACTCAAGTTACAGCTTCATTTAAAGCTTCTGAGATCTCCTTGCCTTCAGGATGCGTCCGTCATCACACCCAAAGGACATGACCCTGTCAGTATCAATAACTCTGAGCAGGTGAAACAAATAAGAACAGAACAGTCCTTCAAACAAGCAGTAGGATCCAGTGCTCTGAAGTGGCTGCACGTATTACAAAGAGGAAAAGCAGAGAAGAAGCTCACACATCACTTTTAAATACGTTTGTTTTGTGAAAACGTGGCAGAAAACTGTGTGAGGAGGGAGCCGTCATTTTTTATGCTGCCACTTTCAGATTAGAATTTAAACTCAAATATCTGCAACTCAACCCCAAAGCCCCAGCTTACCGTAAGGTCGTGCCTGATAGCAAAGTTTTCTGGCTTGATGTCACACAGGTGTAGGCGATGAGAGAAATCGTTATCAAAATGTTGCACCATGTCCAGAAAGCTGAGTGCAATGTCAATGATGGCTCTCACTCTGCTTCTGCGGCCAGCAAGGGAGGGACCTACTATGTTTTCCAAGGGAAAAACAGTTCCGTGCCAGGCGTGTCCAGCTGTAAGATACTCCACGGCATAGAAATGTCCGCAAGAGCCAATAATTCGTAGCACATGTTTGCTGAAATCCTGCAGCAAACTGAAGAAAACATATTCCTCCTGCTGGAGCAAGGACCACATGCTGGCCACCTGTGCTTTCCAATGTGGTCCCTTCCTCTTTGTCCACAGGGGCCCTGTGCTATTGTTAGACAGCTCCAGCCCCAGAACATTTTTGACCTCCAAGGCTACCATCAGCAGAATCTCTGTTTCAGGAATATCCGGCGTTTCCACCTCGTCCAGCATACTGAGATGCTGGTAGCTGGAGAAGATTTCTTTTTTGGATTTCAGGATGATGGGCTGGCCTCTCCAGTCAGCCTGGATGACCTTCTTACCTCTGTCATAGTACAGGCAGTGTTTGTACACCAGCTTCTGTGCCACGCACAGGTCCTCACAGAGGTCGCCGGTCAGGGCTCCAGTGCTGTAGTCGAGGCACTGGAGGGAAAGAGCAGAACATTCATATTCATCCGCACACGGATCGCTCAGAAGGACATCAGGGAAACAGTGACGGTTCTAAGGCTCTAAGCTCAGGAGGACCACAGCAGTTGTGAAGCACACACCTGCATCTGTTGAATGATTCGGTGGCTTTTCAGAAGAAGTCTCTAGAGACTTCTCTTACTACAAGGGGCCCTGCTTCAAAGCAGGGATTTGGGGGAATGGTAAAAGGGCATGCTTTTTTTTCAGGTTACTCGTAAGTTTTCAGCACATGAGAGTTCAGTGGCACAAACTTTTAACACAATTAGGCATGCTACATGAGATTCAGAGACATTTTTATATGAACTGCAAATGTATTTTTTTTTTTTAATTAGAGGAAAGCAGTCCACTGTAACCTGCGAACTGCTGTTTGATAGTTAGGTAGTCACTGAAACTTTGTAAAAGAATTGCAAGGTTTCCCTCACCAATCCTTCCCCAAAGCCATAACTGTTCCCATGCTGACACTTCCAGAAGTACAGGACGTTCCTATACTCCTGAGGGCTTTCAGAAACACAGCTGCAGGGACTACTCTGGGCAAAGCAGCAGAGGGAGTGATCAGCCGTCTCTGGTGGAAGGGGAATGGTAGTGAAGAAAGCCAAACAGCTGGGAGGGGGCTTGACAGTGTCAGCTTCTTCACTGCCTTCTGGCATTTAAACTTCCACTGAAGTTGGAAGCTGGCAGCTCCCACTGCGTGCAGAACACTCACACCGGCTGCCTGAGCCCCGCCTCACTTGTAACTCGCTGTTACATAAACAGGAGACCGTGAGCATAACATTCAAGCAAAGTAGCCTCTGAGGTGTTACACGGAGGGCACCCAATGTTAAAAATCACACTGGTGAGTGGGTGCAGGATTATGCCCAAAATCCAGGGATGGTGCAGGAAACGGTGCTAAACTGTCTGAACTGGGTGCACGTCAGACAGGCACAAAGCATGCACTGCAATATCCTCGTGTCCCAAAGGAGAACATCTCGTGCCAGCAGGGGCAGCCATGTAAGTGGCTCCTTCAGTCCAGAGTGATGTACCTGTGCAAAACCCACACCTCTGCATCTACAGGATGGTCTCCCTGGGCTGTCAGAGCTCTCAGATCCGTGATCTTGTGAAAATCTGCTTCTGTGAATGCAATACAAGTTTAGTTTCCCTTTTTAAGTAGGAAATATGTTTTGGAACTTAAATACGATTATATTGAAAATCACTGCTCTTCTGTTGAGAAAACTATAACCTCGTTACGCCGGAATTGAGAGAACTCAGAATACAGGACTCACTCCTGTAATTGGGTCCACATGGGTGAACCCCTGCCCCTGGGGACAGTTTTACTGTGGCACATTAACTCTTTGGGGGGGGGGGGAGCAAATGCATGTACATCTCACATCTAGTAGAACACATGCCCAGGAGACTCGCAGTCAAACGTGAACACGCAACGTGTTTCCCTGTGTTGCCGTCATCTCATATGTAACAGCAATAATAAGAAAAAGCAGTTTGGAAAAAGTAATCTCACATTTCCCGGCCACAGGAGCTGAGTCATTTTTGAACACGGCTGCTGTTCAGGACTGGCCTGCTGTTCCATTTGAACCCGTGTCTGACAAACATGACAAACATGACTCTTCTCATGCAGAAATGCAATGTTTGCAAAGAGAAATCAGCCAAGGAGTTCCTACTCTGATAATGATTAAGCCTTCAAGAAATACCATCCTCTGTCGGTCACCAGTACAAGCAAGAATTTCAAAAAGGCTTCTTCAAATACTGAAAAGCAACTCAGCACTCTGAACAATTTTCAAGAGTGCCTATGGACTGGAAAGTTTGAGACTGGTGGTTTGGATTACCCTGCAACGGAAAGATGGTCTCTTATTTACCAGCTCAGGGACCTTTTCACCAACTGCAAATTTCACTACACAACATTTTACCTCCTCACACTGACTGCTGAAAAAAGGGAGAGCTACAGTCCAAAGAAATCTAGGAATGACCCTCCACGCTGACATCTGTGTCCTAATGACTGTACCGCCAGATCTGTTGAGATGGTTTAAATCTTCCTAACGGGTTCCCTTTGAATGTCGCTAAGTACCAGACTTTTAAACCCCAAATATGGAAGTGATACTAAGCTAAAAGCTGTATAGAAAAAAAACTTTATAACATGAGAATGCAGATATAAGTCGGGCTTGGACTCTGTCATCTGTTTCTGTTTTATTTGGCTGCATAATTTTTCATAACCTCAGTACACCAAATAGGCTAAAAAAGTTGGGTTTAACTTCATGTAAGAGTTTAAATTAATGTAAACCCTACCTAGAGTTTATGTTAATTAAATAACTCACTGTACCACCATCACTTGGTGCGTATATGAATCTTGAGAATGAGTACTATCTTCTTGATATGTATTTCTGTGTAAATGGAACACTGATCGAGGTTTGGGAGGCATCAAGCTGCTCCAGAGAAAACTGACTCAGTGTAAGCAAAGTTGGAACTGGCATTAGAAAAAAAAAGGACTCACTCTTGGAGAGCTGAAATTCACCTCCGCTAAACGCACAGGGCTACTTGGGCCTTCCCAGGACAATGCATATAAATGATGCATTTTACTCAGAAGATGGACAGAGTTCCTTAGAATTGCCATTTACAAGGGCGTATACTCATGCAATTTTCATCCACTTGTTTTAAATAGCTCATATTCTGATCTCCTACTGAATGCAGCGCAGATAACAGGCAACGTCGTTTCCTTTGGAAGTCAGTGTTCAGTTGTAAGAGGTGATACCAGAGCGACTAGATTGTTTTGTCAACCAAGTGCACTTTAAACAGCTGTGGCACTCACACAGTGATTGGAAGGTGTATAAAGACCGGTCTCTGATGATGAAGCTGAGCTCGTTTTCTAACCATTCCACTAGAATCCCTTTCTAATGCCATTTGGAAAGACTGTGGGTTGCACACCTTGAGAACGCAGATGAACACAGCGTTCTCAGCCACTGTTGCTCCTCTGTTGTACAGACGTTAGGGCATTTTATGAGCACCGCTTGCTTGCTGCAGATTATTTCATTTCCAGCAGCGTTTCTCCTTTCCCATCCCTTCTCCTTCCCTTCTTCCCTTTCTCTTCCTCCTTCCCTTTCCCCAACGACACAGCGAATGCCTTCCTGAAGAAACAACCTCAAAGCCTCAACCCACGCTGCTCCTCTTTAGCCAGCGCTTCCCGCACAACCCCGCTCCTTCCTTTACTCTTCAAGTCGCTTGAAGTCGCTCCGAAATCCTCCCCGTGAATCCCGCAGCACCGCGTCCGACATGTGCCAGACGTGAGGCAGGGACACGTTCCCGAGCGGAGCGCGGCAGCGCGCGCGGTGCCGCTGCCGCGGGAACCTCCCGTCCCCGTCGGGGCGCACGTACCAGCCTGGCCAGGATGCGGTGGCCGTCGTCGTCCGTGCAGCGCTCGGAGAAGACGCTCCCGTGCAGGAGAAAGAGCAGGGCGCTCAGCACCAGCCAGCCGGCGGCCCAGGCGACCACGAACGCGAGGGTGCACCGGCGCCAGCCTGCGAGCCGCAGCCTCCTCCAGCGCGGGATGCCCCTCATCGCCGCGGCCGGGCCGGGCCGCTCCAACCCCGAGCGCGCCCTCTCCGCGCTCCGTGCCGGCGTCCATCGCCCCCCGCCCCGCCGCCTCCCCGCGGCCGCCGCCCCCGCCCCGGCCCGGTGCCGTCCCCGCGGAGCCCGGAGCGCTCCTTTTGAATTGAAGCCACGTAGTTCCGCCTTCTTTTGTCTGCTCTCCCCGTGCCAAGCGGCCCCTGCCACTGCCGATGGAGCTGCTCGGCGGTTTCTCCCCCCCCCTCTCCGCCTCCCCCTTCCCCTCCAACTTTCGTGCCCGGGAATAAATGGGGTTTTGAAAGCGGGCGGGGGCTGCTGTGGGAACCTCTCCTCATCCCTGACTCTCTGAAAGGGGCAGCCCGGAGACGGACGGCTCTTGGTGAGAGCTCCCGTTAAATGGGAGAAAAAAAAAAAAAAAAAAAAAAAAAGGAAGAAAGAAAGGAAAAAAGTTGTTTATTCCGCAGTAACTTCTTTTGCAGTCTCATCCTGCCGGGGATGGGTGCCCGCTTACTCACTCAGAGGGCGGTGAGGCCTTGTCACATCTTGTGTTGCTAGTGTTTTGCTCTCTCTCCTACTGCCTAAGTTGTCCACATGTCTGTGGCCATCCTCCCCACATTTCCTTCCCCGCTCTGGTCCTTCTACCTAGAGAACAGCGGCTTTTCTGGCAGCAAGGGATACAGTGTGTTTCCAGAGCACCGGGAAGTCTGACTGGGATCTGGGATCTAGGATCCGAAAACTTTAAATCTTATCTCTCGGATTGGTTCTGAATGTTTTCAGAAGCTCTCCTATAAGTTTTTGGGGTTGATCTAGAAATTCTTGGGCAGTGTGTGGGGAAAGGCAGGAGGTTCTTTTGGTATTCCCTCATAGAGATGTGTCCTACCTGGAAGAGGGTCACAGATGGCAGGAGGATGTTTCCATACAGCTTGGTACAGACCTGTTAGTTTAATAGTTTGGGCACTACCAAAACTACATACATTTTTCCATTTCATTCTTTAAAATGTGGTCCTTGGCTTCTCTCTGCATTGATATTCCCTCAAGGGACATTATGTATTTTACCGTTTCACATCTATGAAGTTCTGTATCATTTGCATCGTTCTGAAAAGAAATTCTAGTTACTCTTGGGGTTTTGAGCTAAGATCAAACTACGGGGACCTCAGCTCTGTGGTGGCACAGCTGAGCGCTCTAATTGCCGCTGACAGAGCCAAGCGGTGCCCTTCTCTCCCTTTCCCTCCCTGTTTCCTCTCGTTCATGGCTGCGTAGTCCTATCCCCTAGCAAAAGATGTGTTTTACTGCTCAGCGAGTTTACTCAACTCATTAACAGAGAAGAAACTCATAAATCTGTTCTTTGCTGGGATTATTTTCAGGCGGGTTAGAAAGCCGGAGTGCCTGGGGATGCAGCCAGGCACGCTGGGGGAGCTCTGCAGGGAGGAGAGCAGCAGGCCAGGCCATGCAGAACAGCACAAGACAGAACTGTTGTGCCGGCTCAGCTGTGTCACATCTGCATGTGAAGAACGCAACGCGATGTTAGAGATAAGGGTATCTAAACGGAAATAATTGCTGGAAGGGACAGTCCTGCCCCTACTTTCACCCCAGGCACACGCCTCTGCTGCTTCCTTACATCAGTGCTGGTAACTGCTTAGCAGCAGGGTGACTGAGCTCAGCTGCTTGATCTGGAAAAAAAACGAGCCCTGCAAAAACGATCTTTCAGCCAACCAAAGCAATCCACCCTGTGGCCACACATGGCTAGATCACATTTACTCACAGTGTGAGGGCCGCTCCTGGTGGCAGGTGCATTAGCTTGGTTAGAACTTCAGGCAGTACCTGTAAGTTTTTGATGTACCCGACATTTCCTCTCCAGGCAGCAGCTGAAACGCACTGCGTTTTGGAGTAAAAGAGCCTACAGCTCTCACTTCAAACTGGAAACAACTGCTGTACATAACAAGTGAAATATCTTTACACACAAGTGTCTGCTACTTGGAAAGGATGGAACTAGTAATAAAAAGAAATAGACTAAGAAAGAAGAACAGTTGAAAAAGAAACTTGAGAAACTTTAAGAAACTTGATGAAGTAAATGCAAGTTACTTGACACTCACAGTTCACTGTGAACCAGTTTAATTTCATGGTAAATCCCACATGAGGCATTTGCAAGAAACAATGCCCTGTGTCCCCAAGAGATTTTGATACAGCCTTCAGAGAGTGGAAAGGGTTTTTGTCTCTTTATTCCAGTCTCTGAAGTTTCAGCAATCCTGCAGACTGCAGCAGGAGTGAAAAATGAAACAACTGTGGTAATGTAGGTGTGTGTGTGTACGCGTGCACGTACCTGCACACAGACACACCTAGGTATGCATCTCTTTAGATCACAACAAGTATCGATCCAGAAAATTTGGATGCAGTGAAAGATCACAGCCTCGGTGTCTGAGATTCAGGAGCCTCTCCTAGCAGTCAGCTGCCAGTTACAAAATTGAAAGCTGGAGCTTTAGATTTCCCTGAAAGGGATCTTCTGGCTACCAGAAGATTCTTACATACATTCAGAGATGGCTGTCTGACATTTAATTCCTGTTTTCCTGAAAGGAGCTGCATTCCTCTTCTCATTTTAACTGAAACTTAAGCTTGATGGAAATTAATCAGTGGAAGTTCAATTATCAGTATAGGAACAGTAAAAATAATCCTGGAATTATTATATCAATCGCCATCCAATTAAATTGCCCGAAAGTTTGAATTACTGCTTGGAACAGAAATACAGCTTCACACTGGTCTCACTGGATAGTCGCAAATCCCCAGTGACAGCTCAGAGCTGGAACAGCAGCAGGACACGGCACCCAGGAGCAAGGTGCCCTGGCATGGCTGTGTGGAGGAGCCTGGCACGGCGTCCGCCTGAGGTGCACAGCCAAGCTGGGACCACGAGGAAACACCAGTGTGGGGACTTGCTGAGCCCACACTTTTCACACTGACTTCAGACAGAAGCTGTGTTGCCCAGGCTACATTAGGCTGTTAGTCCTTACTTTCCTAACTGCTTAATTAATATGGAGAGATTAAAGGAAAAAATAAATCTATCATTAAGAATTACCTTGGCACTCAAGTTAATGAAATGCGAAACTGGTTTATTAGGAATTACAGTTCTGTTTGATTGATTATATCACCTTCTGTCAATAGCTGTAGGTTGTCTCTGGAAACAGGGTACGTTGTGACTTGTCTTCTGAAGGGCACAAATAGGTCTCCCACTTTCCTTCCACAAGCTCAGGAAACTTTCAAGTGCTGTTCAAACGCACCTTAAAAAAAAATTTAACACATAAATATTTCTTTCTGATTTGCTGTGGTGAGGTTGAGTAGCAGAAAAACATCATAAGATCTGACATACATTTGAACGTGTCCTTTAGGCAGTGAAATTCCCCTCCAGAGTACTGACTCCAGAAGAGGAATCCAAATGCATTTTCTCATTTATGCCATTAATCAAAAAGAATATCTTGCAGACTGCTCACAGAAGTTTTACTGCATCAGTGTGTGCAGAGTTTATTGGGTTACACTGCAAACCAGGAGCAGAAAAAGGGCATAATGTGAAGTACAGACTATAGCTTTGTGGACAAGGGAAATTTGTGGACTGATGCACTCATGTAAACAAGAGAAAAGTGTGCAGACAGAAAAAGCTTTCCTACAGTTCACATTAAGAGGAATTTCTAAGACATTTTTTTCCTGTTTGTATTTTACTTTCTGCAGGCATTTCTTCGGCATAGCTGCCCATGGAAACCAAACACATTCATTTCCTTCTTCCTCCTTCCCACTTTCTACACTCTGCACTGCAGATTTTAATTGTCTTGCTCTTCTCATATATCCACTTCCAATTAATCTCTTCATTAACTTCATGCCAACTTTTCCCTCTCGTTTTGAAACCGTTTCATTGAGGAAGCTGGTGAGATACTTCAGCAGTGCCTGCAGCAGGTTGAGGCAGTTCTTCGGATCAGATGAAACAACAAAGGTGCAAAAATACTCCGGAATATTTGTCCGTATATAAAAAACGATTCCCAACACATACTTGTCTGTTCCTTCTCTGCTGCATCCCTTGACCATTCATTCTACCAGTCATTAGGAAGAAAAACAGCTTAATTAACTGTAAGATGCAGTTCAGTCAGTTTGTAAGCTGAATTATAAGTGCAATTGTCTTTGCCAGAATTGGAGATGAGGGATTAGAGTTAGTGACTTGAGAAAAATTTCTCTAGCATAGAGGGATAATTACCAATGGAATCTGCCAGTGTGCGGTGCATTGTTCTTCTGTCCGGAGTGTGTGAAAGGGAGACATGTCTGTCCGTACGGTATGAAAGGAGAACAAAGAGAGAAATGCTGCAATTCTTTCCTCGTCTTTCTATACACAGTTTCTAAGCTTTGCTCCAAACTCAGGCCCACTGATCTCACTGTACCAGCACGGAATCTGTCTCCTTATAGCCTCAATTTATGAGATTCTGAAGCAATTCCAGAAATATTCTGAAGTTGCAGTAAGGTTACGTAGAAAGTAAAAAGAGAAAACTTCTACTAAGCCCTGAGGCCTCTTGTGTTGTGCTGTTATTTACACTGGGGACCCGAAGTCATTCAGCCAGGCAGCTTGTGTTCCACAACAGACATATAGCATTCACTGGGCTGCAATCATTTAGATATGTGGTAGCTCAGAAGGGTAAGAGAGTTAAGTACCACATCTTCTATTTCAGTGACTGGATTACATTCCAGGGCCTCGGTCAAGAAGGTTTTTCTATGGCTCGGCTATTGTCGGGAGAGTAACCATGTTGTCATGTAAATAAAAATCCACCCGATCCAATGGCTGCACACCTCTTGAAATTAGCTTATTTTAGGAATTTACACCAGGCAGGTTTTAAAGTTCTTTCTCTGACAGTACTGACCTAGGATAGCCAAGGCCCACTCCCCTCCATTTTGTTTTGCTCTGGCGTTTAAAATGCAGCCCAGGTGTGTTCAGAGCACTCTAGGAACCATGAAAGGCAAATCACTGATTCATGGATGTGGAAAAGCATCTTCACTGAAGGCACGAGTGACCACCAAGTGGACACTTTCTATATTGCACTTGTTTTGTAGCTTATACATCCAAGTTCCAGATGGAGCTTGTGCTGCTCTTCTTCACTCACAGTCATAGATCTGATTTTATAGCAGTATTTTTTTTTCTGATGATTTTGCCTTGTTCTTTTGGCTCAAAGGCTGTGTTCTATAGTGCTCTATGTTTTAAAATTAAATGAAATGTAGACATCACCTATGACAGATCACAGTGCATTTGCATTTATGTCCATTTCTTGATTTCTACAAATGCAGATATGAAACAAGGGAGAAAAAAAGAAGATTCAGCAGAATCATGGATAACTTGCAATATCAGTTCTGTAAAACTTAATTACTTCCAGTTGTTTCCCTGAAACTGTTCTTTGCAGTTTCTTTGTGAATGATGAATGGCTGGAGCAAACTGCAAAACGATCCATTAGTGAAATTCAATTTTCTATCCATCTCTGCAAGTAATTAGCTTTTCTCTAGGTAATATACTGCAAGTTTGCATGCCTTTAATGTTGGATGGCATTTGTTTAGGGAAGAGTGGACGATTTAGTTGCAGTACTGCTTAAAACAAACAGCTCATAATTATACCCAGGTTAAATATCCATTAGTGTGAGTGACTCTCCTATGTTTCTCCTGAGGAGGAAGTACATGTGGATGATCCCATCTAGCTGCCTGAGCAGCAGCTGTACCACTGCTGTGTGATGTTCCCTGTGTTACACAGAGGCATTGCCCCCAGCCACAAATAGCCAGGCCTATTTACAAGGGAGTTCTGACTGCATAGATGTAAATAGCCAGCGTAACAAACACGGCACTACCTTCTGCTTCAAGTGGAGCTCTTCTGCCTCAGAAGAATCAGAAGTGGATTTCCACAGCTCCTTCCACAAATACAGTTTTGTGTAGACTGTTTGCAATTCAGTTCCTCACACGGAAATGAATAAACAGAGAGGATAACTTGCTTCCCATCAAAATTGACAAGGTGTGTATGGCTTACTCTGTAGATGGATCTTTCAGGAGATTTAATATTATTGTCGTATACCATTTTACAATCTGGTGCTGAGTCAGCTCTTTCTACCAGGCTGTGTTGCTTTCTGTGAGCTGTCTTTTGATGAGAAACTAAATTGACCGAGAAGCGCTGTATTGGGCAGTAACACACCTCTTGAATAAGCATCATTTGTTATGGACTGGAGCCAACGGCCACTGCACTTAGCAGAAGCCATCTTTGGTATCATGAATATCTGTACTTGTTTATTGGATTATCAAAATGCTGTATGATTCCATTTCTCTCCCTCTTTTTTTTTTTCTTCATTTCTCCTTATTCTTCAACGATTGACCCTTTCTATCCTTCTTAGCCCTTAGTTATTTACTACCAACATCATCTGTCAATCGTCTTTCTCCTCAGAGGACTTCATGTGTTATAGAAGGAATACCTTCTTCCAAATCCTTAGGCTCTTCTGGCAAAAAGAGGCTTAATTCTGATTCAGTATCAGTGGATTTATTTTGAATTTACACTAAGACACTTAAAAAGAGGAATACGCAGATCTGCCACTACTACACAAGATTTGATATTCCCTGCTTTCATGTTCCCCTCATCCCTGTACATTTCCAAACTGTGCTTTCAGCCCATTCTATACAGGGAAACTCACATATGTTCTTACCTAAAAAAGCTCATAGCAAATCTCTCAATAGAAAACAGGGATTACATTATTCTGGATGTGATACTCAGTCTGGGAAGTAGAGAGATCCACCGAAGGGTGTGGGAAGGATCCATGGTGAAGGCACAAGAGACACCGAAGAAAACTCCTACAGAACTGCAGCACTAGAGGAAAATTCCATCTGGGGCAACACTTTAGCTCCACTTCCTTTAGGAGTGCACGCAGCCCTGGCCAAGTCCCTTTAATATTTCTCTTTCACTTTGGCAAATCAACAAGTAATAAAGGACTGAAATAAAGTCTTCCAACACTCCAAAATGTATTCAAGCAGAAATCGAAAGTGACATCTACTCCTGCACACAGCATGTTCCATGCACTTTCAATGTGGATAAACTAGGCACGGTGTTGGGATGAAAAGTTGGGCTAAAATAAAGGGTGATTGAGATTAAGTTACAAAAGGGTAAAGGTTTTGGCATTTGAGATCTCTGGTCAGTCCAAAGAAAAGTTCTGAACTGAGGCAGTCTCCAAGGGCTGCGACTCTCATTTGCAGTCACACCACATCTAGCTGGGCTTTTGACTCTTTGCTTGCCTGTCTATTTCACTTGTTTAATACGTGACACACATTCCACCACTCCTGTTTGAGCTGCTGTCTTGAGGTATTAATGCTGAGTGTCAATACAAGCAGGCAGAAGCTCAGAGTGCTTTAGCAACTCTTAGGCAAAGAAGCAGACACTGAACAAAGGGACACTGGTGGGATTTTACTCCTTTTAGAGTACTGGCACATCTGGCCTAACACTTCAGCAAAACAAGGGATCATTTGGCATGCCCATTCAATGACTTTCCAAGATGTGTTGGCTCTGCACTTTGTAAGCCAGTCCTCCAAAGCACTGGGGAAAAACAATCTACTAACAGCCTCTCCAGCCACTCTTTCATCTGTGCCTCAAAATCCACAGAGGGAGCAGTACCTGCCCTCTGTGAGACTAAGATCCCCAAAATAGAAAGCCCAACTGCTCCTGGGCAACATTAAGGCAGTGCATTGTGGAGTGTGCTGCCAAAAGCACGTTCATATTTGGGCAATCTGTTCATTATATTTATGAGAGTTTCTTAATGCCTGGCTCTCTGCCACTCTCCTAGCTTGTGATAGTCTCTCCAACCCTGTGGGCAGGTTAGCCAGCCTGCAGGTTTATTTTGGGTTCCTAACAGCTACCTACATTTTCAGCTTATCGTTGTTGCATTCTGACAAGAAGATACAGAAAATACAGACTGCAATATAGCATACTGACTCAGCAAAATAGCACTCGCAGAGAGGGAAAAAGCCATCTTGCATAAAGGCAGAACAAAAAAGAGAGAAGTGTTATCCAGCAGGGTACGGCAAGACTTGTGTTCTACTTAGTGTTTTCATTGTTAGCAGGTAAAATTAATGCCTAAAATGAGAGACTTCAAGATCTGTAGTTGTCCGTAGTAGGCTTATTGTAGGAGCTAGTAACTACTGAACTACTGAACCAAGATTTGGTACTTTGTAAGGACACCCCAGGATTTGAAGGAGCAACAAGCTTTTGAGTGTGAGTTTTAACAGGAAAGTGATTATTGTTACAGGGGTTACCAGAGTTGCAGAAAGGTGTGATGAAAGGTTTGAACAGGCTGTCTAGAGATGTGGTTAATGCCCCATCCCTGGAAAGTTCCAAGGCGATGCTGGATCAAGCCCTGGGCAACCTGATTTAGCTGTGCATGTCCCTGTTCACTGTAAGGGAGTTGGACTTGAAGACCTTTAAAGGTCCCTTCCAACTCTAAGGATTGTATGATTCTATGCACCAGCCACAGAGCCTGGAGGCTGGGGACAGGAGGAAGTTTGAAGGAGGGAAAAGACCTGGGCATGCTTACAGCACACCGTTAAAGGGCAGAGAGAGGAGCTTCTCAGGCTTGTACCTAAGTCGGCCTAGCACAGCATCCCAGAGCCATCCTGATGTGGTGCTTTGTTTATGCAGGTTTACCAGCCGGGTACACAGCCACCCCATGATGCGGAGCTCATAGGAGGCTGTTGTGGACACTGTTTTGAACTGGACTGGATGGAGTCACGGCGTAATATGTGCCATGACAATATAAACCTTCCATCAAACAGGCTCAGTCTACTGAGAAGACACTGGAGATGACAAAGAAATGTGTAATAAACAGCAGTGCAAAGAGAAGGCACAGAAGGGATAGGAAGGTTCCTTTAATATTTTTTATTACTTGAGCCACCAGGTGACACAAAACCCATTTTATACTGGTAACTCTCGCATCAATCCTCTTGATTCATATTTTTGTCCACAACAACAAAAGTTGGACGCATAGGCCACTGCAGGGACGGTCCAGCAGGATTCAGATGAGGAACATGGTCACACAGGCACCCCACACTGCACTCCTCTGTACATTTTCTACATAGGCTAAATGTAATCTGTACACGCCCTTACTTTGATTAATTATCTATTAAAAAAAAATGAAGGCGTATTTGTGGGGGTTTTTTTTGGAGGAAGTTTGGGAGGATCCAACTCATGAATTACTATACAGCACTCATGCAGATATAGATTAGGAATGTGTCAACGGTTTACCGGGCTGGATCGGCCCGGTTCCGTGACGATTGGTGTGGGGGACCCGCAGACCCACGCCCCAGGAAAGGGAAAGGGGGAAAGGGAAAAAGAAAAAGGGAGGTGGGCCTAGAAACAAAACAGCGGCAACGATCTGAGGAGGAAAGCTAATTTACTAAATAAGATATCAGAAAGCAAAATAACACAACATAATACAATATAATTGGAATTGAGGCTAATAAATCAAAGAAAATGAGCAAGAGAGAGAGTGTCCGATAAACCGAAGGCCTTACGCTAACGCTGAAGGCGATACGGCAGCGAGCACCCACTGCTGAGTCGATCCCGAAGGAAAGAGAGTGTCCCGTGATCGCAGAGGGTTTTTATCTTTTCCCTCTGAGCGGAAAATACGTAAAAATGCAAAGCATCGCAAAGTCTTCTGGGGAATGTAGTTCTTCTCTTCTGAGACAGGTATACCCGGAAATATCAATGATCTATGGAGTTGGAGTATTAACTCTTTAACTCTTAATGCACTATATGTTGTTATGATGTGGAATACCAATACCAAAAATCATAAAACCATGACAGAATGCTAAGAACATATGTAAATATTCAGCAGTCTACAATCTACATCACATAAGCAGTCCTGCTTATTTGGAGCAAGATCACTTCTTGAGCCACAGAGCTGACTGGAAAACAGTGACAGTAAATGACACTTTTGTTTGTTTTAATTTAGGACTATTCCTCAATATGAGTTTGGCCTCTGAGGCCACATTCCTCCTGCCACTTGGTTTTGCAGAGGTGAGGCTTCCATTGCTGGAATGCCAACAGAAAAGCATGTAAACAGATCTGTTCACCTTTAGTCATCCAAAGCAAACATGGCAAAATTGATTGCAATTCCATCATTGAGTTTGGTCCACAAACTTTATTTCCTTCTCTTTGGTCCAAACACATCAGACTCAGTCTTCTCTAGTCCCAGAGAGGATTTCATACTTGTCCAGAAACAGACTGCAAAAAGGATACAAAACTCAACAAAGGTTGGTGTAAGATGTCAACACACATAAATTTTACAGATCTTAGAATCCTAAAATGGCTTGGGATGGAAGGGACTTTAAAGATCATATCTTTAGTTCCAACCTTCTGCTGTGGGCAAGGCTGCCACCCACCAGGGCGCCTGTGGCCCCACCCATCCTGGCCACAAACACCTCCAGGGATGGGACATCCACAGCTTCCCTGGGCAGCCTGTGCCAATGCCTCACCTCCCTCTGAGTAAATATTTTTTTCCTAACATCTAATACCTAAATCTCCCATCTTCTATTTTTAAAACCATCCCTTGTCCTATCTCTTTCAGACCATGTAAAAAGACAGTCTCCCTTCTGTTTATGAACTTGTCCAAGTATTGGAAGGCTGCAATGAGGTCTCCCTGAAGCCTTCTCTTCTACAAGCTAAACAAGCCCAACTCCCTCAGCCTGTTTTCATGTAAGTGGTGCTCCAGCCCTCTGATCATCTTTGTGGCCTTCCTCTGGATCTGCTCCAACAGCTCTGCACCCTTCCTGTGCTGGGAGCCCCAGGCCTGGACACAGAACTCTAGACGGGGCCTTGTTGAATCTGTGGGATGCCACTCATGACCGGCCTCCACCGGAACACCGGAACATGGATCCATTGACCACAACCCGCTGCCTGCAGCCAGCCAAGATACATCAAGTTAGTTATATACATTCAGTAACAGATTCAATAATGGTTTTCAGACTCCAGAAGAGTCTGGAGTGACAGTGACAACGAGATATTCCCAGGGATCACTGTCCTAAAAGATTAAGGAAGAGCTCCTTTACCACGTAAGCATACTTTGGGCCATTAAGTTGATCTTGTGAAGTCTGTGATGCAGGCTGGTTGCATGAAGCACCTGAGAAAACAGATAAACAAAATCTCAGTGAATCCCCTGAGAATCTGCAGAATTTAATGCACTATGCCTTCTTACGTGCCTGAAAACATGAAAGGAAAGAAGCGCAAAAAAATGTTTTCTTGAAGCTTTCAAGTCATTGTACAGATTAGATTATTTAAGAAGCAATATTAATGGAGTCAAAATGCACATACAGAGGCACGTACATGGGAGTGATATAAGTAGGACACTAAAGTTTTGAAGGGATGAAAGCCATCAGTTCTAGCTTGCCTAGTGCTTTAGATTTATTACCAGTAGTCCAAAAACTATTGTGTGCGAGGAAAGCAAGTAAAAGCTACAGAGCTGCACTGTTCTGTGAATCCATATATATATATATTATCTACAGTCAAATATATATTATCTATCAGTCAAAGAGCACACCTTGGACTAAGTGCCTGATGCCTTAGAAAGCTGAGACTGTAACCCACCTAAGCAGAATGACACCAAGATAAAGACGAAAAGCAATAAATGCCAGGATAAATAAGAGCTAATTTGTAGCCATCCAAGTTGGCGTTGTAGTTTTTGTTGTTGTTGTTGCTGTTTTCCCTCTAAAGCGACTAAAGGAAACTAAGAAATGTGAGCTTCTTAGGTGCCACACATCTGCCTGTATGCAACTGCAGCCATGCCACATGGCTATTCCAAAAGCAGGGCTCTGCTTTTGGCCCCTCACTCAACTACAGCTGCTTCAGCTGTCTTAGACACAACATGCCCCTGGGACTCAAAAGCAACAACACAAGTATCAGTTATTTGCTTAGAACGAAACTATTTGGCAGCTTAGATATTTAGATGGCTTCTGTAAGAGCAGAGGTCTGAGTATCCTTAGATTTTCCTTACAAAAGATTTTTTGTCACCGTCTGTTCCTAAACCATTCCTATTTTCCTATCCTTCCTTCCTCTTGTGTTGTCAAAAGATTTTCTATACATCTCTGTGTATACTGTCTCCAAATTACCAGCCTTGTAAAATAGAACTGCACTTCTTTACAGATGATTTATAAAGCTCTCAAAGCTGATAATTGGCCCCATAATCTTTCGAAAATGTTTTTGTTGTCTGAACTCAGGTAAGCCGCTGTGTTGTTTCCTTGTTTGATCTTCAGTATAATCTTCTGTGGATTCTAGATCAATACAGGCATACATAAAACTCTCTAACACAATACATGGTGTTTTCACTCTGTGTTTCCCAAATATTTTATTGCAGCTTGATTCTTTGATTTTTATTTCTGGTTTCTGGGCTTTGTTTTGGATGTGGAAAAAAGGTATCAAAAGATAAGCTTTCTATGGGAATATCAGCATGGAAAGAGTCCACCAAGAATCATAGAATCTTTTGAGTTCAAAGGGACCCTTAAAAATCATCTATTCCAACTCCCTGGCAATGAACAGGAACATCTATCGCTAGATCATGTTGCTCAGAGCCCTGTACAGCCTGACCTTGAGTGTCTCCAAGGATGGAATTTCCACTTCTCCAGGCAGTCTGTTCCAGTGCCTCACAATCCTTATAGTAAATAACTTCTTCCTTATATCAAGTCTAAATTTTCCCTCTGTAAGTTTGAAACCATTTCCCCTCGTCCCATCACACAGACCCTGCTAAAGAGTCTGTCTTCTTTCCTATAGCCCCCCACTAGGTAGTGAAAGGCTGCTCTCAAGTCACGTTGTAACTTTCTTTTCTCCAGGCCGAGCAGCCCCAGCTCTCTCAGCCTGTTCTCATACGGGAGGTATTCCATCCCTTGCATCACTTTTGTGGTCAGGGGGAGGAGCAGGATCACCTTCCTAGCCTTGCTGGCCACGCTTCTTTTGATATAGCCCAGGATACAGTTGGCTTTTTGTGCTGTGAGGGCACACTGCTGGCTCATACCCAGCTTGCCATCCACCCAGGTGCAAGACCATGCACTTGGTTTTGTTGAACTCATGAGGTCCACCTGGGCTCACTGCTGGAGCCTGTCTAGGCGCCTCTGGATGGCATCCCATCCCACTGGTGTGTTGACCACCCCACACAGCTTGGTGTCAGCTGCAAGTTTGCTGAGGGTGTACTTCATCCCACTGCAACTGATGAAGAGTTGTACTGCTACTAAAGAGTAGCAGCCCCAGCACCGACCCCTCTGATCTCCATGTGGACACTGAGCTATCTACTACTGCTCTCTGGATACGATCTCGCGGCTCCTCATCCCTCAAACAGCGCACCCATCGAATCCCTGTCGTTCCCACTTGGAGAGAAGACCTTACTGAAGTATCAGCGGCAGTTCCTCTGCCCACTAGCAGAGGAACTAAAGAAGCATAAAGAGCACCTCCTGCCACCTCACGCAACCCCCTTCAGAAGCGCAACGCACTACGCTTTAGAAGCAGTTTTGTTTCCAGCTGTTTCACTTATTTTCGCTCTTAGCTTTACAGAGCCGCGCAGGCCCACCGAGCACAGCTCGGGCCCCGCCCCGGTGACGAGGCACGGCGCGGTACGGCGCGGGGCGGGGCGGCCGCGGCCTATTTCAGTCAGCGAGGCGGAGCTGCCCCTTCCCAGGGCAAGCCGGTACGGTGTGCGGACGGTGAGTGATGGCGGCGGGCCCTGCGCGGTGTCCGGCCCGCGGCCCTTGCCCGGAGTCTCCCTGCTCCCCCATGTGCCGCCCGCTGCTCTGCCCGCTCCAGGTCGCTGCTTCTGTCCGCGGGGCTGCGGGCCTGACCCGGCCTAGCGCGGCGATCACGCGTGGGGCTGTTCCCTACGCGTGGGGAGGGCGAAGCTGTCCCGGTGTTGGTTGCCGGGGGGGTTGTCTTGGTTCGTGGTGCGTTGAGGAAACGTTTTGGTCCGCGTTCATCGTGGGAGGAAGAGCAGGCTTTGTTCGATGTCTGCTGTGGAGGTGGAGTGCTGCTGTGCTGCAGGTCGCTGTGCTGTGTGCTGAGTGCAGGGCTGATGCCTGCCGTGGCTTCTCTGAATCACATGTGAGCTTTGGCTGTGTTTAAGTACGATGGCTTCTCCAGAGAAGCTGAACTTTGGTAGGAGACAGAACTTCAGAATCCTCTGTCTCAAGGATTACAAGTTATCTCAGGCTTGGACCGTTGGACCGGTTCATGATCATTAAAGAGAATCCTTTCACTCCAGTGAGTAAAAGGATATCAGTGATGGCTGCAGATACAGTCCCGGCTGACAGAAAATGCTTTCCGTATGTCTCTCCTACATCTGGGTTAGTAGGTTGTGCTCATATCACAGTATGCCATCTGGGACAGCTTGGTGGCTTTCATTTTGCTACGTACAGCAGTCAGCTGTTCCAGAGGACAGTCAGAAATTTTTAATGAACAGCATACTTGTCTTGTGACTTCCACATACAAGTGGAAAGGCCTGAAGGCTCTCTGTTAGGCTGACTAAACAAGCTTCTGAATTGTAGCAGCTGGTGCTGCTGAACACGCTTGCCTAGAGTAGCATGCAAGCCTGGAGTTCCGCTTGTGGTCCAGATGCGTTGGTTCTGGAGGCTGGACTGTAAAGCTTATTTTTTTTCTGACTTGAAGGCAAGATTCTAGCTTTACTTCTAACTTGAGAACTAAGTTTAAGCTTCTGGACAGTGTGTCTTTTAAATATATAGCACCATTTGTGTTTCTGAGGAAGAGAGCTGAGAAGGGTCAGCTGAGAAGGATCTTGGATTTTCTCATATGAACTTCAGATGGCACGAAAAAAAATTCACCCCCAAAAGAAACAAAAGAAGAAAGTGTTAGTGCTGGACTAGTCCCTGGCCACTGCTCGAGCTGATTTCTGTTCCTGTGGCTTCACTCTGACCTCCTTTGAAAGGCTGAGTGGCAGGCTAGAACTTCAAGGGTAAATTCTTAAACTGCCTGCTTTCAGTGCTCTGTGGGGGAGGTCAGGTGAAAAAATCTTGGACCTAGCTACGTTCAAGTCTAAGGCACACTATTTGTTAACTCTTGTAACAAAATTCAACTTCAGAAACTATATTACATTTGAGCAACACTTTGCCTGCGTGTCTTATTTAAAAGTACATAAAGCATCTCTACAGACCAGCTTGCTCAGTTGTAACTCTTGGAGTTTGTTTGGGCAGAGGCAGAAACAGTGGTGATCAGGTTGAATGTGCTTTGGTCACTGTGATTTCCTAAGAGGGAATGGCCTCAGTTTCTGCGTTCATGTGGCTTGATATGTGGCATTTTCAGTTGAAAGGTGAAAGTCTTCTGTCGTGAAACCTCAGGAGGCTTAATTATTTTTTGTCTCAATTTTTCAGCAGTGACATTCTGGTCAGAAGATGTCTGCTCTTGATACCCTCTTTAAATACATTGATGAACACCAAGACCTTTATATTAAGGTAAATTTTCTTTCAAGGTTGTGCTGCAGTACAGACAGCTATGGGATACTGAAAGTTAAAAGGCAGTCAGCTTCTAGTTTGATTTACACCAGTGTAATGTGTTCAGTGATGAAGTCAAGTAACTGGAAGGAGAGGTCAGATAAGGGGGTATGACTGGTTTGAGCAGCTCCCAGACAAGAAATATGTGGTGTTCAGCTCTTACTGATCTCACGTGAGAGGATGGCCTGAGATGCCTGATAGGTACTAGTTGGTTCTGCTTGCTTGAAGAAAAGCAACCAGAGGCAAAATATGCACAGATTACCATAGTCTTAAGTCTGCCTTCCTTATCTGCAGACTGTGCTACGCTGGCAGTGAGGTGTAACTGTAAGAAAGATTTTTAGAGAAATTCTGTGTGATATCAGTAGTTATAGTAATCCTTTGTGTGGATAATGGGGCTGATTTGCCTCAAGTTTAAGCTTGGCTGATATTTCAGTTGATTTTGGTGCGAACAGTGCCTCCCATTCGGTGCATAGTGAAACCTGTAGCTTTGCTGTCTTGCTGCAGCGGCTCGCTGAGTGGGTAGCGATCCAGAGTGTGTCAGCATGGCCGGAGAAGAGGGCTGAAATCAGGCACATGATGGAGGTTGCTGCGAAGGATATCGAGCGACTGGGAGGCACGGCCCAGCTTATGGATATTGGGAAACAAAAGGTAAGTGAGCATCTTCACGTGTTCTCAGTAGAGTTCTTAAGCCGACAAGATGTTTGCATGGAAGTAGTGTGCTGGTTTGTGATCCCAGTAAGAGAGGCACTCGTGCACTTCGAAGGGTCATTTAAAAGGTTATTTATGAGGGCTACACTTACAATGGAAAGGATAGTGTAGGTAACCTCATGTCCCTTTGGATGCTGGGAATCCAAACTGTGCAACATCTCACAGTCATCCCATTAGTATGTAGTGTGCTGTGCAGATCCTGTTTGTGAAGTTGTTCTATTTTGCCTATTCAAGCTGTGAGAATTTCTGAAAAAACAACTCCATTGATGCCCTTGTCAGACAAAAGGGATGTTCACATGAGAACTTGCTGTGCTTTCTGATAAAGACAAGGACGTGCACGTGCTGCAGTCACCTGTAGCAAGAGGACTCTGCCTACAGGCTGCAGTCTGCTGAGTTTATCTTGCAGCCAAGTGATATGTGCAGTGCAACGTCTGCCTGAAGGCAGAGCTATGTATGCATCATTTCACAGCACAGGGTATGCTTGGGCTGTTATGTGGATTACTAATTCCTTGGTGTATGTCCATCTTCTGCCCCAGTTCACTACAGGAGCCTTGTGGGTTGTGACCTAGAAAGGTGGTAGCCTCGTTGGGGCATGGGGTTAAGTCTTTCTACATAGTCTTGAGCTTTGTGTTAAGACCTTTGTTATGGTAACTCTTGGGGATCTATATCACTTAAGCAAATCATTATGTTGGGCTGTGTTAAATGTTTTTAAACACTGACTGAATGTGAACAGAGCACCTGCAAAGAGAGACAATTCTTAACAGCAGGCTGGCTGATGATACTGACCGAAGTTTCAGGTCTTCTGAAAGGCTTCTAGATAGCTCTTCCAGAAGGATATTATATTTATTAAAATATTCTAACTGGTGCTTACGATTGCGGGGTGAAATCTATGCCTAATGGGATCCTGTGAGCAGTTCTTGCTCACAGTTCCAACTGAAGTTTACTACTGTACAGCAATTTTTACTGAGTACTGATTACTGCAATTTCTTGCTATATTGATTTAAACTCTTAAAGCTCAACTGGCCGGGGACCATGCAACCAGCTGATAAAAAAAATCTGAACTTGGAGCCCAAAAATGGTTATCTGATGGTGCTTTTGATCTGCTCAACAGTTTCTAGATGTGTTCACCAATGTGGACATAAATGCTGAGAACAGCATGTGATAATTGCTTATGGGATACCCCGAAGAACTAAGCTAAGTTCAACTTGATCAGCACTACAGTGTAGGCTAGTATGGAGAAATAGAGCTGTTGTGTGAGCATAGGCATGTCTTACTCAGTGATTTCACTGTCAGGAAATCACTGTCATGAGATCTGTGCTATGGACAAGCAGAGCAGAGTAGTCTTTTGAATGGAGTTCAGCACTGATGCTGAGGTAAGCATTAGATATGGCAGTCTGGCACGCAGATAGCTTGCTCTGCTAAAATCTAATGTAGGAGTGTTTAACATTTCTGAGCTTGGAAACACTTTGACTCTTTCTGGGACTTGTAAGGAGTTTTTTCTGGCATGGCTCTGTGGTGCTTTCACCGACACATTCTGCTTCTCACAGTCAGTTTAAGTAGCTTAGTTTTGTTTCTCTGTCTGTAGAGGTTATGAGATTAGAGGAGTAATGTTGAAGTAATTCATTCATGTGGTAAAATTGTGCCACTGACATTCTATATTTGTATTAAAATAAACTCCTGCCTTCTATTTCTAGCTGCCTGATGGATCAGAGATCCCTCTACCTCCAATTATTCTGGGAAAGCTTGGCTCAGATCCACGCAAAAAGACAGTGTGTGTATACGGCCACCTAGATGTTCAGCCAGCAGCACTAGAGGATGGCTGGGACAGTGAGCCCTTCACACTGGTGGAAAGAAATGGTAAGAGCATGGACTTCTGAAATGGAGTGCTTATTTAAGTACTATTTCTTAATTGCTCTACAGTTACACCTTTAATAGAAAGGGAGAAGGAAAGAACATTTAATATAACTGTGGAAAGATGCAGGGGGAAATAGTAAACAATAGAGATGTAAAATCTCAGCTGCTCTTAGTTTTTTTTTTTTCTGGTTTTCTAAGCTGTATTTGCATGCTCTCCTTCTTGTAACTACAATAACGTCATAACTGTTGTCCTCAGTGGTAAAACAAACAACTGTTGTCAGAAACCTTCATAGACCTAGTTCTGTACATTTAAAAACTTGTGACCTCTGAGGCTGTCAGACTGAGGTTTTGAACCATTGTGGAGACAGGATCTCAGTTCTGCTTCCTTACTCCTGGAGAGAGAGGAGTGATGCAGCAACTGGCATGGTTTGCTTTGTGGTTGTGTACTGTGCTACAGTGAGTACACTGAGCCAGTACCCAGAGGAGTGTTTGTGTCTGGTAACAGGGATGAAGAAATCATGCAGTAACTTTTGTTTAAACAATGTGTTGCTTGTAGCCAAGAGGAAAGTAAAACTTTTGTTTGAAGTTCCTGCTGCCAACATCCCCTTTCTTGTTTCATTTGCTCAGTGTTAAGAGTCAAAGGTCAGAAGATTAGGACATTAACCATTCTTGTATTGTGTAAGCATTAATCATTGCCAAGAAGAAGCATTTTTGGTAGCTTGTCTTTCTAGCAGTGCACTGGGTTATAGGTGGCAGAGTCCTAATTACTCACATTCTCATCTGATGGCAAGAGCTAGATTTACCTTAGGCTGTGGCTTATCACGTGCAGCCTGGCAGTGTAGGTTTCCTCACCTTGTAGTGTCTGTGGTATGGAGCTGTGGTTGTACCTAGTGGTTTAGGGGCTGTAGACACAGTTCTTGTGAATCGCAACAGTGTCTGCCTCTGTGATCCCAGGTGCATTTCCTGGGGCTTCCCATTGCCTGTGGAACTTGTCTCTGGCTAGTTTTCTGGGACCCAGAAAACCAGTCACTAGTGAAGTCTTATTTAAAGGATTACTGAACTGAAGCAAAACTGGATAAGTCTCTATTAAAGGGAGGATGGCATGTTTCTATACCCTTACTGATGGATCTGTAGAAAATGGTTTTAACGGAAAGGGTATGGGAATGGGTGAGCCCAAGGCAGTTGCATCTTTTCTAGGTTTTTTGTTCTGTCTAGGGAGCAGCTTATGGAAGAGGTGAGGTCCCACTGAAAATGGGAGAACTACTGCAGTAGTATTGCTTATCCAAAGGGATGCTTTCTTCAAGTAGAGACGACAAACTTCATTCTAACTTCTTTCCGTTCTGGTTAATTTGCCTGACTTCTGCAGGAAAGCTGTATGGGAGAGGATCAACAGATGACAAAGGTCCAGTGCTTGCCTGGCTGAATGCCTTGGAGGCTTATCAACAGACTAACCAGGTGTGTGCCCAATATGTATTCTGTTTTTTCTCACATACAGCTGAGTCTAGCAATAAATGTTATCCAAGCCACAAACCCTTGTGAGGCCTGCTTATTCAGCTGATTAGGGGAATGGTGCAACACTCCTCTAAGTTTCCTGTCTTCCTGGTAGAGCTGAATTGACTTGCTGACAAGCTGGTTTTATAGATGGCTTGGATTGCGCTTAAAATATTTTTGCTGTAAAGAAATGTGTAGGAAGGAAAATACATATTGAGTCTTCTGGAGCAGCAGTAGTAATTGAATGTGCTCACTTACATGTAAGGATGTCTAATTAGCTTGGCCTTCAAAGCTTAATATCTCACTGCTAATGAATTTTAAGAAGAGTTAACATAGTAACGTGAACTTGGGAGCTTTCCTGTTTCTGTGGAAGAAGTACAATTAAAAATAAAGCAGTTAATATTGAGTTATCTTGTAAGACTGATTGTTTTGAGGCAAAGAATTAGCCGTTCTCTAGTGCTTCCTCAGCACAGAATATGGTAGGCTGGTCAGACGAGATAGCTATGACTCCTACTGTAGCAGGCAACTTTTATGCTTAATTTTTTTCAGCCCCATGACTAACCTTTGGCAGCTGATCTGTTGCTTTTCCACAGTAAAGAGGATTGGGAACCAGTTGTTCTAGAGCTTAGTTAAAACTTTTTTGATGAGTTTGGATTCCATGGAATGGGGGGTAGCATAAGTGCCCTTGACTTAAGTGCGCCTAGACTTTGTAAGAGGAACTTTAGGTGATCCAAGATGATACAATCAATGTGTTCAGCTGGTGTTAGAACTAAGTTACCCTTGTTCTGTTTAGTACAGGACAGATCAAGATCACTGGTCACTGAAGGAGTGTTTTCAAACACTTAACCTGTTCTTGCTCATTTTCAAAGGAATTTCCGGTAAATATTAAGTTCTGCCTAGAGGGTATGGAGGAATCGGGATCAGAAGGCCTGGATGAACTGATCTTTGCTCAGCGTGATGCTTTCTTCAAAGATGTGGATTATATTTGCATTTCTGACAACTACTGGCTAGGCAAGAATAAGCCTTGTATCACCTATGGCTTGAGGGGTATTTGCTACTACTTCATAGAGGTAAGTTCTGAAATACATGCTCAAACTAGTATTACTGAGCTAGATTTTCTATTAGAATCCACGTTTTTCCAGCCAATAGCTTTTCTTCAGGGATGATGGAGTTGACTTAGTAGAGCAGGTTTTAATGTAACTGTCTGAATATCTTCCTTTCAGTGTCTTGTATGATAAGTGGGTAAAAAGGTTAGCTTCCAGCTATCCAGCTGCTTCACTGAAGGGTTATCTCATGGCACACATCTTCATCCAGGTACTTCTGTGGGTAAAGAAGTGACCTCTGAAGCCTCCAGGATCGGGGCAGTCAGTGCTATGAGCTTGCACTTTGCAGGGCAGCAGGAAGCACACCTGCTGAGTGCACTGCAGCAGAATGGTCTGCTTTCGGAGACAATGTGTTCTCAAAATACATGCAACAAAAAGCTAGGATAGAAATCTACGTATAATCTTCGTTGTCTTCATGCAGAGATTAACCTGAATCTCATCTCCAACCAGGTAGAGTGCAGTGACAAAGACCTTCACTCTGGAGTTTATGGTGGCTCGGTACATGAGGCCATGACAGATCTCATTGCTCTGATGGGTAAGAAAAAGCCAATTTCAGTGAATGCATCTAAAATGGGAATAAGTCCCATTAAAGCCGTGAGGCATTTCAACGTGCTGCTTACACTTTGTTGGCTATGGAAAGCCTATGGAGCTGTGCTTACCAGGATGAGTAGAAAACAGAGTGATCCCTTAGATACAGAAATATGAGGAAGGTCTAGCCAAGCTTCTAGAACCTTGCTGTACCCTTCTGTGCTGGTTGAATCAGCTCTTTCCTGCAAACTCTTCTAAAGGTGCCACATTGAGCTTTGAGCAATCCTGCCTTCAGATGTGTATGAGTAGAGCTGTAACTAGGTTGTAGAGGAAGGACAGGTTTTTGGGTAGCTGCAAAATCCATCAGCGCCTTTCATGTTTTGTGGGACAGACCCTGGCGGGTGGAGGGTAGCTTCATTACGTTTACAGAGTTCTCAGAAGACTGACTGCTGCTTCCCACAGAAGGTCATCCCCCACGATGGCATTTATGTCTTCTGGTTGAATCCTGATCTGAAGTGCTTTTTGTTTACAGGTTCTCTCATAGACAAGAAAGGGAAGATCCTCATCCCAGGCATTAATGAAGCAGTGGCATCTGTTACTGATGAGGAGCTGGCCATATATGAGAAGATTGATTTTGACCTGGAGGAATATGCCAAGGATGTCGGAGCAACAAAACTATTGCATGGTACCAAGGTATGCTATGCACTGTGTGCCCTGGTTAGCTGTGTGAGTTCAGGTGTACTGTACAGTTAACTGTATTCTTAACACTAGCAGTTCCTCTGCAGAGCGTGTGCTTGGAAGTTTTGCCTAGGTTATTCTGTATTTAAGGTAAGCAGTCTAGGCAACATTAAAGCTGCTCCTTAGTTGTTCCTTACCTACGTGGAAGTAGCATTTCAAACTTCTGTCTAATGCTGTTCTCTCAAAGCTGGATAAGAACAGTGTGCACAGGAGACATGCTTCAAGAAGTCAGATACAATGATACTATAAGCACCTGACTTCCATAGTCTTTGTGGAAAATTCAGCTGGTTATTGGAAGCTTAGTTTCTTACCTAGTTGAATCTTCTCACAAGGTAAGGAAACAGTGTAGCTGTGAACTTAAGGTTGACATGCAGAACTTCTTCCCAGCCTTAGCAAGCAAGGGCCTTCTTGCAGGCTGCTGAAACCCTTGGCTGGGCTCAAGTTCAGTGGATGTGTGTCTTTTGTTGCTCAGATTTTCATCCCGTGAGTCCTCTAAATGAATGCTACAGAATACTCACAAGGTATAAGTAGTATATACTAATTTTAAAAATCTAAGCCATAGATTAAATCTCCTATCATAACACGATGAAACAAGTGTTGTAAAACACACGATTGCATACGCAGGTCTGTTTTATGTCTTGGTAGTATCAGGAGAAGACTCCAGACTGAGTTGAAGCAGCTATAAGTAACAATTTTATATGCTCACTGTTGTTCCTACGTGCAGGGGTTTACACCGACTGAGAGCACACAGACTTTCTTGTTTAGCCTTTCTCTATAAAGTAATGGATGAAATATAACTTGTATACACGAGAGCTGGCGTGGTGCCCTTCACTGAAGGTACTAAAACTGTCCTGTATTAGCTAGACTGAAATCCTGGCTTAGTTTATGGAGAGAATTCAAAGTTGCATGTGTGTTTTCTTAACATCTTGAGTCTTAAGGGAAATATGAGAAGGCTTGTGATCTCCGTGTGAGAAACAATGTGCTTGACAGTTTTGAGCAGTGATAGTTCTACTCAAAAGAAGAGTAGAGGCAGGCTGTACCTGGAACGGGACTAACTTGGCATTAGAGCCCCGAAGACAAGTCTCCCTGGTCTCTACATTAAAGTTCAACTTTGAGTTACTGTAGTTGTCTGTCCAGGACACAAACTGTTGAAATCACAGCATCTCGTGTACTGAACAGCTATGTCCAAGGCAATGGGAAGGAAGTGTTACCTGAAGTGGCCTAGTGGTGGTAGGTAGTAGTGCTCGTGTCAATGAACTCAGAGTTCAGTCAGCTTAATGCAGCTGATACTGCCAGCAGCTAAAGGAGGAGCGTGCTGTGTGCCTCGCGCTGCAGTAATGAGGCTTCTACAAAACGTGGTCTGTCAGTGTGAATCAGTACTGAAGACACGTGCCTGCCTTAAGGCTGCGGGGACCAGAACTTCCAGTGTGCTTCTTTTGGTGCTAGAGCATCTTACAGATGTATTTGTGTTCTTTTTGGAAGCAGAATGGGCGTGTTCTGTAAGTTCTGCAAAACTAGGAGGGAGCCAAACTGGAGCTGCTGAAAAATCTCCTGAGGTGCTGAAAGCCAGCTCTTGTATCAACATGTGCACTTAACACAAGTATTGGCTTCTGTTCGAGCGGTCTTGGTTGAGGTGCATCTCTCCATGTGGGAAAGCACTGTTCCTTGCAAGTCGTTAATAGAGCTCCCCCAAGTCAATCTCATCATCTATCAAGCTTGATGTAACCTTACATTTTTTTCTTTGCTTCTGCAGAGAGATATCCTTATGCATAGGTGGAGATATCCTTCCTTGTCTCTCCACGGAATTGAAGGAGCCTTCTCAGCCTCTGGAGCCAAGACTGTGATTCCTAGGAAAGTGATTGGCAAGTTCTCCATCAGACTTGTGCCTAACATGACTCCTGAAGAAGTCACAAAGCATGTATGTTGAGAGGGATTCATGATCTCTAAAAGCCTCTCAGCTTCTCCATGTTCCTGGTTTCTGAAACAGTTCTTTTTACTTTGCTGCAGTCTTTTCAGCACCACGGCTCAGGTATTTGAGGGAATGAGTGTAGTCCCACGCTGAACTGTTGTGGCCCTGGTGTCTGTTTACTTAGCTAACTTGAAGACATTGCTGAGAAGTGGATACTGATTCAACTGTGGGGCACTTGAGTTGCCTAAGAGCCTATTCAGAAGCATAAGAGTTTGGCACAGTGACTAGCTGTTCTACAGTAATGCTTTTACTTGCTTGATGATGCAACTCTGACTGCAGAGTTGCATAGTAATATGAGATAATAGTACTATGAAAGCTATTCCTGTAAGTAGCAGTGACCCGTGAGTCCCTAATATGCTTTTAGTATACTGTTTTCACCAGTGTTCATATATGTAACAGTAAATAAGACTGCTTAATTTTTTTTCCTATAGGTTAAAGACTACCTGAGCAAAAAGTTTGCAGAGCTGCAGAGCCCCAACAAATTCAAGGTATACTTGGGCCACGGTGGAAAACCCTGGGTGTCAGACTTCGACCATCCCCACTACATGGCTGGCAGGAGGGCCATGAAGACAGGTCAGTGGGCTTTCCACTTTGCATTGGGAAGTATTCTTGTTCCACACCTCAATAAATACGGTGGAGGTCATGTTTGCAGAACGTTTGTGACCTTTTACACTTGTATAATACGTTTGACTGAGTAGCAAGGCACCTCGTGTGCCATCCTTAATTCTGAAGTGCAGGATGACAAATTACTATCAAGCTCATTTCAGGTGTAGTGCGATGTCTGTTGGCATGGTGCTGCTCTCAGATAAGGATGCAACTGTCAGTAGTTCAGGTAGTGTAGTTAACCAAAGCCTCCCAGCTTGTATGTTCTGGCATCCTTAGCTGTGACAGGGTAACTAGGGCAAATCAGACTTCTGTTGGAGTTCAGCAGGCTTTCGGATGGTATTAACAGTTAGAACTAAGCTCTGAAATTGACAGTACTCTGGAATCACAGAATTGTAGGGGTTGGAAGGGTCTTCTAGAGATAGAGTGCAGCTCCCTAGCCCAGGCTGCACAGGTAGGTGACCAGGTGGGTACTTGCCTGATTAAGCAGTGCTTGATTACTTGAGTAGCAGCAAGGGTCTGTTAGGAAAAACAGATGCAACTTCAGACTGACTGAACTATCACTTTTTGTTTTAGTTTTTGGAGTTGAACCAGACCTGACGAGGGAAGGAGGAAGCATTCCTGTTACCCTCACTTTTCAAGAAGCAACAGGCAAGAATGTCATGCTGCTTCCTGTTGGAGCTGCAGATGATGGTGCCCACTCTCAGAATGAGAAATTAAATAGGTAAGAACATTTATCCCCGTGCCAGACTGAGTTGCACTGTGGGTCCTATGTATTATGGGAAAAAAAAAAAAAACTGAGGCAAATTGGGTGCTTTAAGTGTTGGGAAGGCATCCTTAGTGGAGGGTGACTGAGTGGGTGGTTGTGCTTATTGGTCTGTAACTGAGTCTGTACATCCTTACTGTTTCTGATTGTGCACGCTTGCAACAAAGTTTTTTTTTTTATTTTATATATATATATATATATATAGCTCAGCCTCAAAATGGGGAATAGTTTTGTCAGGAGAAATGCAGGCAGGTTGGGAACAGTCTGTTTCTTGCCACAGTTATGCCTGTAGCATCTGTTGCTGGCAGAGGCTAATGCTGCAGTGTGCACAACTGCTAGGAAAACAGCTCAAGCTAACAACAGTGCTAATGGAGGCTGTCTTTACAGGTACAACTACATTCAGGGAGTGAAGATGCTTGGTGCATACCTCTATGAAGTCTCACAACTGAAGGACTGAGACTCCATACCTTCTGGCTTGTGATTCAGAAGTCTGACTTTTCTTATGAAACAGCATCTGTTAATTCTTACATGGCTCCTCTTTTCCACCAACACTCCACTGCTTTGGAGAAGAGGGAGAAGCGTGCTGTTCTACTTGAGAAACAAGCATTGCGAACCAAAAATAATTCTTCAAATGCTTCGAATGACAGGCTGCTTTCTCTCTGTTCAGTAGTCCTGAAAGGCATCTTTCTCATCTGTATCACTTCAGGGTTCTGGTTTGCTGTACTCATCAACTTTTCCTGTAAAGCAGGAGGAACTGGGTGCTCTCAGCTGTTCCAGCAGCCGCATTAGCTGCGGAGCTGTTGGCCGGGTTCAGGGAACTTGGTTTCCAAGTCGTGTTCTGGAAGCAGTCACAGTGACAGGTCAGGGGGCTGTACTGGAGCGTGTTCAAGCTGTAGCGTGGCTTCTGTCTTCCGAAGGGATTTGGAAGAGCAGTTTGTCATACGGCTTCCACCTGCCTGCGGATTTTGATTTGCAGTGCGTTAGGTTGCAACAGAATTCACTGTGATAATGACTGCTGGTCATCTTTGTAAAGCTGCCTTTGTACTCCCTGAGAAGGACAATAAATAATCAAGCTCTAGTGTCTGGCTCTGTTTCTAAGGATTAAGCAGTGACTTGGGAGGAGTGCTTCTGTGACTGCTGAGGCAAATGGATAACATGGCTACACAGGCTACTTGCTGGGAGGGAAATATTTTATTACTGAGTACTTTGAAGCTGTGCTTCCATAGCAGCTTGCTGATGTGAAGCTCACGTTGCAGGATCCTGCTCATCTGAGAGAAAACAAGCTCAGGGATGTTCCTTTTTGGCTCTGTGAGCCAGGCTGTCACAGCATTACAAGCGACAGTGAAAATGAGTGGGTAGAATCTGCAGGTGGGATTGGGGAGAGAAGCATCACTCACTGCAACTACTGACATCCAGCTTCAGAGTGTCTTTTGGAAACACTCAGCTCCAACGCTTTCTGGTATTAGGTCAAAAAAACACCAATCTCTTAAATGTTTGCTAATCTGGATTGGATTAGTTTCTCACTGTTTCTCACCTCTCAGACCAGCATTAGCATACCAACCTGGGCAAATATTTCAGGTGATGATGCTTCGCTGGGAGAAATGCCTGAGAGCATGGATGCAGTCCTGCAAGATGTGTTTAGGGATGAGTAGAGCAGCACCTGATTCCTCTGTAGGAAACAAAGGCAGGAATGTCCTGTCTCTCTGGCTCTTGTCGTTTGATCTGGAGCCTTAACTGGATGGCTGCTGGGCAGGAGGGAGGTTTGCTGACTTCTTAATGGAAGTTGAGGTGCGGTATCATTAAAAACATTGCACTTGTACCTGCAGCTGGGGTACAGGCTGAGACCTGCATCACATGGCAGTGTTGGTACTTCGAAGCAGCAAGCATCTCTAGACACACTGGGCAGTGGGCAGCGAGGTTCAAACCTCCCACTGATGGTGGAACTAATGTGGTATAACTGCAGATGCTATGTAGGGCAGGAAGGCACACGTGTAAGTACTTAAACAGTCAGCTGATAGTCATGACTATGTTCAGAAAGTGTTTGTATGGTTGTCATTTAATTTCTAACTGTCGTATTGAGAATCGGTCAACTGAGTCGTGTTCTGTGCTGAAGGTTGTGTGTCAGGTCCTGTGCTTCCTGAATAACCGCAGTGTGGCAGGGTAGTGAGAATGGTCCAAAACAGCACTGTGTGTTAAGGTGCTTTTGGAAGAGGCTTGGAAGCAGATCCTGTTGGATAGACTGCAGGAGTATTTGAGCATGGAGTGAGTGCCAGAACCCTGGGAAAAAGATTAAAGTAGGATTTTAGCCTGAGCAAAATGAGCACTGGAGAATTAAGTTACTAAAGTAATGAGGCCTTTGCGAAACTGGAAAGACTTTGCAACTGTTCAGTTGTATAATTTTAGAATTGGATATCAGTATTACCATATAGCAGCAGTGCTTTCTTTAGGTGTAGCCTCCTTTGTCACCACCAAAGGTGGTAATAAAAACAGCAGTACTTGACTTGAATGAGCACTGCAGGCAGAGAGAGGACCACAACATCAGCTGACAGCTTCAGAACTGCCTTCTTGGAGGCTTCCAGGAAACTAATATCTTTTGCAGAGCTCTGCTTTGCTACGTCTGTGGCTGTTCTGCATTGTACAAGAGTTTACTGAAATTAACAATAGCCCGTGTTGTCTGAAAAGCAACACTCAGCATGCGGGAGCTGAGCGTTACGTACAGTGTGAAACGGCAAGCATGGAGGGAAAAAAAACTTCAGTGAAGTACAGAACTTCACAGCACCATCTGCTGGGTGTATGGCTGGTGTTTTTGATGCAGAGCTTCATCTCATTGCCTTTTCTCACCAGTTTACTGACAGGTTGACCAACTCCAGCTAATTTCAGCTGTGTTCACGTTGTCTATGCATATATGTATGCTCATTAAAAGAGGTGATCTGCCTTGGCTGTCAGACCAGTTTTTGTTTAGTGAAGGTGCCACAGAAGGAGAGTGGGACTGCAGGTGTTGGTTAGCCTGCGTAGCTGGTGGGTAATTTACTGTGCTAAATAATTGTAATGTGGTATTAGGTATTGGAAAAAATACTCTTGCTGACTATGCAGTTTTATTCATCTCTTTGCCTACTGTCATTGTCATTTCTGAGGGGCAGAATTACATGGGAATAACTTTTTTTTTCATCTGATACTTGGCTGTTATGGCTGAACAAGGCAGGAGCTCAGCTCGTTGCCTGCTGACACAGATGGTGCATGGCCTTACATCAGTGGGATGTTTTGTGAAGTTCTGCTTAGCCAAACTATGTCAAACTGTGCCCTCAAATGGTAAAGCAGAAGGACTTGCATCGCCTTTGTATTTCTCCCTGTTGTCACACCCCCTCCAGTCATGCTGCTGTTCTCAAGCTGAGATGGGCTGTACTTTCACTTCTCTTACAGCAGGAATAGAGGAGCTCTGCACGTGGTGAAGCTACTGCAAAACAGAGTGCAGACTTGTGCTTTGCAGTGTCTCACTGCTCACTGGAGTTAATGTGTTTTAGCAAAATCCATGACAGTGTGCCTTGTTACACGGTAAGCCCTAACTGGCTTCTGAAAAGTCACTTCGTTTTTGCTGTTCTGGGAAACAACAGTGTGTGTACTAAGAACACGATCCTGGTTTTCAGCTATGTAATGATCCACCTTTGGTTCATCAAGAACAAACTTTTCTAATCTGGAACTGCTTATAACTCGTAAAGCACAGGCTTTGGTTTAACAATACGAGTTTACATAGAGCAAATAAATCAAAACTTATTTCTCCATAAGTTCACACTGCGAACTGTTTTCAAAAACTTTGTGATTGTGACCTGGAAGCAATGTGAATGAGAGATAACACAGCTGATCTAGATAAAGAATGCAAGTGTGTTTGAAGGATTAGCTTAAAAACATTACATTTTTTTGTTTTGTTTTTTATCTGAGCTCATTCTGTTACAAAAGAGTTGATCCAGGTGTTAGAGATGCTTTCATGCTATGAGGAGTCTGAATCACCATCCTCGTAATGAATCAGATCACTCTTCAGAAGATCTCCTTAGGCTGCTCAGAGAAGCTTAGTGGTGGGTGATTCTGATTGCAGTCCCTTGCTAGCTTGCTCCTGCCATTCCATTTTGTGATGCCAGGTTCTGACAAACCCTGGTTGCTAAGGCATGCTTTTTAACACTTTAAATATTAATTATTCTATTAATTTTGCACATCCTTAGAGATTGTGGGATTTTGATTTATGTGGAAGAGCTCTAATGAAGGAACATGGTTTAGTGGGGAAATATTGGTGGTAGGCAGATGGTTGGACTGGGTCATCCTGGAGGTCTTTTCCAACCTCAGTGAGCCTATGATTCGATCACCTCTGCCACTCAGGGACCGCAGGTCTTAAATGGCATGGAAGAAAGGTTCTGAAAATAATTACACTTAATGCTTACATTAAAACAGAGAGCATCTGAAATAAGGACTTGATATTTGCTCAGTAGCAAGGGGTCTGCAATGGGGCACTTCTCTTACACATAAATTCATAGTCACCAATGCCATAGTGAGGCTAATACATCCAGGAGTATGCAGGAATCTGAGAAAATCGAGTACTTCAGGTAAGACAGCTGTCCTGGCAAAAGGAGCGTCAGTTCACAAGTTCGGTCTCTCAGTCGTTTTCTCAGATTTACCAATATTCTGAGAGCTGTCAAGGTTGGCAGGGGAAAAAGTGACTTGTTACCTTAGTATTAACAGGGAATGTACCAAAGTAAAAAAAAAAAACAAACAAACCAAAAACACACCCTGTAAACCCCTTACTTCAGTTCTTAAAATGGCACATCACCTGGGGACTTTGTATCCTTGTGCCCATGATGCTGTGGAGCCAGACTCTTCCCGTTTAATTCTTCTTGTGATTAGAGAATGGAGATGCATCCTGCCTCCAGCACGCTTTTAACAGTAACTTTTCTTTTGCCTCAGCAGTGTATGATCATATAGGTGAAACCAGGCCTACGTACGGCAAGCTGGGAAATGAAATGCTGATGTTATAAATCAATTTTTTCTTCTCTAAATGTCAAGGGAAAAGACTTGCATGTGGTGCTCAAGGTGCAGCTGCACAGCACAGAGCGGAGTGGGACAACCGCTTCCCTTGCCTGGTGTCAATGCAGGGCCTGATGCACCCCAAGGTACGGTTGTCCCTTTTGGCTGCACAGCATCATCCTTGTGGCAGAAAACAATTTCCCCCTTTTCATTTGCTGTGTTTTGATTTTTGTGTTTCTGTCTCTCAAACGCACCCTTGCACTTGGCTACGTGACTCCTTTCAGTTCCTGATTTTTAGAATTAAGAACTATCTGCTGAAGGCGGTGGAAAGAAGGCCAGAGTCCAGAAGGGGTTTGGCTGCTGATCAGCTGGGAGGGATCTCACAGAAAAAAAACTCTTCAGAAAGAGCAGAAAACCAAAGCCAATGAGTGTTCTTCATTCTGAGTGCAAGAGTCTTGTCATCCGTGGGATGTATATCCAAGATGTGATTTTCTTTTCACTGAAGTATAGTGAATGGACGCAAACTTTATACATCTTCACGGATCACATCAAATATTTCAACAAAAATTCCAGAACTTATATGAGGATTTTGGTGTTTGGAGAGTAGGATTAATGCCTTATATCCAGAACTGATTTCCAGAACTGTCATTCACTTAGAAGCTAAAAGCTATGAAACCATCACTTCTAAATGTTCAGGCTCACAAAAAAATGCAAAGCCACTGCTGCCTTTCAGCTCATGTCAAGGCACATGCTGTACTTCTATTGGAAGGCCTTTGAACACTGAGAAACCTTTCCTCTGCTTGAAAAGGCTGTCACAAACGGAGAGAGAACACTTGTGTCTAGACAAAACGTTATGTGTTTAGATTGTAAACCCTGGTGGAACAAGTAAGGCTGCTTTTTCCACTGAAGTTGCCGTTAAGTTCACAGCATCTCATCCAAAGAGCCTGACCTACTTGCTGTGGGTCTACTTCATTCATTAGCAGGCTCAGAGCCAACACACAGGCATTTAACAAGGTACCCAAATATGAACTACCCAGGGGAGTAGGGGTACATTGCACCCCCCCCCCCCCTCAGCCCTCACCTCCTGTCTCTGCTGGCTCCTGGGCCCCACAGAATGTTTTCTTCTGGGAGAAGGTAGTGCATGAAGACTGTGTACAAGATGTACTGCATGGTTAGAATCAACTTAACGCTGCAACTCATAAACCCTTATGGCTGACTGTAGCTGCTGCATGGCTGCTGTCTGTGAGTTATCTATGGGTAAGAACCTCACCTGCATGGAGGGCATTAATCACCCCTGAGAGAACGCTGCTGTGGTTTGGCTGAGCTGCCTGAAGGATATCAAGATTGGCAGAACCTCTGGCTGTCACTTTAGCGTGATTAATACCTGAAAATACTTCTGCTTAACTGTTAAATAAACTTACAATCTTGCTCTTGGAAAAATAGAAATTATTCTATCCCACCATTCATTATGCTGTAGTGGAGAAGACACTTGAGTGCTGCCTAACTTGTAGTCCCAGATTTTGGCACCAGTTATGAGTATCTCAAGAGACAGGTGTGTGGAAAGTTCTACTCAAACTGCAGCAAGACGAGGACGGGAGTGAGGAGGTGGAAGAGCTTGCTGGGCTGTACTGGGAGCAGAAACAGAAATCCTTGAAGGTGAGTGATATTTTGGGGAATTGTGTGAAGGAGCTTCTCCACTCTGGACTTACTCTGTTAGGAGGAGTATGTATATAATTTAAATTTCATGAATGTGATATACTGAGAAGTGAAAGTAGGTTGCAATAATAACCAAGAACCATTGATTATGATATTACAGCATCATCCTCCTTCTCCTGAAATATACCTACAAGAAATGAGATATTGCTTGCTGGAGCTAGAGGTAATTGCTCATAGAGTGACAGGTAGTGGTGAAGCCCATTATATCATTTCTCTGCCAAGGAAGTATTTCTCCCAACAGAATATTTCTTATGTACTTGCTCTCTCAAACTTAGTATTGTAATTACTTATGATACTTCTATATTAAGATGACAGTTAAGGTATAATAGTACTACTGAATTGCTACTGAAATTAAGTTACTCATATTTGCATCAACACTTTGTAACCAAGTGAGACTGCTGCCCCGAGGTAAAAACTTAACGTAGGAGACCATCTCTGACCTGTATAGCTTACCTTTTCAAAGGACAAGATAAATAAATACATTGGTTCTCCTTCACTTTAACCTGCTGTTTTAATTCTCTTAATTTTCTGTAAGCCACCTATTTCCTCTTGCTTGAAGACTTACTAAGGAGGAGGTGTACGTGTCAGCATTTAGCTAAACTATTCCAATTGAGTTATCTTTCCTTGAAGGTTAGCCTTTCTCGCAGTTAATAAGTTACCATCATGGTGTTTTTCTGAAGGAGATAAAGCTGCCTGCATATAAAAAGCTTCTAAACAATGTTGTCAATGTTTATGATAATCCATAAATGGTATAACGACCGTCAAACAATAAATCTCTTACCCTGTGCACTCTAAACCTTGTTCCAAGTTATAAGGTATAAAATAAGGAGCAATTAGCAATGAAATAATAAGCTACAAAGTAATTATCGATCCTTTTTGTTCCCACAATCCTATTATTTCCCTGCAGTATAGTGATAAATAGAGTTAAATGACTGTGCTCACTATAGTAATTCAAGAAAAACTCCAATGGGAAGCAGATATAAAATTTGGGTAAAGGAAGATTTATGCAAAAATAAAAATATTCTAAATGAATATGAATGAACATTTAATTTTTCCCCAAATTTTGCGTTTCATTTTCAAATGGGTTTTACGTATTAAATAAGGAACACATATGTAAATGAAAATGTCTGTTTAAGGCTTTGTCATATGACCTCACTTATAAGACTTGTTAATATAAGGTATTACTGATGTGAAGAGCAGCTCCTTCAAGATGGACAGAGAATTATAAGGAGAGAGCTTGCACACAGATGCAAGCGCCTAAAATGAGGAATTTGCTACAAGCTCAGAGGCTCTCTCGAAAGGAAGAAGTGGCTGCAAAATGATTATGAGAGTACCTGCATCCAAGAGAGTACTACTACCCTCACTCGAAGCGTCATCCCAGCAAGTCAGAGTATGGTAAACCGTGTTCATGTATATTGTAATTTTCCTTTTGGTGCTCACTGTGCTTTAAAGGACGTTATGAACCAGATTAATAGCTCAGTCTTACATGCTATTGCATGTAGTTCAGTCCTCAGCTGTACCTCCTGTAGTTCTTTCGTATTAACTTTCTTGTTATGAAAAGAGAAGGCAGCTCAGCTAACTTCCCAAGAAGGATCTCCTTAAACCAGCATTAATCTCATTGCAAACTCAGTCAATATCAGAAAAAATTCTTAGACAAATAGTAAATTTTCCTCAGTGGGAAAAGAGTGAAATATTACTCCCTGTAAGTTCTTCCCTTTAGGAGAAATGTACACTTCTATTTTCCAGTTTCCAAATTGAAGCAGGAAACAAAAGCCATCTCTTTTTTTCTCCATCCTCTAAAGCACCGCTGAAAAGCAGCAACACTTATCAGCATTGCTTGAGTGCTTCCTGATGCTGAAATTACTGCTAGGATTTGACACTTCCAGAGAGAAAAGGAGAAAGGGGAAGGGAAATTTTCTCCTGAATCATTGTGTGAGTGATTTGGATTTCCTGCTTGGATTATTATATGATAGAGAAACAGATTTACAAATCTAAACCAACAGTTAAAGATTAACTCTCAAATAACCCCTCATAATGACAGGACACAACTGTGAACTGAGATAAATGCCCTTGTTCTGCATATGGCAGAGGAGATTTTTTCCAGCTCAGAGTCTCATCACCAGCCATAAAGCTGCAAAACAAGAATACAAAGAGGTAAGGGCTTTCTTCTTCACTATCATTGCAATACAGCGAAACAACTGACAAACAGAGACTTGTGGTTTTTTTTTTCTTCTCTAGGAGAAGTGCAGGGGCAGCCACTGCTGTTCTCTGAAAAGCCCCCATGGCAGCTCATACTCAGTGCTCCTTCATGGCTGCTGCTGTGTGCTGCAGCCTCATCTGGCAGCAAGTGCCAGTCTTGCCTCGGCTCCCCACCATCAGCATCCTTGCTGTCACACAGCTCTCAGACACGACGCCATTTCTTTAACCATGTCCACACACAGTCAGGCTTTGTGAAGGTGCCCCTTCCAGATCTGCATGGCTTCATGTTGTTACAGCTCTAGCGGCTGCATCAGATCTGCCCTTGGCCTGCAGTCCTCACAGGGCCTCACCCAGCTGGAGAGGCCGCTGGTCCTTGGTTGTCTGCTCCCATCAAAGGTGGGACACTTGCTGGTGAACACTGTTAAAGGAAGATAAATAACAGTGCAGGTATCTCCGCTATCTACCCTGATGGTGATTCCCTAGAGGGAATGTTCCTCTCAAGGGAGCCTGCCACTATCAATTGACTCCTTCCACCATACATGTTTTTTACTTCTTTCCACATCAAACTTTATTTTTATTATTTGAACACTAGGTGGTTCCTGACTTTATTTCTTCTGTAGCTCGTAAGTTGTAAAACGTTCAGTTTTCATTGGCAATCTCTGCAGCTCCCAGCCAAACACTGCATCTCGGCATCTCTGGGAGGAATCACCTAAGACAAACACATCAAGAATGGGGAGAGTGGTGGAAAAGCACACTCAGGAGTTCTCAAATCTCTGTAAGCTTAGCTGATATTGTATCAAAGATGCATCCAAGTTAAAGAATCACATTGCATTTCTTGTTAAACCATCCTCTAAGGACACTAAAGTGTTCTTTTAACAGTACTTTAATGAGATGGAAGAAAGTGAGACACAGTGTTCTTACTGCAAAGAAATGAAAGAAGAGGAACTGCGTGACTGTCAGAAATCATTTCTAAAAATAGTCATATTGCAATTTTCTACAAGGCAGCAACTGCCGTTTAAAACGAGAACAGATCAAATACACTTGAAATTGAACACTGAAGTCATTGTTTGGTGTTTCTTCTTTTGCAGGCTTTATCACCCTCTCGGATTGTTTTTCCCTCCTTGCAACCCTGAGCTATTTTAGCCTTGCCTGAAATCTTTCTGCTCCTTTATCAAACCCACTCTTTGTGCACAAGCTTTCCCAGACATTGTTCAAACACTTTCTATCAGCGCTGTTTGTGCATGAGCAATGTGTGGACGGGAAGACCCATCTGCTGCTCTTCTCCTTCCCTGAAGTGCAACACAACACTGCTGCTTCCTAAATTCTTGTTTGAGCGTTTGGTGTGCCCCACTGCCTTAGAGGACTGTGTAAGTATCTCCTTGCATTCATTTTCTGAACTTTGACATTGTTTATGCTTAACTCTTAAAAAAAAAAAAATCACTCTTGTGATATTCTATAAACTTTTATTGTAGTCTGTCCCCAGAAAACCTCACAATTATCTCACTTATTCCTAAAATGTTTTGCTTGTTGGAGGATTTCTTTTCTTTCCACAGCATTTTAGTTCCCTTATTTCATTTTCTTAAGTGTTTAAAAGCTAATAAAAAATGACTTGAAAACGTATGTCTCTTGTCTGCATCTCTTCCAGGTCATTCGTATGTAGCATAGAAAGAGGAAGATAATCTCACCATATTAAATGTCCCGATGTAAAAGCCCTTTTGTGATACTGATCTTTGCGTAACATTAAAAGAACTTCATTTCTTCAAGTCACCCAAAGCTGACAAATATATTTACTTTTTTTTTTTAACAGTGAAAATGCATGCAACTCAGAAAAACGGAATACATGAACAGAAAGACGGTATACTATGGATTATGGAGAAATCAATACTTATTCACTGTATGAACGTGGTTACTTTTACAACCGTAGAGTAACCTGTGTTCTGACCTTCCTTGTTCAAGTGCAACGTACCCAAAAGGCATTTTTTTAGGTAGCTGAAACTAGAAAAGCCTGTTTTGTTTTATAGAATAAGGTGGTTAAATGAGGATACGTTCATTGTGAGTACTTACCATGTCAAGATTTAGAAATGGCAGACTAGGAAAAATGAGTGAAATACATGTGAAACTGGGGCATCTGGGAGGTTTTGTGACAAATGAAGGTAACCTGCTCCTGGTTCAAGTGAGGTGGAGCAACATCATGCAGGCAGAGCTGTTGCTTGTCCTCCAGAAGCATGTACCAACAGGCATCTAGCTCTTAGCTAACATTTATCATCTCCCATTACTTTGGCCTTCTTTTGGAAACAGCTTGTAGTGTCAGAGCCCAAACAACTTCCCATTTCTATCCTCGCAGCACCCTGGGAAGTGCTAAGATTTCACCTTTGTCAGTAAGCCCTGTTCATCAGGTAAGAGCCACCACTGCCCTAGCACAGGATTCCTGATCCTGTCTTCTCATTGCATCTGGGAAGCCCTGCTGCTGGTGTGTGTGATCACACTTGCTCTCTGTAAAATGGACTTCAGTTGCCAAATTTTTGCAGTTATTTGCACAATCCAAGGTTGGAAGAAATAGCCAGTGTGGGCTTTTGAAGTCTGGGGTGTCTGTTGAGAAACTCCTGTTGTTAAGCCATCCCTACTGAAGATCTATCCAAAGCTGCCTATAATACTGTAATATACTTTACCTACCAAACTCCAAATCCTCATTCTCTAACACTGCTTTGCTGCTAAATCCTAGAAACTTGTCTCCTCTTAAATGCCCTGAATGTTTTCATGCTTGTTTGAAAAATCCCTTTTGTTTTATGCCAGATTGCTGCATTCGTGACAGATGATGGTAATGTTTGAAGGGAATGGTTGGTTAGGTCCATCTGCTGGAGGCAAGGTTTGCCTTCTCATAGAGAAAGCACTGTGGGAAGAATGTGGTTCTTTGATCATCGCTTGATTTTTTCCTATTTCTTATGATGGCTGGACTAGATAACCTTAGTGCTCTTTTCATGCCTTAATAATTCCATGATCCCTCAAATCTTAACACTTAAATTATATTCCACACTTAAGATCTCCATCCTAAAATTGCCGTAGGTTTGGATTTTTCTTAATCAACAGGTGACCTTTGTAGCTCTGCTTTGCAGCTCTCCTGTGCTGCAGAACTGGCATGTGGTCTCTTGCAATACCAGTGCTCTTTGGTTGAAAGGAAAATTTGGAAAATGGTGCCCAGACTTCATACGTTCAGGATCTCTATATTCAGTCTTCAGCTTCAAGATGTGTTCTTCACCAAAGAAGGCATGACTGAGGCAGTCTCAGAGAGTGTTTTCAAAGCTGTTTTGTCTGGCTTTTCTCTGCAGCAAAACTGATCTGTAGCTTTTGCAGGTAAACGTGCTTTGACAAAGGGACAAAGAACTCCCTGTTAAAAACAGGTCTTGCAGGCTTTTAGGTCAAAGCTGAAACCAAAGAAGCATTTTTTATTTGGCATTATCTTGGAGATTTGCTTTCTCTAGTTCGATTTTAAAGTCAAGATTCCAAACCATTTGAAGCAATTAAGGTCTAGGAGATGAACTGACTGGGTTTATCTGGTTATAGTCTAGTTACCCTAGAAACATAAAGTGTTTCCTTGTTTGTTTGTTTGTTTTGTGTGTTTTCTTTGCTGGTTTGAAGAGTCATTGCAGTAACAGTGGCTGTACCTGTTGCTGGAAACACACCAGGCTGCGTGGTGCTGCAGTGCCTTACCTGACTGTTGTTCTCCATGTGGGATAATTCCACCTCTTCTTTCCACTCTCCTACTCCCCCTCCTTTCTTTCTTTCTTTCCTCTTGTTCTTCACATAGATTTCCCATATTCCTTCTCTGTCAGAAAAACATACTTGAAATAATTATTGTTATAGATTATTATTTTATGACACATCAGAGTTAAGGAACTATGGATGGACCTGCATAGAGTCACTGTGTTGGGTCTTGACCCCATTGCACAGCCCAACACAGCAGCTATTCCCTGCAAGGTTTGTAAGACACTCTTAACAAGCGTCTCAGTAGTGCAGCTGTTCTGGTACACCTACAGCAGCTATTAGTTATCTGTGCTGGGGTTGTTATTCCTTATTCATGTGAAAAACAAAGCCTGTGTCAGGGAATCCATTTTACTCCCTCTTTCTGGAAATGAAGGAAAGGAACGATGACTCCCCTGGGCAGCTGCTGTGTGCTGCTGTTTGCAAGTCTTCCCCTGCGGCTGTCTTTGCAGAATCTGCAGTGTGAAGTTGTGCACTGAAAACTGGTGCAGCAAGAATTTTTTTTTGGAAAATACTTCCCCTGATTTCTTTACAAAGCAGAAATCACAAAGCTGTTTACTCTGGTCATTTTTTCCACATTTTCTTTTTTTTTTTTTTAAGAAGCCTGATTATGAATGATTGCAGATTTTATGTGATAAAATAACTCAGGCATCCTCTCTCCTGGCTTGCAGGACTTAAATAAGGCTCGGTATTCTGCAATTGTCTGTGGTTTATAGCACAGAAAAGAAGTGCCTGTTACACGCTGTCTCTAATGTTTAATTTTATCTTTCACTTTCAGAAAGTGCCCACCTCAGCCTTGTGCTGCTCTTTATGGCAGGAATGTCCTTCTCATCCCTTTCAGCATCGGAGACTGAGATCTTCCACTACATTGATGCACATCAAAGTGACTTCATTGAGGTAGGAATTACACTGCTGGGAAATGGTCAAAGGGCAGCACTAATGTGTTGGAGGCCCATGTTCCACATGGCAGATGAGTGCCTGCCATTAAGGGAGTGGCAAGTTTGAGGTTTGGCACTGGGTGAAGCAAACAGACCTCACAGCTCCTACTGCTGCCTGCCAGGGTGCTCAGCTGAGAGAGGTTGGCATGGGGCTCTGATGACTTGCTGGGGGCCAAGGTTTAAGCACAAGAAAGGCAATCCTGGCTCTTGACAAATCTGTTTCAATTGGAAAACATACAGCTTCTATGATACTGCTGACAGGATGGAAAGACAACCATGCTCCAGTGTGATGTTTTCAGATCCGAAGGTCAATCACCACAGATTTATGGGTTTTAGACTAATCAGCTTATTGAGCTGTCCTTCCCTTCCTGCACAGGATCTCAAGGAATGGGTGGCTGTGGAAAGTGATTCTGTGCAACCACACCTAAGGAAAGAAGTGATACGAATGATGTCATTGGCAGCAGCCAGGCTTGCAGCTTTGGGAGCCACTGTTAATTCAGTAAACCTGGGGTCACAGCAGGTGCATGTCCATTTCTTGTATTTAAAATGTCATATCTGTGCATGCGTCATGTTTTACCCATTAACTGTAGAAAGAAGGAAAAAGGTCTAAATTTTTACCAGAGTTCAACTTTCTTCTTGATGATGTACCACAGATAATGCATCAGCTCTTCACCAAAGTCTCCATATGAGAAAGTAACTTTTACAAGGAAAACGTTACCAGAAATGGGACCTTAATTGTCATTTTTGGTTTTGGGGGCCTAATGATTCTTGGAAAACAAGAGGTAAGAGTTAGCCTCTGAGAAGTTTTTTCTCCAGTTTACTCATCTCACTGAAGTTGTGGCTCTTTCCTGCCCCGAGGTTCTGGGCTTCTGTGCTCAGAGAAATTGAAAACTTCTGACCAGGGGGTTCCCTTCTCCTTCCCCTGAGGCTCCTGGGAAGGTGAGTGAGTGTCTCAGCACAACAATCTTGTGGCACAGCAATATTTTAATACTATCAGGTTATGCCATTTTCTAGTCATAATGAATGCATTAAAAAATAAAAGCTGAGCACACGTCATGCATTTATTGTCGCCAAGATATTTATCAACAGTGTCTATAACAGAAGGGAATGGACTACCTGTTGCTGAAACAGGGATCAGAGGCACCTCTCTCTGTTTAGGGCCTTTTATTGCTGGGCAAGAAGCAGCTACATTTTAGTATTCAACAGATGAATACAAATCAATATTGCAGGTGAATTCGAGTCGGTATGCACATTCTTTTGCTTGTTATTTCTCATCCCTGTGAGACATCCATCCTCTCCTGGCCAATGTGGTGATCTGTTCTGCATTACGGTGAATTATGAGAGCAGTTAGAGCCTCAACCTGTTTTCAAAACGTTCCCAAATATCTGCTGCTGCCTCCTGCCAGCAAAGTATTATTCTGTTTCTTTACTCTAAATTGTAAGCCTCCTCCCATCTGTCTGTTGCAAAATAAGTCCCCAGATTAGCTTCTGTGCGGCTTTTGACCATTTTAATGTCACAACATATGCTTTTGTCAACACAGCATACAGTCAGCTTTGTCTTCTCCAGTACTGAGAAGTATTAGTTTAGTAAAGAGTCCAGTTATTGCAATACAATGTTAGAGGAGCTCCACAAAGTCCCAGCAGAACATGAACATGAGGGGAAAAAAAATCATAATTTCTCTAAGTAGTTAGATTTGTATTCCAAGTCAGATTTAAGGACTTGATCAAATCAACTGAATACACAGAATTATTTGCAATGAGTACTCCAGTTCTTACAACATTTGCAAGTTTTCAAAGGCTTTTTTTTTTTTTTTTTCCTGTGTTGCTTTTATACCATTGATCTACAGCTGCTGAATGGCCAGCACCTTCCACTGCCACCTGTCATTCTCGGGGAACTTGGTGAGGATCCTAAAAGCCTCACGATCTGTTTCTATGGTCACGTGGATGTGCAGCCTGCCAAAAAGGAAGATGGCTGGAAAACTGACCCTTACACACTGACCGAAATCAATGGTGTGTATCTATTCACAATTTTTCTGTCAGTATTTGAAACATGACTTTGAGATTTCCAGTAGGAGGATGTTTCCTGTATTGTTAACTACAGCACAAGGACTTAACCAATGGAATTTGATAGGACAAATCCAGCAACTCTACCTCTCGAAACCATGCTGTGACTGGTGAGACTCATCACTGACTTCAGAGTGGAAAAGCCACGTGATATTAATATCGCTTTACAGTTTTCATTAGAAAGTCTATTTCTGCATTAAGATTCTTACTGTGTTGTCAGGTCAGCCACTGTCCTCCCTAGACCTTCTTGTTCTTGTTTCATAATCCTTTAGCACCTCCTTCTGCCACAATGGAACACAGGAACATTACATATAGCTGTAGAATATTCTGAGTAGTTGGAAGAGACCCTTAAAGTTCTTCTGGTCCAGCTGCCCTGCAGTGAACAGGGACACCTTCACCAGGTTACTCAGAGCCCCATTCACTGTGACCTTAAGTGTCTCCAAGGAAAGGCTTCCATCGTGTCTATGGGCAACCTGTTCCAGTGCCTCACCACCCTCATCTTAAAAAAAAAAAAAAACAAAAACACTTTATCCTTATATCCAATCTAAATCTCTCCTCTTTTAGCTTGAAACCATTTCCCCTTATCCTACTCTAACAGACCTTGCTAAAGAGTCTGTCTCCTTCTCATAGCCCCCTGTGGATACTGAAAGGCTGCACTGAGGTTTTCCTGCTGCCTTCTCTTCTCCAGGCTGAGCAGCCCCAGCTCTCTCAGCCTGTTCTTGTAGGGGAGGTGTTCCATCCCATGGACTGTGTTTGTGGCCCTCCTCTGGACATACTCCAACAGGTCCATGTCTCCTTTGTACTGAGGACTCCACCTCCAGACACAGTTCTCCAGGTGAGGCCCCATCAGTGCAGAGTAGAGGAGCAGGATCACCTCCCTCATCCCACAGACCACATTTCTTTTGATGCAGCCCAGGATACAGTTGGCTTTCTGGCATGTGAGGGCACACAGCTGGCTCATGTCCAGCTTGCCATTCACCAGTACCAAGTCCTTTCTGGCAGGGCTGTCCTTCACCTTTACATCCCCCACCTTGTGCTGAAAGTGGAGGTTGCCACAACCCAGGTGCAAGACCCAGGTGCACTTGGATTTATTTAACTTCATGATTTTCACCTGGGCCCACTGGGTGGAATAATATCAGTCCTCTCTTGAGGTAGCAATCCTTGTCCTGCAATCAGCTGAGTATGACAAGTTTTAATCACTGAAGAAAAACAAACTGTGGATGGTGGGTCAGAGGGTGAGAAAAGCCAAGAACGCAGAGATCCTGGTTCCCAGTCCTGTAGCCATTAAGTCACTGTTTTCCATCTACTGCATCTACTTTATTAAGGTAACTCTTTTGTACTCCCATGGATATTTACTGCTGAATATGAAAACAAAATCTATCTTTGAACGTAACTGTATAGCTGAATGTGAAAAAGTTATTCTGTAACTGTACTTGCAGTTAATGCTTCTGTGGTGGTGCTCATCTGTGCTCTTTTGCTGCTTGTTACCTATGCAGAAACTACATTTTGTGTAAACTCTCCAGGCATGTCTGGAGGGAACAAGCAGCTCTTCAAAATAGAAGTGGAAATCAAAAAACAGCATGCAGCAGAAACCACTGTATGATGTATACAGAAGAAAAAAATCACAATAAAAACTAGCGTACAAGTTCACTGGTAAACAGATACCACCTTATTTAGAACATGTCAGTGAAGTCTTGATTCTGTTGGCACCTCACTTGATGTGCTGGTACAGCTTCTGTGGCAATAGTAATCTGCCAATTGCATTGATGTGACTCACAAAGTGTTAAAATTGCTTGGAAAATGTTTTTAATTTTTGTTTAAGGAAATCTCTATGGTCGTGGAGCAACAGATAACAAAGGACCTGTGTTGGCTTGGATAAATGCAGTGGAAACATGTAGAGCCTTGAAAATAGTAGGTATCAGTGAGGAGCTGGTTAGTATTACAGTATCTCTGGAGAAATGCATTTGTCTTCTTCTGACTTAGATAATGTGTCTCTTTCCCAACAGTACGTTTATCTTGAAATATTAGCTTATTTCTAATGCCATTAATAATGCACTTGTCCCACTCCAGTCTGAATGTGTACTCAACTATTTTATTTTGAGTAGCCTGTAAGCAATGTAAAAATAGTCTTGCTGTTATTGTCATTCAAAGGAGAATACTGTGCAGGAGACAGTGTCAAAGGCTTTTATCTTTTATAGCTATCATGTTATTTTTAACATGCAAACAAAAATAAATCTTTGTCATTGCACCTTCCCCTAGAAAAGAGCACAGACCATCAGGAAATACTCATGAATGGTTTGTTCCTAAATTTCTGTGATTGCTTGATGAGCCACTGGTGAACAATACAGAAGTGAACATCTATTGCACAAGTTAATTTAATTCTAAATTAATTCTGAGAATTGAATCAAACCAGAAAGCATCCCTACAGCCTGTAATCAGAAAATGCATTGAAATGGGCAGATGAGAAATTTATTTCTCCTATAGGATATGTCAGCACTCGTAACTATCCCTATTCCACAACATTTCTCATAGTTAGTCTTAGAAATGCACCCTTGTGAGCCAGCAGGGCTACAGGTTCATAAGGACAACTGTCAGGGATTCACCAACAAAGGTGACTAACCTTCGTGATGGGTAACGTGCTGGGAAAACAGAAGCAGTGGAATTTGGAAGTGATCCCAAAATGGGTGCTGGTAGTGCAAGTTTAAGGGGCTGGAAATTTTCTGTGAAAATGCTACTGTTATTACACACGTTTTCCAAAGTGATTGAAATATTTAATGTTACCCGGAGAAATCCCATGACAGCCCAGAAAGTTTTCTGGAAACAGAAGTAAAAAAGATAATTGCTCAAACATTGTTATATATAGAGAGAAAAGAACAAGTTTTTCTGGAAAACTGTATTTATGTATCTAACAAGGCCTTTTCTATTAAAACAAGCTGTATACTCTACATCTTTCTCATCTAATATATACTGCAAGTCAATCTGCTTTTGATTTTTACAGATTCCTCTTTATTTTTGAAAGTGCTTGTTCCTTATCCAGACCTCTCTGATGTTCCTTCAGGCTATGCCAGTAAATTTCAAGTTTGTTATTGAAGGTATGGAGGAAGCAGGTTCTTTGGGGCTGGAAAAGCTACTTGAAGAAGAAAAACAGGGCTTTTTCTCAGATGTTGATTACATTGTGATTTCGGACAACCTCTGGCTCAGCAAGAAGAAGCCTGCCCTTATATACGGGAGTCGGGGCAATGCCTGCTTCTCTGTGGAGGTGAGGGACATTGGTTTGTGTGAAGTGGGTCCCTGACAGTGAGCAGTGATGTATCTGAGATCACATCTGTCCCTGTACGCAGAGAAAAGCTGAGAGAGAGTTGAGTGTTTACAAATACAGCTCTTCCTTCCATGCACTTCATTTCCTTCTTTCAGATGTTAGCCTTACTTGCTTTCGTAAGTTTATCTTCATCCTTGAACTCCCTCCTACCCCATTACTCTCCTCCTGTTCCAGCTGTTTCTCATTGCTCCACCCTCGCATCTCCCTTCTCCTGCAGCATCATTCTTACATAACCACACCTCCAAATTCATACCACCACCCCTCTAAACTTATTTCTCCTACTGTTCTTCCCCTTCTGCTGCAAATATAACTTAATTGAACATCACTGCCTGAAGGCCCTCAATTTAGTTGGATCTCTGATTTTTAAAAGCAGTGCAAAATTTCTGTAACCATTGGCAGTAGCAAACAACGGAGCTCTGCAGCATGTTTAGCAGCCAGCATGAGCTACTCTGAAGTGAAGAGAAATTTCACATCTGGAAACTTTAAGCATAAAAGAAAGTCAGAGAGAAGATGAAAGAACTAGAGAACTAAAGAAAAATGTGCATTAACCTTTATGTTTGAAAAGGAATGAAATTTGTTTTTAACCAAAAGAACCTCAGCAGCCTTTACTCAAGTCATCTGAGTCTTGGTTTAGAAAGGTGATGACGTTAAAACATCAGAAATGATCTCTACCTGCTAGCAGACAGTTGGCTATAAAGAGGTTTAGAGAAGAATGAACAAGTTTGTTGCAGGAATATATTTTAAGATAAACCTGAGTGTGAAATTGGGTCTGGAAAAACAACCCGCTTAATAAACCAAATGCCTTTCCCTGTTCTAAAGTTGCGTGATTTGAGAGACCTCTGAATTCTTGGTGGTTACAATCTGGATTCAAACTTGGACATACATTTTCTAAATGCAGAACAAATAAGGTTCTTTCTTGCCTTTGTTGTGAAGATTTTTGCACTTATTATATTATTATTTGCATTGGCAAACACTGCAATATGCAAGTGTTTTGTTTATGACATATTTAATATTACTGAAGCAAAGGAAGAAATGGAGAAGGATCCTTGCTTTCACGTGCCTCTAAGTGCTACAGACAGCTGAGTTTCTGTCTCCATTGGTTAACAACAAAGGCCTATCTTCTCTTTACCAGAAACAGGCTGTTCCTGACATGTTTCCCATTTTATGAATAGAAACAGGTAATAGTTTTCTATTTATTCATGGCCTCATTTGAAAAAGCAAAACTGCCGGTTCCTGAGGAAAATGAATATTTGCAAAAGAATGAGGTAGGGACTATTGATATGTAAGCAGTGTTTTTGGCACAGGTGGAAGGTGGTGACAAGGATCTTCACTCTGGAACTTTTGGAGGCATCATTCACGAGCCGCTGACAGACCTGATAGCTCTGCTGGGTAATAACATGCGCTGTGGCTCAGGAGTAGCTGGGGAACAGTAACTAGCAATCAACCTAATGAAGATCAGTGCCATGTCTGATCGACCTGAATGGGGCAAGCCTAACTGAAGCATGATTCTTAGGTTTCCAAAGCTCAGCATAAGTGTGGTGAGAGCAGCTGAGGAAGGGAATGTCCCTGGTAAGGCCAGCTGTGTGCCTGCTATCCTTTCAGTCTAATACTCATCTGTTACTGAAGGATGAATAAGGACTGTGGGCAACCTGAATAGCAACACTCAATCTTCTAATGCTGATTTGTTTCTCACTGGGATGATGCTCTCATGTCTGCAGCTGGGCTGACAAGTAACCACTACAAACAAACAACAGTTCAGTGCTCTTCTTGCTTAATATGAAAGAACACCAAGTTGGGTGAGGCAACTTGATGGATGCAAAGACTTGTAGTAGTTGTAAACTCAAAAGAGTTAAGTAAAAGGGAAAAGATGTTGCAATTGCCAAGTAGAAGAAATAAGTCCTACTATTACTGATATATTCATTTTCTTTTGTAGACAGCCTTGTAGATCCCACAGGTCAAATTCAGATCCCCGGAATCTATGACGCTGTTGCTCCCCTGACAGATGAGGAGAAGAAACTGTATGAATCCATTGACTATGATATAGAGGATCACAAAAATAATAGTGGAGTGAAAAAACTCCTCTACAACACCAAGGTAAAAACAAAGGCATAGCGGAAGGAATTTAAATTACCCATTTGTAGTGCTTATGGATAAAGCCTGAAAGATATTTTCAGTCAGTGGCAAACACAAAATAAAGGAACACAGAGTACCAAAAAGTAAACAAAATTAATCTGCAGAAAATGTAAACTTCTGTGTAAAGTAATCCAAAATATGAAAAATCAATGAAAAAGAATAATGCAAACCAAGGAGTTTGGTTATAAGCCTCTTTGCTAGAATTTAAAAATACCTCCTACATAAAAACTGAAGAAAAGGGCACAACACTTGCAGCTGGGAGAAAGGGTAGAGTGATTCATAGTTTATCACTAATGTAATTATACTGATACTAGTTGTTACTTGCATGAAAAAGCTTCTGAAATGGCCTAAGCTAGACTGTAATAATAGGTCTTATATAATAAACAGTAAGAAAGTTTTGATGCTTTTCCTAGTTATGGATGAAACTGCGTGTGTACATGAAATTCCAGTCTCAGAAAGCTGGAGTGCAAAGTAAGAGCAGCACCCTGGAGTTCTGAACTCAATCCAGTTTACAAAGAGTTACTAGACAAAAAAAAAAAAAAAAAGCTGCCCTTTCACTCCTCTCCCCTTTATAATAAGCACTCTATTTTACTTATTTATTTATTTTTCCTTATCTCCTCCAGAAAAAGAGATAAGTCCAGTTACTGAACTCTTACCACTTACGTTATTTAACTGGTCGTTAGTATAATTTCTTCCCCATATCATCTGAATTGGGTCTGGCTAAACTGTCATGGGTTTCTCCTGGTAGAAGTTCTGATGGTCAGATCAGTTGCTCTGATTTAACATGGCACTAAAAATTTCATTGCCAAAATATTTTTAATTGTGCTCTGACTTTCTTGCTGCGTATGAAAAGCTTTTCTCATCTAAATGTTTCCAAAGGGAAACAAATATAGACTGGAAGCAGAAGTATTTTTGTTTAATGAAAAGATAGCATTAGTTTTATTTACAAACCAAACATCTTTAGAACACAGAGCTCTCAAAGTACAACACAGACAGAAAAGGTGTGCTTCTTCAGTCTGATTCTACCAGTTGTGAACGGCTCCAGTGTCATCCACTCTATTCTTTATCTTATTTTTTGAAGGAAGAAATACTTCTGCACTTGTGGCATTATCCTTCTCTCTCTATTCATGGCATTGAAGGAGCTTTTCACGAGCCAGGAATTAAAACAGTAATTCCAGCAAAAGTCATAGGGAAATTCTCAATCCGCCAAGTCCCCTGCATGGACCTTTCAGATGTGAAACAACAGGTAAGAAGCTAAAGCCAGGCACTTTCTACTGTGTGAGCTAAGTCCTTTTTAGCACCTCGCATCTTTACAGCCTCTGTAGTAAACTGAAAGAATGTTTCTTGCATCTAGCTGCTTACAAGGGTAGTTTGAAGAAGATGAAAGATTCTAGACAGAAGGTGTTTGCCCTGCAGGTGGTGAACCATTTGGAGAATGTATTTGCCAAGAGGAACAGTCCAAACAAACTGAAAGTGTCCATGCCCATGGGTGCCAAGCCCTGGGTCGCTGATGTTAACGATCCACTATATAAAGCAGCAAGAAGGGCAATGAGAACAGGTATGTTTCTTCTTTTTCAGTTTTTGATATATCTGCAAGTCTCCAGGGGAAACGTGCTCATCCACAGAGGAAAAGGACTCCACGTTCAGTGCTGTACTCACCCTAATGAATCTCTCTGATTTTGACAGAACAACTCGGCCGCAAAGGCCTCCGCATCTTGCTGAGTTGCTGTGTGTTTGATAGGATCAGCCAAAAAGGCTTGTTTAGCTCTTTCATGTACTCATGCAGAGATGGAACAGTAAAGTGCCACTGATTCATTAAATCAATTGGCTATGTACTCAAAACAGTTTCTACTCGAGCAGAAAAACATAGGTATTTGATAGCAGAATAAAGTACCTTTTATTTCAATTAAGAATTAATTCATTCTCTGCATGTGTTTCAGTTTTTGGAGAAGATCCAGACTTTATTCGGGACGGTTCAACAATTCCTATTGCCAGAATCTTTCAGACTATAACACAGAAAAAGGTGATCATGTTTCCGATTGGAGCAGCTGACGATGGGGAACACTCCCAGAATGAGAAAATAAGCAGGTTTCTTTCACTTGTTCTTTTCTACTATAAGAGAAAGCAAGGAGAATCAGAGTTCCTTGGCACCTACATATAACACTGATGGCTGGGAAGCTTTGCTCTCCAGTGGACAGTTCTCAACTCCAGCAAACCCATTGCTCTGTGATGCAGAAAGCAAAATTCCAAATTTATGACGTATCTGTTTTTCGTGACATATCTACTAAGTCTTTAAATATATCAGAGTGACAACTGTCTTCTCCATGCCAGTCAAACAAAGATGTTAAAGGGCGTGGAACACCTCCCTTATGAGGAGGGGCTGAGAGACCTGGGTCTGTTCAGCCTTGAGAAAAGAAGACTCAGAGGGGATCTGATTCACATCTATAAATATCTAAGGAGCGGGAGGCAAAGGGACGAGGCTGGACTCTTCTCTTCAGTGTGTAGTGATAGGATGAGGGGAAGTGGTCGCAAACTGATACACAGGAAGTTCCGCACAAATATTTGTGGGAACTTCCTCACAGTGCAGTGACGGAGCACTGGCACAGGCTGCACAGAGAGGTGGTGGAGTCTCCTTCTCTGGAGATGTTCAGGACCCACCTGGACACCTACCTGTGCAACCTGGGCTAGGGAGCTGCTTTGGCAGGGGGTTGGACTCAGTGATCTCTAGAGGTCACTTCCAACCCCCACAATCCTGTGATTCTGTGAAACTTGTCTCTGGTCTGGAGGATGATGATGTAGAGCAGCACTTTCCTCTCACAGAATCTGTTTTTGAAGTATTACAGTTGGATGTACTCAGGCTAATGTTTAAGAACAGATTTTGATGCTTTTCAAGACAAATGGAGCTAAAAGTGTATTTATATTAGAGGGGCCCTAATTAGTGTAATTTCATCAAAATTAATGTGTTGCCCAAGTATTTGGGCTGTGCTGAACAGAAGGAACTGGAGAACAGCCGTAGTTCTCAAATGATTTTTTTTTTTTCCTCTTGGTACAGCTCCAACTCTTATGATTGCAAATGACAGTAACCAGGGTACATTACACTGAAACAATTTTCTCGAGGAATGCCAGTGGCAGGGTATCCAGAATCTCAGTGCACTGTGCCCTTTTTTCAGGAAGCTGCTTCTTCCTGATGTTCTTTGTAATGTAAATGAGTGTGAGCAAGCTATCTTTACTCTTACATGGGAGAAGAAAATGAAGTCACCTCTCTAACCTTTTATTTTGGCTGTGACAGTTATGCTCACAACTCAGAGAAATTTGCTATCACCACAGGTATGAATGGGGTCTTAGAACGTTGTTTTTCTCATCCTTGGAGAGGTGCTTTTCCTCACACCCCTCTCCTGAACCAGAATGATGGATGATGCAAGACAGGGCTAAGGAGCTGACAGTGATTTTGCTTGTTAAACCTATCGCTAATAAATCAGTGTTGTGGTTTTGTTTTTTTTTAATTAATAATACAGAGGATCTTTTGTTGGTTCTTTTTTGGTGTCCAACCTCATAAATTTATCTGAGATATTCACAATCTGGACTAGGCCACTTAATGAACAGCTGATTGACCTCACAGGACTTTATTCTCTTTCTTTCCTTTTTCACAGACGCAACTACATTGAAGGAACAAAAGTGTTTGCAGACTTTTTCCTGGAGATATCAAAGTTACGTGGGCAGTCAGATGAAACATCAAAACCAGGGACCAAATAGACAGACTCTCACAACCAAATTATTTAAGCATGTTTTAGTTCTTATGCTTTGTAACCTCCTGATCTGGAAAAACGCATAGATCGCATGTTCTATGGGCCTGAATTTGAGGAAAAAAATAAACACTATGCTATTATTTTTGACATAATGCTAAATGGTATGCATTTGGTATTCAATCGGTATAGTGAACTTATCCCTGATGCTGTGCAACAGGGTTACACATAATTCATTCTTATAAAGGGCAATGTGTTATGTTTTGAAATTCAGAGCAAAGGGAATTTTGACATTATTTTATTAAAACTGCTTTATTTCTCTTTTATAATATGCCCATGTTTATGCCACCTACCTCACGTTTCAATTCCTGAATTCACATAATTTGCAGCACCTGTTTCCTCCTGCCTATATGCAGGATCTCACTATGGACCTTTATGAATAAAGATACACTGTTACGTTACCGTTGTACTTTGCAGAGGGCTTTAAATAGGAAGAACAGCCCTGTTAGTCTGCTGGATTTGATTCAAAGATTTGCTTATGAATGTTTATTTCTAAGAATAATCATTGGGGTCAACAGAGCTGTTATCGTGAATAAATATTTCCAGGTCTCAGTTCTGCTTTTTCCCCATTTAGTTCAAATTTCTTCTTCTTGTGCTTTGAGCACACTACTAAGATTCACTACATATGTGTTTCTTTAACGTGGTGTTCTGTTTGTACAAGAACAACAAAGTTTTTTGTAAATGTGTTTTGGCCAAAGTCAGCCATCGGAAGTATGTTTTTTCCACCAAATCAGCAGCTGTTATTTGCTTTTAAAGTGGCAATTCATGTTGATAATTTAAATGAATGTTCGTGATGCACTGACACATCTTTGCTTCATATGCTCTTCCATGTCAGATGCCATTCTATCAGACTGCCCCCTTGCTGCCATCTGTCACATGGCAAAAAAATATAAGGGTGGGAAATTTCAACTTCTACATCATCAGAGACTTGTTGATGAAATTTCACTCTTCCTGTACTTCATCCTTGAAAATTGTTGTCCACAAATGCATATACTGCTAAAATGCAGTGACATGAGTAAGGGGTGACTGCGAAGGGAGAAGCACTTCTCTCTGGTAAGGTAGGATTATGGGAGTCTCCACAGGCAAGGGCTCTAGCTGCACTGCCCAAGCTGCAGAAAGCAGAAGTAAGAACTGGGAGAAGGATGGCTCAAGACCATCTAAAGAATTTGAAGGTGCACAAGTCCACAGGACCTGATGAGATCCATTCATGGGTTCTGAGGGAACTGGCAGATGAAGTTGCCAAGCTGCTGTTCAACGTATTTGAAAGGTCACGGCAGTCTGGTGAAGTTCCCACTGACTGGAAAAGGGGAAACATAGAGAAAAGAAGATCCAGGCAACTACAGCTCAGTCAGTCTCACCTCTGTACCTGGCAGGACTATGGAGCAGATTCTCCTGAAGGCCCTACTAAGGCACATGAAAGATAAACATGATGTGACTGGTGGTAAACAACTTGGCTTCACCAAGGGCAACCCTGTGTGAACATGGCCAGGGAACTGGCACCCTGGAGCACCTCTGGTGGCACCACGTGCTTACATGGATGGTCAAAGTCTGATCGTCTCCCTGGTGCATTGTGTCAAGGCTTCTGTCCTATAGGGAGGGATTCAACTACTCAAGGGTGTGACTCTGTTTCCCTCCTGCTTATTACTTTAAGAGAAGAAATTAGATCATCTAATATTCATTTTAAATTAGTGGGTTTAATTTCAAGCTAGGTGTGAAAGTTTTTTCTTTTTTTTCTTTTTTTCTTCTTTTTTTTTACATATATACTAGAAAAAACAGAGTTTGTCTCAAAAGGCAACAGTGAAAAATGTCACAGTCAGCTAAAATCACAGAGAATGAGTGAAATAATAGGCTGCTGCTGACTGAAGCTGAAGGCACAGGGAGATGAGCAGACTCCTGAGATGCAGAACTAATCAGGTCACTATCTGCTCTGAAAGTGGAAGATTAAGGTTGCTCACGTCGTTATGCTTCTTTTTTTCAGCTCTTCACTCCCAAGAAGATTGACTTTGACTCCCGCTAGTCATTCCTCTCAGAACAGGGCATTTAGCTTTTTTGGAAAATGTTACCAAATGCCTTGCTAGTTAAGGATGGCCATAGTCCACGTTTGGACAGAGAAAGTTGTGCAACTGTTCTGTACTGATGACACAGGAGCCCATGCCAATGTGGCCAGTGCCAGCAAGAAGTCAGAGTTCCCAGTTTCCTTCCCGTAAGCAAAATACTGATTCATGAAAAAGTCGTGAGCGGAATCTTCTCGTCATGGTCTCCCTGTCTCATTTTCACTTTGCTCATTGCTAGGATGCAAAGGATGTCTATATGGGCAAAACCTGCACGTGGAACTTGAGGGATTAGAAGTCATTTTGTTAAATGTATGGCAAATGCTTTTCCATTGCTGGAAAATATAGGACTCCGAGTGTGTAATAACACAAGCACAACTGAGGACAAGTCATAAGGAAGCCTTATCAACTCTGATCAAGTGATAGCACACTCAGATGGCATCTGCCCACTGCTCACTTGTCCTCTGCCCAGCGATAGCTGGTTTTGTTTCAGAAAAAAAAGAAAGAGGTGAGGAAACACAACATCCCAACATTAAGAAGTCTGGGTACCCATCCCTGGGAGGGGAGAAGCCTTGAAGGGGCCTGCTAAGTGCCACATCTGTGGGAAGCAGCAGGCAGCAGCCATCGGCAGTGAGGGAGGTGGCTCTGTGGTGCCCTTGGAGCTCCAATGGTGGGAGGAGGCACAGGCTGCTGGCTTTCAGCTGCAAAGAATTTACTTATAGTTAGCACTTAGCTAGGATAAGCTTCTCATCCACACTTCTCAAAGCTTAAATATTAATAATTTTGCCCCGTATGGGATACTGCTACATTAAATCATTAAGTTAAGAAAAATAGAACAGGAAATTCAAATTGGCTTGCTAACAATGAGAGCATTGTCACATAATGGTTTGTTCTTTCTCACAGATTTTTTTTCATGTGGTCCTGAATCCTCTCTCCCAAGGTGCTGAGAAGACACTTGGATATTTCCACTGGTTTCTAACAAGGTATGTGAATAAGGTAGCGGTGTCTTCCCAGCCTGCCAGAGGGACAGCAGTCCTGCACAGCCTCCCAGTAGATCCAACAGCTCATGAAGAATGGGCTGTTGGTGATGGGTGATTAGGTAGTTCCTAGTAACTTCATCTACTCTCACTTAGTTTTAAAACATGCAAATGCTTTCAGAAAATATTCTTGCATTTTATAATCTAAATGCTCCAAGTTTTTTTGGGAGGAACTTGTCATTTTTACTTCCTCCTCCTCAAGGCAGTAGAAACTGTACTTTGTGGACCTAAGCAGATGTGTAAAAGTGCCTGCAAAAATTTAACTAGGCCTTGAATTTGGATTCTATTTGCAACAAAACATTACCCTTAGGAGGGGGAAAGAACAACAAAACTTTGCTCGAGCTTCAAAGTACACTCTGCACAAGGTGCATCTTAGTCAGCAACGAAAAATGGACACGTTCCTTAACAGACAAACATTTGAGAGCTTTGTAGTGTGTATACAAAGAGTTTTGTCTGTGCACATGCAGAACTGTTTTATATGACTGTTTATTTGTATTTATTTTTGTGCGTCATATTTATAAAGTTTTTTTTTTTTTCCATTTCTTCCGGAGCTGAATAGGAAGCGTGTGACGTTCCTTGAAGCATGAGGCTCTGATGGTGCTACTCACGGGCCACAGGAAAGGATTTGTAGGTATGGTTACACTCCTTGATTAGAATTTGTTAACCTAAATATTTGCATTAAAATGGTGTGGGGAGGACAACACTTTGAGCATTATCTGCTTGGGATTTTTTCTTTTCAAATTCCACTAACTGCAAAATGAAAACTTGAAAAGCTGCTAAAAATAGCATTTTTCATTGAAAAAGCATTCTTGACGCTGCTTAAAATTTTCCTTTTCCTAAATTGTATGAAATGACAGGAAATTCAGATAACTTCCAAGCATTCCTTAAAGCCTGTGTGCATGCTGTCTTGCTTTTCTTTGTACCCATCTATACTGAGGTTCTAATAACAGGAAAAGGTGGAGAAAGATGATGGCTTGAATCACATTTTGTTTACATCAGGTTACCTATCTTAAAACAGAGCAGTTTGACCAAAAGTATAAAGCAGCAGGCAGGCACTTAGTTCACACGGAAATGAGTAACTCTATGTACTTCAAATAAGTTAACTGGCACAACCAAACTGCAAAACCTAAGGGTTAGCATGATGTGGACAAGAAGGGACAGCCTGTAAGGGAGGTGTATGTCACACAGGCAGCATTACCTAGCTGGCATTCCACAGCAAAGCACGGACTGGCTTCCTGTTTCCAGTGCTGGCACGGCCATGAGGTAGCGGATGGTGCACCTCAGCAGCAAACTGAGTGCAGAGCTGCAGACTCAGGCCCCTTCCCACAGGTGGCAGCAAGGAATGAAATGCAAGGCTGATTCAGCCCGAGGAGCACAGGGGCAGGCCCACAGCAGTCCTTTCAGTCTTGCTTTGCAAATGAGAGAAAAGCCACTTGAGAAGGCTTCTCAAGGTTTGTTTGCTTATTTATTTTTCCTGTGGGAAAAGCATTTTGGATTAAAAAAAGAGGAAGGTAGACATGCACGTGTGTGTGTGTGTATGCATATGCACACACAAGAGGCAAAAAGGAGTTTCTGTTGTTTACATCGTAATTATTCTGTTTGACTTTTTCCCTACGGCTGTGATTGCATAGACAGAATAAAACTGTATGCAGATTTCCTTCAAAAACTTGCCACTCTGGGAAACAATACCCCAGTATATGTTTTATTTTGTTATTGACCGTACCCCCGTACGGTCACTGCTGCAAACTATCTGGCCATCCTGTGGACACCATTCCGCACCATTCAGCCTGTCCAAGATGTTACCTACATGGCCACGGACAAATTCCACAGCCACAGCTGCTTCCTTAAAAAGGTGTGATGCGCAAGAAAGCCCATAACTCAAACTTGTTAAGTATGATTGTTGTGATTCTTTTCTCATCCTAAATGAGAGAAAGCTCTGTGCTTCTTGTACAAGAATGAGCACAGAAAATAATAATTCTGTCTACCTTTGCTACTTAGGTTACACAGCTAGGTAAACCCTAGTACTACTGTAAATAAGCAGCACTTCTAGTGAAACTGCTGTTTTAAAGCTGAAGGAATATTGCAGCTGTAGAATCATTCTTAATCTCACTTTTTCTTTGCAACTAAATACATTCTATGCTCACATTTAATTTAAAAACTAAGTATTAACTACTGGCACTGGCATGTTTATTTAGTTTGTATTTAGATGTATTTTAACCCATACAATTATTTCAGAAAAAAGGACAGGCATTTTAATTTGCCGCATGACTTCAATTATATATGTATGTATATATGAGGGTATTAAATGTAGGCATGTCTGTAATCATTTAAGAGAAAATAATATTTAAAAAAGTATTTTTGTTACAGATACAGTTTTCCCTTCATTAGTAGCTAATCCGACTATATGGCTTTTACAATACTCATGGCTCCCTCTTCAGGCTATGCCTCAAAATGTCCTGGATACAAATACTTCAATACAGATGTTACTTGAGACCCAGACCCACAAAAATTTCCAGAAATATAAAATAAACTTGTAACATGCAAAGAAACTAAACTTGGGGGATATAAAAATGTTGCTTTGCTACTGTCCCATTCTTAAAAAATCAAGAACAATTACACTGTTATCAAATAAACTGTTCTTAATTAGATAATTTTTAAACCACTGGTCATTTCTTGTATTCTATAGGTTTAAGAGCCTAGAAAAGTGCTTAAACATTATTGTAGAGGTACATAAACATCTATATCCTAATATATCTGTACCACAACTCAAGGAGTCTTCCTCTCTTTAGATTCGTTATTATATAGAGAACAATTAAATTATATACCACAACCCTTAGGTACTGGGAAAAAAAAAAAAAAAAAAGAGATTCTTTGCTCAACAGTGTTCTCTGTTAAACTTTCTCTAATGATACTCATCATACTTTCAGATTTGTTGATTCATTTCACCTGACTGGGGAGACACTGTCATCAAGCAGGTGGTTTTCCCAGGGTGAGGCTTACCCCCTGCACTCCAGGTGTACTGATCCCTGTAATTTCCCCAAATGAGGAGAACTTGACTGCATAAAACTTGTAGTAGGGGGGGAGTGCGTTTGCATTCTCCCCTTTTGAGGGTCCCAAAGACACTCAAAGGGTTTGAGTACCTCTCCTATGAAGGGAGGCTGAAGGAGCTGGGCTTGTTTGGCTTGGAGAAGTGAAGGCTCTGGGAGACCTCACTGTGGCTTTCTATTATTTAAAAGGAATTTATAAACAGGAGGGAGACTGAATTTTTACACAGTCTGATAGTGATGGGACAAGGGGAGACAATTTTAAACTGAAAAAGGGGAGAATTAGGTTAAAAGTTAGGCAGAAATTCTTTACTCAGAGGACAACGACGCACAGGCACAGCTGCCCAGAAATAGCAACTGCTCCTTTTTCACCACGGATGATCCATGGGATGGAACACCTTTTCTGTGAGGACAGGCTGTGAGAGTTGGGGCTGTTCAGCCTGGAGAAGGCTCCAGGGAGATCTGAGAGCGGCCTTTAAGTATCTACAGGGGGATCTAAGAAAGAAAGGGACAGACTCTTCAGCAGGATAAGGGAAAATGGTTTCTAACTAAATGGGGAGATTTTAATGGGATCCAAGAACGTTTTATTTTTAAAATAAGGGTGGTGAGGCACTGGCACAGGTTGTCCAGGGAGGTGGTGGATGCCTGATCCCGGAGACACTCAAGGTCAGGCTGGATGGGCCTCTGAGCAGCCTGATGGAGCTGTAGGTGTCCCTGTTCATTGCAGGGGAGCTGGACCGACCAGATGGCTCTTAACGCTTCCTTCCAACTCGCTTCAATGACTCTACAAGTTTGGGTTCCCGAGTCCACATTACTTTACTTTCGGTACTGAGCCAATCGCCAGACTTTCAGAAGGAAAGAATTACTAAGTGTTCATGCATTACGTTTTCTCCACGGGACAACAAAACGTTAATGCGCTTTGCAAATGGCTTCCCGCTCCTCGCGGCTCCGCACCCCGCGGACGGGAACATGGCGACGGCCGAAGCGCCACGCGCCGCCGCTCGCGCCCCGGCTTCCCGCCCCGGCGCCGCGTCACGTGAGCGGAGCTTCGCCCGCCCCGCTGCCCTTGCGTCGTGACGCAACGCGGCGAATCTACGGCGCGCCACTTGTGACCAAGATCACCACAAGCGGAGGCGGACGGCTCCCCCCGTGAGGTAAGCGCGGCCGGCTGGCACGCGGCCGTTTCGCCTCCCCGCTCGGCGGCCCGGGGCAGGCGGCCGCTTCGGACTCTCGCGGGCGCTGCCCGTAGGGGCGTCGGGCCGCGGTTGGCCTGCGGCCTGCTCGCCGTCTTCCCTCGGGCTTTTTGGGCCTCTGTGCTACCGTCGTTTTTTTTGCTCTTGGTGGGCGGGAGGCCAGCGGCTCTCGGCGGAGCCAATCCGCTCTCGCGTTCCTGCCCCGAAGTGCGCTGATTGGCCGGAGAGCCGGGGGCGGGACGAATGCCCTGCGCTCCGATTGGCCGCGGCCGGAGCCGAGCTTCGGCTCTTCCTTTACGCCGGGCCGCGAGGAGAGGGGGAGGGGGGGGGGGAGAGGATACCAGTGTCGGGGGAGGGCAGGGGGTGTCCGCCGGCCGTCGGCTCCGCCGTCACGCGGGGACGCTGCCGGCCGGTGGGCTTCCAACGGCCGCGCAGCGACGGTTGGGCGCGCCCGTGAGCGGCGGCAGGGCGCGGCTGGGCGCGGCTGGGCTCGGCTGTGCGCAGGCGCGATGGGGTGGGCCTGGGGCCCCTCCCGCCGCCGGCTCCGGGCAGCCCCGCTGTGTGTGTGCGGTGCGGGCCGAGGGCAGCGGCTCGGGAGCTCGAGGACCCAGCCGGAAAGCACCGAGACGAGCGGAACAAATGGCAGCGGTTCCTGGCGGTCGTGGGCCCGCGTAGGAAACGTGCAGCGCGCCCTCGCTGGTGGTGCGTAGTGCTAGGAAGAGATGTGGGATGAGCCACGCGGATCTTAGGCTGAGTTAGGAGTCGGCTGGCACCCGAGGCAGCGATGTACAGCTCTGCCACGGAGGCGGCTCGGGATGTTCCGCACCTGAGGAGGACATGGGGCACAAAGGCAGGCTTGCAAAGTTTTACTAAAAGTTTTGGTTTGACTCTTAAGACTTTCTGTGAGAGACATGAGGAGGAGAGTGCGCTCCCATTAACGTTAGCTGTAGCACGGGTGCAGTTTGCAACAAAATACTGTGCACACATTACCCAGTCTTACAGTGACAGTAGCATTGACCTTGCAGATCACGTCCACTGCTCTCCAAGTGCACGGAGGCCCCACGTGCAGGCCAGGGCAGTTCCTGTTCTTTGTTGCATCTCCCTGAGACCTTTCACTGCTCTGAAGCTGAACTTTTCTCAAAATGGGACTCGAGATATTCTGTCATGTCACCAGTTGGTTGCTCTTAGGACATCCCACCAAAGTGCTTGGGTTGGTGTTCACAGCTCCTAAGTATTGCCTGGCCCAGAGTGTCGAAACTTGGTAACACCAGAGTGGTTTAGTCCTTGGTCTGTAACCTTCCCACTGAATGTCAGTACAGCATTAAACGTGTTTGTAAAAAAAATAAAATATGGACCTACTTTTCTAAAGTTGTTTTTTTTTTTTGTCTTATTGGACTACACTAAAACAAAAGCTCAGAGAATGTGAAGAAGCAAAAAATATAAAAGTGTTCTGATTTCAAATTTCTCACCTGCAGAACTTAGAGGCGTCTTGCTTTGTAGACAGAAGTTGTGCCTACCTTGCTGCTCAGGAACTTGGGAATTCTGCTGATCTTGTTTCTGGCCAGTGCTGCTTCTGCCATCTCCCAGCAAAGGATGTGTACTTACAGAACAGATTATAGCACATTGTGTGCATTTGCATTAAATATGTGTGGAGGTTTTCCATTCTGTTCAGGAGTTCAGCTAGAGAAAGAATACTGTTCACAGTCAGAATTCTGTCATCTGTGTTGCAGCGTCCAAACACAGATTATTGGAACCACGCATATCTCCACCTAATCCTGTTTGAAGCTGTGTTGTGTTACAAATAGAAACATTGTGGTAGGAATGGTTTCTGGCCTTCTGAGAGGAAAAAGCACAGATTCTTGCTGAATTCTGCCAGAACTTGTATGTAACATCACAGAGCTATTAATTACCATTGAATCTGTTGTTTATTTTGGCTTTGGTAATGAAGGAGTGAAAGGAGTCAGATGAGGTGGTACCACCTATTTGAGTAACTCAGTGAGTGTCAGAGCTGAAGAAGCAAGATCTCGCTGATGTTGTGCACCTAAACTCTCAAGAAGGTTTTGATCTCAGTCTTCTAACTGATCATAAGCTGACTTTGTGCGTGTTGGGCATTGGTCAGTAGGGTGGGATCTTGTGTTGCATTGGTGCTGTGCATCTGCCAGCAGCTGTTGATTAATTGCACTGTAGCTATGTATTCTGTTATCATTGCATTCTTGTTTCTGGTTTCCTCGTCTGTCTTAGTAAACAGTCTTTATCTCAGCTCACTGTTCCATTTCTAATTCTCATTCTCATCCCATTTGGTGGGGGATGGTGAGTGTCTGTGTGACACTGAGCTGCCTGCTGGGTAACAAAGGCTTAGGTTGGAAGGGACCCTAAAAATCATCTCGTTCCAACCCCCTGCCATGGGCAGGTTAGCTGCCCACAGATCAGGCTTCCCCCATCCTGCTTGGCCTTGAATACTTATAGGGATAAGGCACCCACAACTTCTCTGGCAGCCTGTGCCAGAGCCTCACTGCCCTCTGAGTAAAGAATTTCTTCCAAATACCTAACCTGAATCTCCTCTCTTTTAGTTTAAAGCTGATCCCCCTCCTGGTGATAAGATCCCTTCATGTACTGGAAGGCCATAACGATGTCTTCCCAGAACCTTCTCCATGCTAAAAAAAAAAGAAAAAAAAAACTGGCTCACTCACCCTGTCTTCATAGGAGAGGTGTTCCAGCCCTCTGAGCATCGTCATGGCCCTCTTCTGGACCTGCTCCAATAGCTCTTCATCCTTCTTGTGCTGGAATACCCAAGCCTGGGTGCATTACTCCAGATGGAGCCTCATGATGGTGGAGTAGAGAGAGACTGTCACTCTCCTTTGCCCTATTGGCCAAATATCTTTTGATGCAGCCCTGGATACGGTTGGCCTTCCAGGCTGCAAGTACCTGCTGCTGGTTCATGTCCAGCTTGTCCCCCAGGACCCCTACCAAGTCTTTCTCTGCAGGGCTGTTCTCAATGAGTTCTACTCCTAGTCTTTAAATGTATTTGGGGTTGCTCTGACCCAGGTAACATGTTGCACTTGGCCTTGTCGAACCTCATTAATTTCACTTCCTGGGGCTACTTTACAGACCTGTCCAGTTCCCTCTATTGTGTGAACTGTACCACTCAGCTTGGTGTCATCAGCAAACTTGCTGTGATCCCCCTGTTTATGTTATTGATAGGGTTGTTGACGAACAGCAGTCCAAGACAGACCCCTGGGGGACACTGTTCATCAGCAGCCTCAACCTTGACAGAAGTGTTGACCACAACCCTCTGGCTGCAATCATCCAAATGATTAGTTATCCATTGAGTATTCCATATTCATATTTCTCCAATTTAGACATAAGGATGCGAGGCAGATCCATATAAAAGACCATGCACAAGTCCAGGTAGATGACATCAGTTGACCTTCCTTGGTCAGCTGATGCAGTCAGTCCCGTCATAGAAGGGCACCAGACTGGTCAGGCATGATCTGCCCTTGGTGAAGCCACGTTGGCTGTCTCAGATCACCTGTTTTCCCTTGTGCACCGTGACGTCTCTTCCAGGAGGAACGTCTCCATGATCTTTCCAGGCACAGACAAGAGTCTCAGTGGCCTGTAGTTCCATGGGTTTTCCTTTCTTCCTTTCCTAAAAATAGGAGTGGTTAACCTTTTTTACAGTCACCGGGGACTTCACCTGATAGCCATAACTTTTTAAATATGATGGAGAGTGGCTTGGCAACCACATCAGCCAGTTCCTTCAGAACCCTGGGATGTGCGCTGTCTGGACCCGTGGATGCTTTCAGCCTCCATGGGAGGTGTGGGAAGCCTGACTGCCAATGAAAACTGAGGCATTGAAGTAACTGAAGTACCAGTCCCCAGACCAGAAAGTTATTCTAAATGTGCTTCATGAGTCCCTCGGATTGCTTGCAGCTCATGATGTTTTCCTGGAAGATATCTGTGGTTGAAATCCCCAGTCAGGGTGCAAGCCTGCAAGTGTGATGCTTCCTGTAGCTGAAGCAAGAAGGCCTCGTCAACAGGCTACCCTTGATCGGCTGGATTTTGGTAGACCATTGGATTCCTTTATTGGTCTGGTCCCTAATTTTAACCCACAGGCTTTCAGCCTGATCACGGTTGTAAAAAATCTGTTCTGAATGAAACCAGACTAGAGGAACACAGACTCACAAAAAAGCAGCAATCCGTAGCTTCAGAACACAGCAAAGTCTAATTATCTTTACTCAATACGAAATATAAAGTTTAGTAAGTGCTAGCAAACTCACACTTCTTTGTGAAGAAATAACTCTAGGTCCGTTTAGAAACAGTCAGTTGTGATGTCCTAAAAGGAAAATGCTTGTTTGTAAGACTCATGGCTGCTTTCCATTGCTGCTTTAACAGAGTTGTTGATTGCTGATTGATTTTTTTTTTCTCTGGGTAATCTGGCCTGCTACTGAACTGCTGTCTGTAACTTCCTGGGTTTTATTTAAGTGGGCTGGGAGGCTGCAAATGTTATTGGTTTTCTTTGATCTGTAACAGTACGAGAATACGTTTTAATTACCTCAGCATTTTCTAGATCCAAAATTCACTTTGCTTTGGTTGAGAAGGGGCCTCACAGCCCACGCAGCCCCACCCCGTGCCGTGGGCAGGGCTGCCCCTCAGCTCCGCTGCCCAGGGCCCCATCCAACCTGGCCTTGAGTGCCTGCAGGGATGGGGCACTGCAGCTTCTCTGGGCAGCTGTGCCAGCGCCTCACTGCCCTTTGGGCAAAGAATTTCTTTAGTTCTAATCTAAGCCAACCTGCTTTATTTTAAAGCCTCCTTATTGGATCACTGTGCTCTCTGACAGAGTCCCTTTCCTACAGGCAGTGGAAGGCTGCCATGAGGTCTCCCTGGCGCCTTCTCTTTTCCAGGCCAAGCAGCCCAGCTCTCTCAGCCCGTCCTCAAAGGAGAAGAGATTTAAATTGTTAAGTGTAGCACTTTAACAGACACTAAGGGGTGATGTGGAGCAGTTAAGGTATGCACTGTTCCAGTGTCCAGATCTAGGTATTTGCACCTCTAGAAATGAGTTACTTGCTACAGACACGCATATAGATTCTTCCCTGTCTGATACTTCTTTGTTTCACTGTAGTTAAAAATACATTTTCTTGCTGTGCTTTGCCCCTTTTTTGACATTTCAGAAGTCTTTGTCAAAGTATACATGTGAAAGCATTTAAATGTTAAAATGCATCGCAATTATCCAGTCTTATCCATTCTGTGACTCTTTAAACAGTAATACAAAGTCACTGATTTATATAGAAATCATTGTCGCGTGATATTTTTGTTTGGAATCTATATAGTAAAAAAAAAAAGTGTCGTAAAATACTTAATTAGGAAGCATTTAAGCAAGAAAGTTGAAAGCATGGGGCATTCAAAAGAATTCTGATTAAAACAAAGAAACAAACAGTTTGTGTGCCACTTAGATTGCCTTTAAGCTAAGTGTTTGGTTTATTTGCTTCTGGCAGGTAAGCCATCAGAATGTTTGCTGCAAAGGCACGAGCTCAGCCACCCAGAGCTGGTTTTAAGACACGTCTTGGCAGGATGAAGCCTGCTGTGCCATCTGGTAAGGGTGGTGCAGCACAAGTTGGCACCTCCTGCTTTTGTTCTTGAGGAAAAGCAAGGAAAAAAAAAAAGGCTGTAATGAGTGTGTGCTCCAACTGAGTGACACAAGTCCTGCACGCCCGGAACTTGCCAGATTTACTGCTTGTGTTCTGCACTCGCACAGCAAGTTCTGGTGTGGATGTGCACTGCGTGGTGTGTGTGGTGAGCTCAGTGCTTCTGAGGAGCAGGTACTGACTTCCACTTGAAGCCCAACAAGTGTGCACTCCTTTCCCTGAGAAACATGCCATAGAAATGCAGCACTCTTGGCTTTGTCTGCTAATGAGGAGAAAGGAATGCCTGTTGCAGGCTTGTGTGTTTGAGGGAGGTATAGTATGTCATATTTCAGATGGGTTGTTCCAAGTACTTGGGAGAAAGGTAGTGAATGCCATCCATTCAGTGAAGGAACACAATTGCTTCCTCCTAGTTCCTTGCTATGTAACATGCCTTCTGCAAATGAGTCTTGATGTTAGGTTTGGGACACTGGGTGTGTAGGAAGGACAGCAGTGATCCCACTGTTTTGTTAGATTTGCTACATTTGACAGTTCCAGTTTTCAATGCCAATACAGCAGAAACTGATCCTGACAGCTTTTCCTCACACACCTTGCATGTGATGCAGATCTGGATGTATCTTACTCTTTAAAAGGAAGGGGTTCTCGCCTTACTTCATATAAATTATTAGTAGGATATACATTTCCAAGAAGCCAAAATAGAACGATAAAAATTCTTAAAAGACTGCACTGGGATTTTTTTTAATCCACAAGGGAGGTTCAGGTAGCACATACGGAATTTTTTTTTCTCCAAAAGAGTGGTGAGGCCGTGGCACAGACTGCCTTAGGGGGTGGGGGACTCACCGTCCCCAGAGGTGTTGAGGAACCGCGTGGATGCGACACTGAGGGATGTGGTTCAGTGGGGAAATACCGGTGGAAGGCCAACAGATGGACTAAATGATCCTGGAAGTCTTTCCCAACCTCGGTGATTCCATGATTCTGTAAGCTGCAGCTTGTCTGTTTATTTTGGCAGTGGCAGAATTAAAGAGCACTGAATAGTCAGAATTACTTCTTTAGCACACGTGTCCTGTACAGGGCACTGCCTGATCGTTGTAAGTCAGAGCTATTGAATTTTGGACTGGAGCCAGTGGTAGCATAATATCTAAGTTCAAAGATATGCTGCATGAAAATGTTTTATGGATGTTTTCTTCAAGATCTGCCAAGTTATTTTCTATTGTTTTCAGTTCTACTGGTGTAACAATGGAATGATTTGAATTGCATTTTTATTTTTTTTTTCTCCCTGTTGTTAAAATTTTCATTTTAAATTATTTACAAGCCTGAGACTTGAAGATGAGAGCCTAATGAATGCTTTTAAAAATAAAACCTTCTTCTTTAAGCATGTTATGCTTCATGTTTTGAATTTATAACACAAGCCTTAATGAATAGTTTCCTAGTTACTCTCATCTTAGAATTTATGAGCTGTCCTATTTACAAGTTTTACCTATACAATGGAAAGATAATTCCTGTTTATCTTAAATGAAAAGAACTCTTCTTGTTAACAAGCTTAAACTGCTAATTAGGGGTAATATAGCAATAAATACTGTGTCAAGCCTTTTAACAAAGAGAAGATGCAATAGTTAGCATTTGGGCCTTTTCCTCCTGCGTTCCGTGTAGGAAACGTGTGTTATGCTTTTTTGGGATACCATTTGCATATGAGGTTGATAAAAGGTATTTTATGGGAAAGACAGCTGCTTTATAGGACTTCTCCTTACAAGCAGTGGATTGATCTGTGCCCCACGTTTAGGACAATATGTTGTTGGTCGTGTACTGCAGTGTTGGTCACTGTTGCTTCAGGAGTACGAAAGACGCCTGAAGACCTCATGTGTGCGTGCGTGTGATGCTTTGTTAACAGTTAAGCTTTTCTGCTCAAAAATATAGTATGACTAGTAGTTGTTGTTTTGAATGTACATTAATGTAATTTAATCAGGAAGGAAAGAAAACCCGGGACTAGAATTTGATGTCATTTACATGAACATAAATCGGAATATCTCCATTCAGTGTAACAGAATTTTTTCAATTTGCGTCAAAGTGATGAAAATCAGGACCTGACGCAAGCTTTCCATCTCACAGTTTGTGTGTAGAAAAACAAAAACAAAGAAACGAAATTGGACTTTTTTTTTTTTTGACCCAAGAAACCTCTGAGCTTGCTTTTAGAGCAGAGGTTTTGTAATGCGGTGTTGCTTTGTGCCGGTACTAGGAGCTTTGCAGGTATAAGAAAAAACATCTTTCTGTTATTATTGCTCGTGATTAGACTTCAGTTGTCAAAGTTACAGGTTTGTGCATTTGGCAGCTATTTGAAACCTAGGTAGCTTGAAACCTCTTGAGAAGTATTTTCATGGAATTCTTTGCGTGTTCCTCTGATGATACGTCCCCGAGGCTGTATGTGGGATTTGCTCCCTGTTGGATTTTCTCTGTGCCACCCAGGGGATGTGCAGCAGGGATGGCAAAATGAGGAAGGAAGGAGAGGAAGAGGCTGAAGAGAAAGGGAGTGTAGATGGTGCTTTGGAGGTGCCCCTTCTGCTGCTCCAGAGTGCGTGTCTGGTGCGACGAAAGGAGCAGCTTTTCTTGGAACCCAGGAATCCCCCTGAAAACACCTGAGAATGCATTTTGCAGGCTCTGTTCAGGCTGCTCAGTTTCCATTTCCACGTGAAAAACATGCTGAGCTTTGCAGGTGGAGGCTGGCTTGAAGGAATAGCTTCTTTTCTTCCTTGTTATCATCATCATGGTTTTTGGTGTTGCTGTTATCAGTACAGTATGTTCTGAGGGAGAGCGTTGAATGCACTGTGTTAGGTGTTGTTTTTTTGTTTTTTTTTTTTGGCCAAAGAAAATGGGCATGTTTGTATGCAAAGGGTAAAAATTGTAAATCATGTTTCAAAACTCGATGGTATCAGTATTGGAAGAGGTAAAATACTTCACACAGATATTGAAATTTTATTTGGAGAAAACACCTAGAGAAAGAAAAAATGGTACATTCCCTGAAATAACATTGCAGTAGGAGTTTTGCTTGATAGAAGAAGATGTTCAGAGTGCTGGAATTGTCTAAGCCATCAGAGCTGCCTAGCACAAATAATTACATAATTTCACACCTTCCAGTGAAGTCAGGCCCTGATTAAGAAGCCGACAGCCTGAGAGTCCGCTCCTTGACAGTGATGTCTGTATTCCCTAAATTTGTAGACACCGAGTCCAGGAAAACAGAGTGAGATTTAAAACTTTTGCTTTGAACCTTCATTAACAAATGGAGAATATTCTTTTTCATAAGGAAGTTTTCATACTTCAAGTACCGAGGTGTTTCAGCGTCTCCACTTTCAGCTGGTGTGTATTTTGCTGATGTCAGGTCTTCTCGCTATCTTGGTCCTCGCTGTCTCTCAGTATGTTTGATAGTCATATTTCTTTTTTATTCCTTCTTTCTTGCTGTGCTTTTTTTCTTCCTTTTCTTAAACAAATAGATGATACGGTAAAATGAACTCTAATAGGAAAAAAAAGCATTGTTTAACTCAGTTGGGGTACTACTAATCCAGTCACCAAATGTAACCATAACACAGCATGCATTTTAATTATTAAGTAGAATGGAAACTTTGCATTTTAAATCTAGAGCTATAAACCACTTTTTTGAAAATGCACACTCCAGCACTCTGATTTTAGCTCATGGTCTGTTACGGGGCAGTGTTCTTTGATCAGCTATTAGGAGCTGAAGATGAGTAGCATTCAGCGCTTGTGGTAATTTTGAGAACAGATAGAGGAGTCACTGCAGGTCAATCTGAAGCTCGGTCCTGTTTGCTTTTAATTATTAAGCGCGTGGTTGGATGGAGCAGTGCAACACTGTGCACGGGAGGCAGCTGTGGCGGTAATGTCAAAGAAGGAAAATTGAAAGACATTTTCAAGACTGATACTCCCCCAAATTCCAGTCCTTCGTAAAGTGCGCTGTAGAATTAAATGACGTATTGTTGAGGTTTTGCTTTTAGATATGTATTTATTTGAACAGCCCTACAGAGTGCTCCTAATGCACTTTGAGTGTCTTTCTACTAAGAAACGCCAAAGGGTAGAGCTACTACTTTGTGTTTGCTCATATCTGGTCAATGCCTTCTTGAAATGAATACTTTTTTTCTATTAATTCTGAGAATAAATACATATAATAAATTCTAACATAAATACTCTTAGTGTCTGTGCTTTTTAGCATGAAAAATAATAACACTCATAGAGGGAATGTGGGTTTTTAGTGAATCATCATGGAAGCTTATTAACTTGTACGTGAGATGTGCATGCTTGGAGCTCCACTGTGTTTTCAGGAGTATAGGACATAATGTTATTCAGCAGCTCCCTCTGGCTTGGCTGGGGCTTTGTTAGATGCCTGCTTCTGGATACCAGCATGTTTTCATCAGCTGCCACGTCAAGGTGCAGGACCAAGGCTGTCCAGATTTGTGAGAGGTAAAGAGCATGCTATTAGCAGTCAGTGCTATCGCTTCCTTTTGCCCTGGTTACCCGATACAAGAGCTCTGCTTTCCGGACTTCAGCACTGTGCTCACTGTCTTTCTCCTGCACCTGGAGGAGCTGTGCCATGTGATATCAATATTAGATCCTTAACATTCGTACCTTGTAGTTTTTTTTTGCTCACGTGTAATTTTTGAGTGTATGGCCGTGTTTTTATGTGCAAATATTTCAGAAACATCTTCCGCTGTCTGTGTGCAGATAATTTGAAATTAGGAGAGCGTCTTCTCTTTCCAAATGCTTTTGAAATATACCCTACTATTTTTTTCTTAGTAATGTTGTTTCCTTTTGTGTGGAAGAGCAGTCTGACCCAGTTCTTCCTACGCCTTGAGTTCTTCACCTCTTCCTTTGTTCAGCTGGACCGTTTTAAGGTGTAGATGAAGTTAATCTGGGTCAATAATTTTTATTTCCAGCCTTCTGAGGAAGCAGGCGACAGGAGCCAGAAGACACCTCCGTGGTGAATGTAAAGAAGGGGTTGGGTCTCTGCTTCTCCTCATCCTTTACTGATTCTCTCTTATCTGTTTATCAGCGCCTGCTTTATCTACATGTACAGACTTTGTCTGTATTTTGCTAACTTTTTTGCTTTAATGATGTTATTTATTAGTTATTTTGCGTAAAGCAGGAAGTATAGAATCGCACATTCCAAAACAACAAGTCACTGTAGAGTCAGAATGAGTTTAAACCTAAAAGGTAGGAAGAAAGCATTATCCTTAAGGCTGCTGTTTGAAGCTTTTCTTGCGAGAAGGCCATGCTTTAGACCATGACCGCCTCCAAACTGTAGAGGGCCAATGAATTTCTAAACATACTATCCGTGTTTCAGGCAGCAAACCACTTGTACTGCCCTGACAGGTTAGTCAAAGAATCACTAGGAGTGAGCCTTTGCTGATGAATAAAGTTAGTTAGGGGCTGCCTGAAGGCTGATGCTTCGTCTCGTCTCGTGTTGCCTTATTATGGCATTAACCTTCTTATGTATGAATTGTTTTCTGTATTCATATTATCTGTATTAAATGAAACACTTTCAGCATGTTTTAGTTCTTCTGCTTCCATGGACTGATGTTTTCTGGCTGCTTCTGTCTTCCTGTTGCAACTTTCCTCACCTGGCGTGCTCCAGTTCCCGAATTCTCAAGTTTCAGATCTTTAACTGGAAGAAGACCTCTTCTGTTTTTATCTCTGACATGGACGGTTACAGTGTTTCTTGCCATTCCCCTCGTTTTCAGTCTCTCACATTGGCAGCAGTGTGGGTGACCGTGGCAGTGAGCTGTGGCAGCCTGCTCCCGGCCCAGCTGTGCAGCGGTGGCTGACAGTATCCATCCTCTGCGGGCAGCCTGCTGGCCATCTCCCTGCCAGGGCCTGTGGGTACAGGGCGTGGGGTAAGAGGGAAGCCCTGCCTGGACACAGTGGGCAGAGTGCACCGAGGGGCTGCGCTTCATCTCCCTGGAGTGAGCGGTGGCTCCTCAGCCTGCCGTGGCCCCAACTCTGCCCTTCCCTCCAGGGCATTTTTTGTGTGAAGGCAGTGGGCAGGACAGCTGTGGGGCTGCGCGGCCCTTCCTTGCCCGATATCAGCAGCTGAGCAAAGAAATTCCTTCTCCGATTGCTTTTTTCTTCTCTCCGTGGCTTTCTCATCTCGCTCTTGGAATGGTTTTAGTTATTTATTTATTTTAACATTCGTAAAAGGAAAAGTGTACCAACTCTCAGTGTGAAGTGAATTTTTACAGCCCGGTTGTAAATTGCAAAAACTAAGGGGTTTATAATGGAAATGCTTAGAGAGGAGAGGGGAGGGCAAGCCATAATACATATGTAACCTTCTTTCCCTCTCTTTAGTGAATAGACCGTTTAAACTAAATTAAGTAAAGGATATAAATTCTGTTGTTTCGGTTTTTAATATTTCATGGCTGATTTTATAGATAAAAATTACATTTAACAGTAAATATGAAGAAGAATTTATACAGCCTGTTCTAGTTTGATATGGAACAGCAAATCCCATTTCTCTGTAGCTGTAAAGAAAATTCATTATAATGACTTTAGTTGTAAGAGATGGCTTCATTGTGATTAGTTACACTGATAATAAAACAACCTTTTTACCAATGGCGCAAGATACATGGAATCTCATGCGTCTGCCTTTTAATAGCCTTGAATTTGTGTATTTGCTACCTTTATTCTGTAGTCCTTTTTTCTTCTATAATTGGCCACTTAAAAAAACCTGCAACTTATTAAAAGTAGGCTAATGCTACTTAATTTTTCCTTCTTAATTGAGTTTTCTAAATAACAACTACTTTTGATTGCAGAAACGTATTTTTGTTTCTCTGTTTTCAACTGCGAATAACAATTTCAGGAGATAAAATAATAAAATCCGGATATCTGACATTACTGTCTGAGGATTTTTTAAGCATTTGAAGCGGTGTCTTGACTTTCAAATGCCCTCTTCACAGTGACTTGAGTTGAATTTAGAAGTTTTGCATGCATTCTTTTTATTTATAGCAGTAGTGGCAGTGGGGTGTCTTCTAACTAGCTGAGAGCCCAAGCGTAGACTTCTCTGCGAGAGGATTTTGTGAGGAATTCATAGCTGTATTTTTTTCCTGCGTATGTGCCTCTAAGAATACTTAGATGACCTAAGCACGATAATGCAGAATAAGTTTGATGAGAAAGGTATAGTAGTTGTTTTAATAGGAACCTTTGCGTATTTATATAACTGATCTGTGCTGTTACAGAGGTTGAACAGGGAAAATCTTCTGTATTGTTAACTTTATAGAAAATGTATCATATATTAGAGTCTTGAAAAATGGTGCTGGTGCTAGGAAATGATGTTTTTTAATTGTAAAATAGAATTACAAGGAGCTGTTCGAAGTGAATTCCTTTCCTGCTTCATGTAAAGTGAAAGGATCTACCGGGGAAGGCTGCAGAGCTGACGAAACAGAAGTTGTATTTGATTATCAGATATTAATGGAATTTACTGGAAAACAAAAATCTGAATCATAGTGCTTTGGAAAAGTAGGATGTAATAGTCGGGTGTTCTGGAAAATGCAAAATGGAACGGGATGCTTAATATTATGTTTTACTTTAGAAAATACAAAGACAGTTTGCTCTTGTTTTCTGTAAGCTTTGTTTCAGATTGTTATCTTTTTTCCCCACTGATGATTACAGCTAAGAGAAGAAGTCCTGTGGAACTTTTTAATTTCACAGAATGAATACCAGGAAAGTGGCTAGTGGCGAGTGAAACATGGGGATGTTTCCCACCTGAGATGTGGGATGTTTCCCCCTTTTTACCACCTGAGAATAAAACGGACTGTGCCTGTACTCTTTGGTAAAGGAAGCAGGCAGCCTGTCTGGCTTGCAGCACACTTTCTGTGTCCGTATTCCTCCATCAGAGAAATTAACTCTGTAATTTGGGCTGGTGTAGCTCCATTGCTTAGTGAGCTGAGACTGAGGAGCCCAAGTGCTGCCCTGTCTGCAGTGGTGAGATCTGGCTTTGTATCCTGGCTGCACTCTTATAAATCATGATGCAGGTAAGCCCGTAAGCTTGCAGTCCTCCAGACCCTTGTGGAGTCTGAACTGAGTGATAGCCTACTTAGTAGTATGTCAATTTTTTTCTCTAAGGAAATGCTGGGACAGCTGTAATTTCTTACTTTAGCTTGGTCTCTGTGAGCTGGCCCATTGTCACCGCAGAATATGTTTTCTTTGTTCATTAAAACCTATTGATCTCAGGAAAGTTTGTAAGATTGATTTTAACTCAGAGCTTTTCAGGGAATTAGTAGTATTTTTAGTAATAACACTCTCCTAATGTGTTCCCAATGCAGAGTGATGTATAGCAGAACAAAGGCAACATGCACAAGTTCCAGTCCCCAGGATATATATGAGGACAAATCAGGTGGTCCTGTTGGTGTGCGGTGCAGGGAGTTTATCTGGAAAGGATCCCTGAGCCTGTTGCAGTCGCTTAAGCTGCTTGTCCAAAAGGGATCTGGATAGAAGGAGGCGGTTCTGGGGAATCACTGGATTTGCTGGCACCTGTTTTTCCTCCCTGCTACTGATGTCAACCCTGAGTACTTCAGCTTTGGGATCTCTGCTGCATCTAGACACAGGGGAGAGAAGACTGTTATCTTGGATCCCGTTTCTGATGGTTTTCAGTGAGGTCTTTGATGATTTGGGGCCCTGGCTGGAGGTATGGTTTTGTGATAAAATGAAGAAAATGCACTCTAGTCCCGTTTACCTCAATATTACAAAAAGATTTTGCACCAGATATCCAGGTGATAGAAAACTAATAAGCAAGATGCAGCTTTTTGATAGAACAGAATGAAGCTGCATGATTTGTGTAGATACTAAGGTGTAGATACAAACTGTTGTGGTACCCAGTGCAAGTGCAGTGCGCACACTGTTCCTAGAGGAGACATGGAAATTTTCACTGCCAGTTGAATCCTTGTTTAGGAATGCACTTGAACATTTGTGCCTGACCTGGGAGGAATCGTTCTGAAACTACACCTGTGCTCAAATATATTGCTAATTCTGAAAGATAACAAAGTTTCAGGGCCTTAGATGGGCACAAAATTTGTTGCATTGACACAAATAGATGTGGGACAAATGGATACTATTGATAAGCAATGGCATTTGAAACCTTCCTACTGGTTTATTTCCAAGTACCAGCAGTGTAAATTCTGTATGCAGGTGGTTAGTTGGGGATTCACAGGTGATGGCAGTGTGCCTTCTCCTCTCTGGTTCCTTCCTGGAGGACCTCTTGGGAGCTTCTGCCTGCTCTGCATGGGCTGCAGCACAAAGCAGGTGCTGCTCTTGCCCTCATCTTTCTGCTTCTATTCCTTCCATCGCTGGAGCTGGGCCACCTTTTGTAGCTTCATGGTTCAGCTCAGGCAAAGGGTGTGGGGACTGGGAAAGGAAGAAGCTCCGTGTTGTGCCATGAGAGTAGCTTGTGACTCATTACATAATGACACTGCAGAAGGCAGCGACAGTTTTTGTCTCATCTCATATTGCACGTGCAACCATAACATCTGGATGCCTCCCATCGCTGCCGTTTATTTACTTCCATCTGTTGTCACAGTCAGCGATGGAAATTAGAGTAAAATCCAATGGTAAACTCTTGAACTTTTCAGCATGTGGAAGTATGGAGCTTTAAAGGCTGTTCAGTGACTTCAGCTGAAGCATGGCTTTGTGCGATTGAAAACAAGTAACAGTTATTAAGGAGGAAGCCAAGCTTTACACTGCTGTGCATGGGTAAATCTTGGTGACAATCATCTGAGGTTATCGGAGAGAAAATCACCCTCTCTGTTGCAGAGGAGATGGCAGTGCTATTGTGATTGCTTGTGTGTATTAGAAGAAACTGTTGAAGAGAAAAGGTGTAATTTGACATGCAGCCTTTCCACTGAGTGCTAAGGGTTTATCACCTATGTAGCTGAAAACTGCGTACAGCTATTGTCTTTTTGAACTAATTTCTAACGATGGATATTACTTTCTCTTTGTTAGAGATATAGTCATACAAAGAAATGAAGCTGCTGCTTATGTTCTGCTAAGTGTACTGGAGAGCTAACGTACTGTGACAGGGATTAGGGGCAGCATCTACAGCGCAGAGCCCTTCTGAAATGAGAAGCAGCCCCCACTTCACCCATTCCCCCATTCCTCCCCCTCTGCCTTATTTAAGGAACTTAACTGGAAAATCAGAACTGAAAAGAAAGTCGGGATTTCATGTGTCTTACAGGATTGAGCTGAAATACTCCGTGTGCTCACTTCTATTTCTTTGTACAGAGAAAGAGGTTTTGTCTCTGTGTAATAAGCTAAGAGATAAAATTGGGTACGTTGCTGTGTGTTAATGCTGATACTACCTTCATCATTCGTGCTACATTCATATATGTAAACATATATATTCTAATGTGCTTATATTTTAACTTACAATAATATTGGCTGTCATTTCTGTAGATATGCCTACTAAAGAGATGTGTAGGGCATTTCTGTTTGAACTGCTTTTCTTGGTTACAATGCAATTACTTCCTTTTGTGAAGTGGCCACCAGGTGTCAGAAGAATGCTTTTATTTTTATTAATTTCTCCTTTTCTTTAGAAGTATGTGTGCACTTTGTGTTCTTCTCTGGAAACTTTTCTTAACCTACTGCACGAACAACCCTGTCTTCTTATGTTAGGCGTGCAGTGAAACATGCGTGCAGCCCTTTTCACCTTATTGGCCTATTGAAGCATCGCAGCTGCAAGCAGGAAGCACAGTAACACTGAGTATGTGCGTGTACGAACCAATTACTGTGTGCATTCTTTGCTGCCATCATTTAAAAGATGGGGATAAGTACATTAAACTAAACCACGTGGGTGCGTTTGATCTTAGTGGAAGTTAGAGTCAAGGCTAGGCAATTAAAACAATCATTCAGAAAATACTAGCATTTAAAGCACGTTGGATTTCCCTTCCTACCTTCACCGTTCTCCTTCCTGTTGATGTCTTTTATACACCTTTGGTGTCCTAACTTCACACTGACTATGATACCTATTTATTTAATTAATTTAGTTCCGCGTGCTTGCACTTGTTGTGGATTAAATGCACCCAAACTATTGTCTTTCTGACTTTAATTTGTTAATAGTTTTGGTTAGGTAGTTTTTTATATACTACAAGGTACTGCTCAGCAAGTTTCTTGTAGTTCCTATCTGCATTCTGCATCTCGGTTCTACTTAGAAAATGGGCTCCTGGCTGCCAGCCCAGAGCTGGGCACTTGCATTGGGCTTTCCAGCTCTGTTGCTGCCCCTCCTGGTGCTAGCAGACGTGCTGCCTGGGTAGTGATGGCCAAGGCCTCTTGGCGGCTTCTTCTGTCACAATGATGCTCAAAACAAAGGGCCAGCACAGCCATTTCTCTTGTGTTCTCTTTGTTTTAAGAGAAAGTTTAGTAAATATTGTTGAATATTAGCTATCAGAATGTTTGTCTAGGAAAATTGTAAGCCATGAGTCTTATAGGAGTAGAGAGTCAGGGTTTCCAGGGTAAAACATTCTAAGAGTCATTTGGAAGAAATAACACTTGGTCTTTTTCTGCAAGAGTGCAGTGAAAAGTTAAAACTTCTAACGTCTCTTTGCAGGTGGCAGCCTGAGAAGCATTTGTGCTTCCTCTGACACATTTCAGCGTGCTCTACCACGTGTAAGAGGGCAATGCAGCCTACGATAGAGAAGAAATTCAAATTGCATTTTTTCTTTCTGTCTAGTTTTAATTGTCAAAGTTGGTCAGAATTGCATCTTCCATGAAGCCATGTAACTGGGACTCCTCACAAACCAAGAGACTTGTTACTCTGTATAAAAATGTGATTATATTGTTCATGGATGTTTCCTTCCAAGAAATGGACCTGATGACTAAACTGTTTTAAATATATTTAAATGGTGCTTTTCATCCATAAATATCACAGTACTATAGAAAAATGGCATTTCTCTGATTGTGAGTTTGATGTATATTTTTATTTTTATTGCTTTATTTATGCCTTCCTCTAGAAATAGAACTCTGAGTTTACAATTCACAACACAGAAATCTCTTTTAAATTTCAAAAATTTAAGATCTTGGGGTTATTGAACATTTTTTAGGAACTGTTAGTTCAGTTCTCTTATTGTATTCCTTGAACGTGCAATTTTCTGACAGCACTTGGAATTATGTATCCAGGCCTCTTTTTATATGTGTGTGTGTGGACTCTCCTCAAAGCTAATCCAGTGAGTGATCTGCATTGAGCGACGTTTGGTCCTCTCTGAAGTAAATGGATAATGAAGAAGCTCTCCCTTCCTCCATTTTTTGTGGGTATGAGTTAATATATGTCTGTATTTTATGTCAAGAGTTCATAAAGATTTCCCTTATTTTGGCATTATTCCCCCATCTGAAGGGCTTTCAGTGTTTTGGAGGCAGAAAAAAAGAAGGATGTGAGTGCAGGGTGATGCCCTTATTGTTCCTTCTGATGTCAGTGAGAAAATGACATTAATGAGTACAGATAGATAGCACAGATATTGGGCTTATGAGTTATCAGTGGGCTCTTTATTTTCTTATTTTAACTACTGAAGATGCATCAATGTGGAAGTTTCGAAGTTCTTCGTCTTCAAAAGGCTATAGCTTGTTTGGAAGTCTCTTCTGGAGGCTCTGGTGTGCTAACAAAATGAGTTGCTTTTCATAAAGAAAAGGGTTCTGATTTACAGCTTGAAGTTCCATCATTTTTGAGCTTCAAGGAAGCTCACGTGTAACTGATAGTTGAACTGAAAAGGTGATCTTTTTTCTGTTTGAACCAACAATACTATCTTTTCTGTTCCATCAGTGAGAGACTATTCTCTTAAATAGTCTTTATGAAGGAAGAGAATTACCTTTGTCAGACACTAAGAAGTACCTGTAAGTTGATGAAGGAGGATGTTATGCCTTTGCAAATGAGAAAATGTTTATTTGGCACAAAGGTTTTATGTTGAGTTGTTCACGTTCAGTTTTATTCCATCTTTTTAAGGAGCTCCTTAAAATGTTCTTGCTTCATTATATCCGTGATTTCACTGAAAGAGGTAAATGTCTGAAAAAGGGAATTTTAACGGGGAGAAAATAAATTTGTTTCCCACTGTAGCAGAAATGCTAAGTCATGGCTTGAACCAGTGACTGAGCGCCTGGTGGGAAGGCAGGGCCAACCCAGGGGTGTTCAGGTGCATGCAGTGTACCTGAGTGACCAAATGGGGTGGAGCCAGGATCCAGCCCTTCCCAGACCTCATGTAAGGGTTGGCAGTGGACTGAGAAAGAGGAGAATCTTTAGCTGTATTAGCTTCTGTGACACAGCCCAAATATTCTGTGTTATGGACTTGTAATTCAAAAATGTGTGTCCGCTCGTATATGTGGTGAAGATTTTGGTATGTTTCCTGTGCAGATGTAGCACACGGAACATTCTGAAGATCTTAAAAATGTGTTTAACTTCTTGTGAGCACTTGAGAAATTGTTGAAGAAAAGCATTACGCTCAGTGCTTAGCTAATGTTCCCAGTAGAATTATTGAGCTTATCACGAATGTTAGGGCCACAACAGGTTTCTTTTGAAAACTTATGAACAGCATCGTGCCGCAAAGAACCTTAAAATGCATTAGGTAATGTATGACTGTCTCCAAGCAGAAGAATTTGTTAACCTGAAGCTAATGTGCCAAATTAATTTTTGGTCATATCCTTTAAGAATCTGTTCAGCTGTACTTAATTTATATGAACATTAACAAAAGATTTATGTTACAAAAAGCCAACTCACTTTTGAGTTCGTTTTGAACATCAAGGGTGATGCTCAGCTGTTGGATGGACTGAGTATTACACTGCTGAAGTTCTGAAGATTTGGCTCCGTTCTGTGTTCTCAGTGCTCTTCTGTGTTGTACCTGTCCCATCTTATTGGTGCAGTCTCAGGGCCTGCATAAATCCCATCTGATTTATTCGTGCAACACATTAGATGGCTATTTATTGTTGTGCTTTAGATAACTGTTACTTGGAAAAACTTTACAGGAATCCTTAAAAAGTGAAGGCAGACTGAATAGCACGAGAGCTTGTGTCTTGCATTTTTTGTTCCAGGCTTGATCCATTAATAAGGTAGCTACAACTTCAAGAACCGTCTTTCTGTACTTCTACGAGTATACGAGCTTGCCAGCATCAGACCAGTGTCCTGCAGTCACACTGGAAGTAGGTAGGATTTGGATATCAGCATATGCTAAAGTTGCTGAGGCAGCAGGGGGATACTTGTTACATCAAGAATACATCTATTTCTTGGTTGCCAGTTGACTTAATCTCCAGATGTAGAATCTTTGCTCCTCATCCCTGTTCCAGCCTGTGGTATGATCCACGATACGTGGTGCTGTTTTGACACAGTTTATATAGTGCTGAGGTGAAGATGAATCTGCTTCTGGAAAGGGTGTGCAGCGGGAAGATTATTTTCACAAACACTTAAATGGATTGAAGAGTGTAAAAGCAGATAGTTGTTCCTACACCTCACTTGTTCTGCGTAGTCAAGGGGTTACCACCTTGGTGATAACTGTTGGTACTTGCGGAGACGGATGTGGGGTTGTTGGCTTTATGAGAAATACTGAGTGTCTGTGATGTGGAGTACATCTTGGAGGGCTGTAGGGGTTAGCTAAGAAGGCTGGGACATATATCTGCACGTCTGTATTGTGTATGTGACTGTTTTAATTCTATATTGAAATTATTGACAGTGAGATTTGAGTTTTGCATTTTACATTTGCCTAGCAACCCATTTGTGACTACAATTTATGAAGACAGAAAAATTTTATATTTCCTTTATTTTAAGTGTATGAAGTAGTCCTTAATTGATGCATTATGACTGACTTGAATCCAACCAGACAAGGTTGCCAGAGCTGGGATTGCAATGTAGGATTTTCGCTAGTGCACAGAGAAGGATGAACTTCTATTGAAGAGTTAGTGAACAAATGATGAGAAGTGAGGCTCAGCCTGCAGGTACAGCATGCAAATAACCAGACACCTTTTCTGAGGTTTGCAGGTGGCTATTGGAAATGAGCTGAGCAGGTATGGCAGGGAAGGCTTGTTCTGAAACTAGCTGATGCCTTTCTGTGACAGCTGGGAAGCATCCACCTTAGGTGATTACTGCATCTCTGGCTGAAAGTGGTTTGCGACTACTGTCAGAGATTGATCTAGGTGTGACAGCACTTTAAGGTTTAAATCAAATTATAGGATGACTTTGAATGGGCATGAAGCATGTCAGAAGAGAGTATGGTGAGGAGCCACAAATCCTCTACTTATTATTATAGCTCGTATGTGTGAATTTTTGTCAATGGAGAAGCCACTAATTATCCATCTGCAGCCTTTGATAGTGGAAATTTCCAGTGCAGGTACTAGTTCACTGCTGGACAGGTTCTCTGATAAATCAAATGCTCTGAGAGGAAAGAATCCTTTAAAGAAGATGGAGAATTGTTCTGAGGTTGCAAATTGTCTTGTACAGTAAGAAAAAACTTTTTTTTTTTTTCTTCCCAGGTCACATAAGGGAAGAATGGTAAGGTCTCAGTAGTGGGCTGTGGAAGCACAGTGAGAAAAGGGACCCATGGTTGCTGCTTGCAGACATGTAAGGATGGACTTGTAGTGCTTGCCCCTGAAGTAATTTCTTGATGTTTCTTAAGCAAGATCTGTTCAATATATGCAACCTCTTTGTATTCAGTTGACAGATTAAGCAGAAAAGCAATTTTGCCTTTACTTCCATAGATAAGTCCAGCTGTTTTGGGAACCTTTTCCCAGTTTAATAATTTGTTGATTTGTCCTCAAAAATATTTGTTCTTGAAATGTACTTGCATTCCTTTTTTTTTTTTTTTTTTTTTTTTTTTGTACACTGCATTGTCTGTATTAATATTATAATTATTTAATCTTGTCGGGAAGTACTTAGGTGTGTAGTCATGGCCTCATTCAATGGGCAACTGAATAAAAAATCTGGATACTTGGATCTGTAACAAACTGACATTTGCATCATAGTGTAAAGCACACAGATAAACATTTAGTATTTAATCACCTGTTAAAAGGAAATGTACTTCCAATTCTCAATCACATCATATCAAAATGAAAAGGGAATAAATGTCTATTTTATTTCTCACTCTTATTCTCCTTATAAATTGTGCTGGTAGCATCAGAGTTCTGGTGGTGACATCTTTTTGGGAACAAGAAGGTCATACTGGGCAGCTGCGAGAAAGCTTTTGGGAACTGGGATTTGGATGGCTAGAGTTTGTGCTGGGCTTCAAAGATGCTTTCCCTTCCCCACCTCAACCCCCACCCTTTTTTTTTTGTTGTTGTTGTTGTTGGGAATTGAAGCTCAGAGGATAGAAGGTATTCTGCAAATGGTGGGGAACTATGCTTAGACAAGTGATGTATTTTTTTATAACGTGTCTCTGTTAGGGTTTTTCCTCTTTAGTCAGTAATCTAATTGGTAAAGAAAGAAAATCTCATACTCATAGTACTTGAAGTTTGTGTTAGCTTTGTTTTGCTTGTTGTTGCAGTTGTGGCCATTTCTTCCTGGGAGCTTTTAGATTAGTAATCCTGGATTTCTTGACCTGGAAATATTGAATATACCATGATTGATTCACTGAAATCTGTTAGTGTGTAGAATATCCTAAAAATGCACATAGAAAGAAAAATGAGGCTTATCGGCCTAAATTTAAGTGTGTAAAAGTTTAAACACATATATCAAATTAACATAGTTGCTAAGCATGTGAGTCTCAGCAATGCTACTTGTAAATTATTTGATTGCAGAAAATCTTTTGAAGCCAGTGCTAGCTCACATGGTACTCATCATAGTAGGAGCTCTGTAACCAAGGGCCAAAAAACTGGTTTGATCTTTGGCGCCATAGGGTTTGACACTGTACTGATATTACAGCCTCGTATCTTTTATTGTGTACATGTTTCTGCCTCAATTTTAATATGCAATATTGCTTTTTTCTAACTTGAGCCTTATAAATTTTGATTATGTATAAGAAGCTAATAAAAATTCTTTGATTTTCTAGGTACTAAGCCAAATGATCTACAGTTGACAATATTCATGTTAAAAATGGATAAGGAGGATAATCAGAAGAGAGATGATGTTGATGAGACTTTGCAGAATAAGTTGAGAAATGCATTAGGAGACAATGCTGAATGTGACTCTTTATCTCAGGAGAGAACAAGGCTCCTATCAGATGAAGTGTTCAGGAACCTTGAAAAGACAAGAGAAGAGAACGGCACAAACAAAAGGGCATTGTCAGGATCACCAAACTTGGGCACTGTTGAAGCAGAGAGACCTGAAAATATCTCCAAAAAAAGAAAGCTAATGTCTTCTGCTGATGAGAAAGACAGTGACAGAAAGCTGCACAGAATTCTAGCTGGAGAAGCAGGTGGTGTAGAAGCTGGAGTTGGACAAATTGAAGGAGTCACTGGCTGTCATGACAGTAACTTATGTAATTCAAATTTCATGTGCCTGCATTGTGACTTCAAGTGTGCTCATGGTGCTATACTGGAAATTCACAAGGAAACTAAACATTCACAAGAGATTTCAGCTGCTGTTCCTGAAAAGTTAGCTTCTTCAGAAGAAATAAGTGTTGACTGTGGAGTTAGAAATGTGGACAAAGATCATGAAGGCAAAATGTGTGATAAGTTTTTGCCATCCTGCTCTGATATGGAAAAGCATATACAAGAAAGCCGCTCTCAAGAATCCAAAGAGCAAATGTGCCCTCACTGTAGTCGCACAGCTAAATGTAATCCAACATTACGTGCACATGCTAAGGAAGATCATGAGAAATCCAAGGTATTTTGTTGTGATCTCTGTGGTTTTCAGAGTGCTGAGGAAAATCTCCTGAATTCTCATTTCCTTGGCAAGACACACCTTCGACGCCAAAATCTTGCTGCACGGGGAGGATTTGTACAAATATTGACCAAAAAACCCTTTAAAAAAACACAGTCTACTGCAACCAGAGAGAAGAATGTGAGAGCAAGACCCAGGAACAGTAAACTAAAGGCAAGGACAGCTGATGCAAAAGAATTAAATGTTTGCAGTGCATTGAAAGACTCAAAAGTAAGCCCGTCTAAAGAAAGTGATGGCACTGAACTTCTTGCTGAAATGGTACCATCTACAAATGTTCCTGCTGAAAAAACAGATACTGTAATAGGAAAGCTACTTTCTTTCAGTGTAGAAGGAAATAATGAAGTTCATACTGAAAAAGTAGAAATACCTGGACCTTCAGATTTCTTGCAGAAATCGGAACCTCCTCCAGCTACCAGAAAGCTAGTCAGCAATTTAAATGCGACAAAGAGATTTGATAGACTGGAACATAAAAGAAATATTGTATTGCTAAGAGCTCCGTTTGGAGGAAATAGATCTTTTAGATTAAAAAGGCAAGTTAAAAGGAGGTACAGTTTGTTGGGTAAGAGAAGCAAGTCTGAAATTCGAAGAGTATACATGAAGCATATCCCCAGAATACAGCTTAAACCTAGCGATTCAAGCGCTACATCACATACAGAATTAGAAACAAATTATAAGAGTAATTGTAATATTACTTCAGAAATTCACGATCTCACTCAAGGAAAGCCAAATACACTTCCTTCTAGCACTACAAAAACTAAAAATTCTGAAGTTGAACTTACTGCAGATTGTAGTACTCATCATACTTGTGTTGACTGTGGTCAACTTTTCCAGAACAAAGAAAGTTTGGAAATTCATGTTGTAAATTTTCATGCAAAAAGTATTACGTTTCATTGTCAGACATGTAGTTATTCCTGTGGAGACAAGGAAGACATGCAGCAGCACTGTCAGAATACTGAACACCAGATAGGAAGTTGTAGCTTCCATTGTCAACTTTGCTCATTTACCAGCTTGAATGTGATAAACTTTCAAAGCCATATGAGTGAAGTGCATAATATGTCCCATAGTTGTCCAACTTGTGTTCTTTTTTTTCAAACACAAGAAGAGCTGATAAACCATCAAAAAGATGAGAAACATGATAGTTCATTATTTCAGCAAGCTACTCCATTGAGTAACACTGGTCTGACCTTGCAAGTGGTAAGTTATGCTGACTCAGTATCAAACAGTAGCCAAAAACTTGCAAAAGAAATTAAAGTATCAATGAAGACAAAACCTCCAGACTCTTCCTTGGTGAATAATAAAAATGAACTAAAACATTCTGTTCTGAGTAAAACCCAATTTCAGTGTAAAAAATGTTTTTATAAGACGAGATCTTCCACTGTTCTTACAAGGCACATAAAACTCCGACATGCACAGGAATATCACTTTCTCTGCAAAGCATGTAATCTTTACTCACTGAGTAAGGAAGGAATGGAGAAGCATATCAAAAGAAGCAAGCACCTTGAAAATGCCAGGAAAAATAATATTGGACTCCGTTTTGAGGAATGCATTGAAAAGGTTTGTGTTGGGGTTGGTGGTATTAAAACAGTGATGGATCCTTCCATTTCTGGGGATGGCAATATGGAGTTTGATAAAGAAATTATACATGTTCCTTCCTCTGCTGCAGAAAACATATTGAGAAATAAGGAATTTGTTCCAGTTGATCAAAGAATTGGTGAAAATGAACTGGTTTTAGCTAATGCACCAAAGAGAGGGAGACCCAAAGGCACTATTTCTAGGACGTGTACCCATTGTGGTCTTTTGGCCTCCAGTGTTACAAATTTGACTGTTCATATCAGGCGAAAGCACAGCCATCAGTACAGCTATTTGTGTAAGGTTTGCAATTACTACACTGTAACCAAAGGAGATATGGAACGTCACTGTGCAACCAAAAAACACAAAAATCGTGTGGAAATAGAAGGACATGGAAAACAGAACTCAGAGATCATTGTTAGCCCTGAAGGAGGAAATTTTGAATCTACGAGCAAGAAGGTTAACAGCCCCACGCCTGCACTGTGTAAACATGTTGAGGATGGTAGCCAGACTTTACATTTGGGAAATTCTGTCATAGACGGTCAGGAAATTGAGCAAGGAAGTGCTGAGGGAAATGCTGAAGATGCTAGTAGGCTGCCAGATCTGGAGCACACTAGGGATTCGTTAAATATAAAACAAGCATGTCTCGAATCAGCAAAGGATAGCCAGGATGGTGACCCCTGCTTCCAGAGAAGAATGGTGGATGCAAATGACAACAAGTGCATACACTGTGATTTCACTGCTCATTCTTCCTCTTCGTTGGAATTGCATGTAAAACGAAAGCATACAAAACAATTTGAATACTACTGCATGGCTTGTGACTACTATGCTGTTACTCGAAGAGAGATGATTAGGCATGCGGCGACAGAGAAACATAAAGTTAGAAGAGAATCTCATGCTTTGTCTGTAGAGGATGTAGACACAGCACATATCGCTAAAGAAGGCTCTGCTCCGTCCCAAGAGGAGCACCATCACAGTGCAGAAGAGCTGAAAACTGTTTCAGGTGAAACGGAATGTACCAGAGATGCAGCAGAAAGTGATCATATATGTAAAAGCTTAACAGAGTGTATTGCCTTAGATGAAAATGCAGTTCCAGAAATACCTAAAGAAGGCAGATCCCAAAATACAATAGAAAGAGCAGCTGAACAGGAAACTAAAAATGAAGGAGAAAACGTTCTTTGTGAAGGATTCCAGGGAAGTCCTCAGACAGATAATGCTGTTAAGCTTGATGAAGAGATACCAATTAAAGAGGTGGGCACTTATGAGTTTCAGGGTAGTGGACAAGGTCAGGAGATGCTCAACTCAGATGGCTGCCCAGGAGAAAATGAAAGTAGATCAGATGGCACAAACTTGAATTCAGGAAAAGGTGAGGAAAACTTGGAAGCAGATAGAGAAAAACCTGAAGTGGAGTGTAGAAACGCAGACGCTGTTGAAGAAATGTCACTGAAAGAAGATAACCCACTTATACTAAGTCTTCCAGAAACAAAAAGTGCAGCATGGCAATCAAATTTTGCTGGAAACATTGGAGAAGTGGTGCAGAATCTGCATAGTTTAGAGGGTGACAGAAGTTTCAAAAAGAATCCTACTGGGGAGGAGGAAGAAGCCCTTATGGAAGCACAACGTGAAGCAGAAGTAACTATAAATAACAGTATTTGGGAGGCAGATGGCTCAGCAGCTGAGGGCATGCAAGAAAGTAGTAATGAGGCTTTAGGAACAGTTACCAGCACTGATGATAAACGAAAGGGAATGCAAAATTTTGGCAAGTTTGATTCTTCTATAGTAAGATTAAAAAGCAATCAAGATGGGGAGTCCGTTGACCATTCAGATGAAGGGCAGGTGCCAGGTGGAGTGAGAGCTGGTGAGTTAGCAGTGAAAGCAGACGCTTCACCAAGTGGTGGGAAAAAGAAGAAGTCAGAAGGCGTTTCCATTGGGGAACTGACACGTATTCGCTGTGATGACTGTGGCTTTTTAGCAGATGGTTTAAGCGGACTAAATGTTCACATAGCCATGAAACATCCTTCAAAAGAAAAACATTTTCATTGTTTACTGTGTGGAAAGTCATTTTACACAGAGAGCAACCTTCATCAGCACTTGGCCAGCGCTGGGCACATGCGAAATGAGCAGGCCAGTGTGGAGGAGCTGCCTGAAGGAGGTGCAACCTTCAAATGTGTGAAGTGCACAGAGCCCTTTGATTCGGAGCAGAACCTATTTCTCCATATCAAAGAGCAGCATGAAGAGCTGCTGCGGGAAGTGAATAAGTACATTGTGGAGGACACTGAGCAAATAAACAGAGAGAGGGAAGAGAACCAAGGCAACATCTGCAAGTATTGTGGGAAGATGTGTAGAAGTAGCAATTCCATGGCCTTCCTAGCTCACATTCGTACCCATACAGGTATGGAAATGCTCTCTTTGCAACTGGTCTCTTTCAGAGTAAATTATTACTGCTGGCCTTTTTCTGCTTTTTAATCTCTTTAACATTTCTTATGAACTGGTATTCATATTGCTTGATGAGCCACCGATGAAATTCAAAATTACCTTTAGGGGTATGAAAATACAGTGATCAAAGGGTAGAAAATGTAAGAACATTTTAAATGCAGTTACCCTTCTGCTTTTTGTTTCATATAGAGAGATTTCCTTCCCTTTAATCTAAATTGTAATTGTTAATTAGTTCTTAAATTTATATAATGCAGCAGTGGTGTTTTAAGAGAACAATTAGCTGTTCTAACTTTCTCTTCCTCACAGTTGTTAAATATCCACATTGTTTACTTCATTTCAATTCAGTTACACTTTCAGCATTAGATTATGTTTCATGATAGTAATTTGTGAATACATCACTCCTTAATAAATACCAATAATGAGCATCAAGAGTTTTTGTAGAAATAAGTTATGGGAATTGGAATAGGTCAGCCTTTTGGGAAGGTAGTGTGTACTGCTGATGTGATGCACAGGATTGTAACATCTGATTTAGTTTCTGTGCTGATCACACTTTCAATTCATTTTTATGTTTAATTTTAAGTGGAAAATTTAAAAACATTTTTGTAGAAAAATGCATAAGCTGCTGTTCTGAATTTATGTAAAAATTCACTGTGATGTTTCTATAAACCTGCCATACATTCTTTATTTTAAATAGACAGCTTTTCTAAATCACTGAGCTCTGCTTAGACAAGTGGTGTCTCCATGGTTGAATTTATGAGTGGATTTGAATAATAAATTCACATTTCAATGAACATATTTTCATTAAAACTGTAAGGTTTATTTTACTGTACTTTTAAATAATGGCTTATTATGGAAGCTATAGTTTAAATTCATGCAGTATTTGAAACTTAGTGCATGGTTACAAGGAAGAGAACAAAAAGGTAAGGAAAAAAGAAACATAAAAGTATGGTAATTCCTGGCATAATCCTGAAATAGTTTTGTAAGGTTTTTTATTAAAAAAAAAAAAAGGGCATGACTGGACAATAAAGTTTAAAATTTATCTTGGGGAACATGGACATTGTATTTCAAACCTTTCGAAGTATTTTACTACAACTGCAGCATTCATGTATGCCAATAACTCACATACTTAATACTTTCAGCATTACTTCTATCCTGGCAAAAACATAGTTATCTGTTTTGTTTCACCCAATATCCAACTTTGAATGCAACGTTAAGTCTTTAGAGGGGCAGTCATGTTCACATGGTCAGAGCAGCTGTATAAGCCCTTAATATGCCCTCTTACGGCAGATAAAACAGAATAAAACCAAGAGAGAAGATGCTAATGGAGCTCTCTTTAGAATTCTTTATGCAACTGTCTGGTCAAGACATGTTGCTTATAATTGATGTGTCCATTACTTGAATTCTCTTGTAATTATAGTCAATAAGTCTTGTAAATGTGTTAAAGCTCACTAAAAGCATACAAATTCAAGAACAGAGTAAGGCTAATAATTTAAAATAATCAATGTAGGCATTTCAGCACTTAATTTCCCTTGTGTGTTGATAGCTGATCATTCTTAATCCATTAAGATTTATTTAGTCGTTTACAATGCAAAATAGGTTTGCACTGGTCACTTGTGCCATTTGAAAATGTCCACCAGGTTAAGTGCAGAATGTAGTCCATTAGTCTTCCTTGACTATATGTATTAATTGCATTTAAAATCAAGTTAATGTGGATGTGAAAGTGAGGTAACTATCAATATATGACAAAGCAACCCTACTTACATAAGTTACATCATTGATTGTAACATTTAGTAAAAGTTAGTGTACTTTTTACCATCTTGTGTGCGTAGGTCTTATCATGAAGTATATTTTCATTGTGCTTTTGAATGGCCCTAAATATGCAAGGCAGTAAAAGAATACATTGTTTCACAAGTCATTTTCCTATGGTGCTTGTGGAGAAGGTGTTAGAAGGGTTACAGATGAGAGTTTTATCTAGGCTCTTTCTCACAGCACCTTTAAATGGATTGCTTTTCTGATGCTTTGCTTATTTCACATAAATAGTAATGCAGAGACTATTGTTAATAGCTAATTTGAAGAAGGGTTTATCTTCCAATCCCCGTTTTCATATTTGTGATTTTGTGTTTCATAGAACCTTTTCATCCAATCTGTATCACAGTTGAAGCTGAATAAGAAATAAATATTTTGGGGTTATTGGGAATTTCCTACGCTACCAACTTGCTTATACTGTTAGTGAGGCAAAGTGCAGTATTTCTGGCCCCTCTCATCTGTTCCAGGGTAACATCAGGTGCATGACAAGGGGAAAGCTGCAGTTATTTTCCCATCTATTGTTCTGATTATGTGCTTTTTCTAAATGTTTCTTCTGTATCCAGATGTGCATATATTTTTTTTGTGTACATGGATTGATATATATATGTGTGTGTCTAACCTTATCTAGCTCAAATTTAATTTGAGGAGATGGTGATAGGGGAATAGGGAAGAAGGAAAGTTGCAGACAGACGCAACTAATGATTTCCATTAATAGAAAAATATTGTTTCAAAATACTATTAAATAATCTAAGATATTTTCACATTGCAAATGAAAAGAAAGCTTTGCTAGAGAGGAGATAACAAGCAAGTCCATCGCATGTTGACAAGTGAAAATGAGGAAGTGTAGAGACAAATAAAGGGAGTAGCGGAGGTGGAAGACTTTTTAGTTTTCAATTGATGCAGGTCCCATAAACTTAATTAACAATCAACATGTGAGGAAAAATCACCTGCAACCACATCATCTTTCTTTTGTTTCTCATGAGATTTCTCAATTAACGGAAGATTTGCCGAAAGTAAATGTGATATCTTACTATCCACACCCTAAACAAAGTATAAAATTGTATGATGGTATTTTGTGTGGCTCTGCTTGCTTTGCATCGGGCCCGAGCTAAAGACATAGTTGTGCCTCCAGACAGAGATGATGTTGGCTTAGATGGGCAGTGATTTTTTTGTTTTGAGTATCTTTTGTGTTAATATAAGATTGGGATTATTAACTACAGTCATCTCTGTAAGACAGCTGCACAATTTGAGAAATTTAGTCTGTTTTCAACTTTTTTTCCCCCTCAGTTCTGTAGTTCAGAGCCATGTCACTGCTACCCACGGAAAATTTACACTGTGTTTCCATATTGTAACTTGTGGGTAGATTAATTCTGTGGTTTTTCATTTATTTATTTATTTATTCAAGTTATTTGGTTGGAAATATGCTATATCAGAAGTATTTGTCTCAGTGAACTAAAAGTCAAATGTGAAACCAGTAGTGTCACATCAACAAAGTAGATAAGAACCATTGAAGTTTGTGATAAATGTGGCTAAGACACGGTTAATTGCTTCAAGTATTGTTTCAGATAGCTTCTGACTAAATACAGATTTTTTTGCACCGTTTGTTTAAGTTTTAGACCAATGCGTTCATCTTAAGAATATATTCTTTCCTATCCTATCAAAAACATATTGGAATTAATTTGGCATCAGGAACTTGAAAGGGACATGTACTGATTTTGTTTCAGCAGATAAGTACTGACTGTATCCTGCCAGCACATTTATTTTCAAGGAGTTTAAATGGAGATGTTAACAGATATTCAGCGCTGGATATAAGAAATAAATAAATAAAACCTCAAGGCCTCAGTGATTTTTGGATGAGAGCAGTCAACAGAATAATACATTTGTGTATTGTCAGCACACCATAGTTAGGATTGGTCTGAAATACAGTTTTTCACAAAGGAGACATGTAAATGGAAAACAGCAAAGGTCTTGTATGGAAGCCCTGCGGGACACCTGCAGTAACTGAATGAGGATCAAATTTACAATTTAATCAGTAGGAGGGAAACTAAAGGAACATAGGATTGAATCCACTTGGCATTTGAATTCCACGATACAAAACAGCAGTGTAAACACCAATAGATTAAAAAAAAATCCACTCTGACTGTGGTCTTGAAATTATTAATTGTGGAATTCGTATCTAAGATCATAAGTTAAAACATCAACTTTTAATACTCTTTTATTTAATGCAAGGATAGGCTTCTTTATTTGCATGGACCTCTTCATAGAACGCAGTGTTGATTTGAAATGTCACCAAATTAATGATTAATTTAGTTTTATCAGGATCATTTAAGTAAACTGGGTTTTTTTGGGTGTGATTGATACAATGTGATTGCTGTTAGCTCCAGCTTCAACCTGCTTTTGACATTTAAACATATAAAGCTGACTAGATATAACCATTCAGGTGCTAAATATATTTTACATCTACTTCCAACTGTAGAAATGGAAGTATTAAGAGATCTGGCTTCATTGTCATTGAACTGTGAAATATTCAACCTTGTCTGCCCGTGCTTAGTACTGTTGACTTTTTTATTTCAGTTAGAAGATTAAAATTAAATGCTTCATTTTTCGTCAGCTTTTGGGAATTGAAATTTAAGACTCTAAAATTTTTTTTTTACTAAGATCCTCGATTTCACCAATGGATTCTTGGAGGAGATTCTGTTTCAAGGGCAAAGCAAAAAGGTTCATTGATCAAGTATGATATAGTGTAACATTTTTCTTATCAGAGCTCTTTATGTATATTTATTAAAGAACACATATTTCATATTATGCCTAACTGTATTGGAAGAAGTACTTCGCAAAACATATACTAAATGTAATATGGAGAATCTGTGACCATATTGTACTTACTTTTAATGGCACTTCTGTGATTTTAATTTATCGCTTTAAGGATTTAGTGGTCAGAAAATTGAAAAGTGCTATGGCATACTTTAGTATATACACTCATACTTGGGAGTAGTGTAGCTGCTTAGTAACAGAGCGACTGATAAGTGCCCAATTCAGCTATTTCAACAGAAAAATACAATAATTTTTCTTTGGTCCGGAGAGGATCCTTGTTAATTAAGACGGACAAACAATTTGACTTTTAGCTGCACTGCTGTGATACAAGAAATAGGCCGGTACTTTTTCCTTGGAGAAATAATTCTGGAGTTGTGCAGTAGACATTTAATATTAAAGTTTGTTCTTGAAATAAATAATAGCCAAAATGTCAATACTTCTGGTTTGCAGAATAATCATAAATTCTTGACCATAAAACAGTCATAAAGGCATAATATTTTATCCACTGTATATTCATACATTGCATGTCATTACAATGGCTAGGTGATGAATCATTTTCTGTGTGTGACAGAACAAATCTGAAATACCAATGCTAATGTAAAATCTATTCAGTGTCGGAAGACTTGTAAAATTACTTTACTTTAAATATACTTGCTTAAAAAAACCCCTACAATACAATATCAAATATTGTTATATATTATATATTATATATTATTATTATATATATATTATATATTATATATTATCAATATAACATACAATACAATATCAAACCACTTTTAGGCCATTACCTGAGTTTCAGCATTTGGAAATGGTGTAAAACAACTTTTGTCATCTTGCTGAAGGGCTATCTCCTTCACTTTAATATTTTTGGTTAAAAAAAAAAAAAGGAAAGAGAAAAGTGAATAATTTTCAGTAGTTATAGTTTCTATAGTCTTGAACCTAAGGAAACTAATGAGTACTGTATAGTATATACCATCTGTGTCCTGGGAGTTATAAATTTATGTGCGAGATGCTTTTTTTCGTTAGGCAATAATCTGAAACAGGTTAAACGTGGGATAGGCTTTTTTAAAGGTTATTTTTTCCCAGGAATTTTTATTTCTTTAACAGTGGGTGATATATTATTCTAATTCAACTCATATCTTATGCTAAATTTTACTTAGGATCAAAGCCATTCAAGTGCAAGATATGCCACTTTGCAACAGCTCAGCTCGGAGATGCCAGAAACCATGTCAAGAGGCACCTTGGGATGAGGGAATACAAGTGTCATGTCTGTGGGTGAGTAAATTGAAACGGTTTCCACCATGGTTAACCAGGAGAAGAGTGCAGGATATGCATTGTTTCAGAATTGAAAACTGTGATGTGAGCAAGAGTGGCTAAAATTATGCATGCATATCCTCCTTTCCATTGTTATGGTAAATTCCTTAAATACAGTTATGACATTCTTTTCCCACTTCTAATCCTGCACTGAAGATGAGCAATTTTATGGGCTACAAGGTCAATTTGAACCTGTAATCTGTAAATTGACTAAATTATAGGATGTTCATTCACATTGCCAGGGAGAACTGTAAATTCCATTTAAAGACATAAAAAATATATAATATAGACTTTAGTGTGTGGGGTTTTTTCTTTTGCTATACTCTTATAATTTTAGTACCATTAACAGATTTCTGGACTCCATTAGGGTTTTCATTCTTTATGAAAACAAAACAGAAGATTGGTTTCTCAAACAAATGCATCTAAAATATTGCAGGCATAAGACTTTACAAATAAATTGAAGTCTTTTATGTACGCTTGTGTTCTTGTTTGCTACCAAAAAAATCTTGTTTTTCTTTTTTATTTAATTGTTATTTCCTCAGAAGGATCGTTCGTAATGTTTAATTGTCCTTCAAATGTGTTGCGTTTAATAGGAGGCATTGAGACTCCTTAATGCAAAACTAATTAATTTAGCAGAAATGTTTAAAAGGTTTTAAAATGCCATGGCATATATGGTACATCATAGGACATTCGAAGTTGGGTTTTAATACCCCACTTCTGATTAAAAATATATTTTAATGTTATTATGCTAGAGAAATTAACTAATATATGCATCATATAAAAACACTTTACTCAAACCTATGTAACCTGCTATAGCAGTCTTATGGCTAATGTGTAGAACGACACAGGTTCAATTAAATGATGCACTGCACACATGAATGGTGTGCTGTGATGTTAGGGATAATATTAAACAGGAAGGATTTCTTTTAGTCTTAGTATACTGATCTACTGCAGGACAAAGTGAGTTACACATTTTAAAGGACAAGTGAATCTTCAGCTGAAGATGCAGCTGAGTGATTTTCACTGATTCATCTCTCTGTTTTTCAAATAATTTTGCATGCTGCATTATGAGATACTTTGGATGTTTTTACTCACTTACGAAAATTAATTGCTGACTTGTTGTAACATGAAATTAAAATGTATGAGCCTAATTCTTAAGTCCACTGAATATCAATAGTAGAATAACTTGTGCTGCTCTTTATTTTCTAGCATGCTTAAAATGAACTTTATGCATAGCAGCCTATTTTATGTTGTTTGAGAAATCTTATTTGCTGTCTCTGCTACATAGATTGCTGAGATTTTGGCACGGAAGATGATTAACGGTTGCAAATTTGCTGTTTACATGAGGCTAAGTGCTCTTCTGTAGAAATTGTCAACAAATTTGACAATGGTTCTTTCTTCAATTCCTTTCTAACTTATAATGGGGAGGCATCACCTTATGTAACTGCGCAATAATCAATACGGTATCAAAATTCTTGAAATAGTTAATACTGAATCTTTCATAAAAAGAAATAAATGGATTGGGCTTTGGTACGGTTTCTCACTTTTCAGAAATTCCTTTCTTCCCTTTGGGGTTGAAGTGTTCTTACTATCTTGTCTCAGAAAATACACGGCTTGGTTCTATTCGTGGCATGAATGATTTAAAAAGTTAGACTTCAATGTTAGTGAATTTGGTACCGATTGCTTACTGTATGTTGCTGATATGTCATACCTGGTAGCCAAGCAGGTACTTATTTTCCATTTTTGTATACTGATGTATTATCAGTTTACACCAACAACATGGAGCTATGCTGAACATGACACAACATTGGGCTGAAGAGACGTGCACTACAACATCCTGTGCTCACAAAAATCTGATTTATATACTCGTTCAAATAATCATCTCATTTCACTTAATGTGCACAAAAAAATGTATTTCAAGAATTATACATTAACATTGATTTAATTGGAAAAGACATTTTTATACTGTAGCTTACAGTCCTGAAGAATTCAGCAGGATTTGAGGAAGGAGGAATAACCAGGATAGTTTAAACTGCAGTCCAAATGATGAATATGCCGTCCTTAAACGTGACAGAAGAGAAAAAAAGTGTATCAGCCTGTGTTGTGTTTCTGCTGCTCTAATTGAGAGGATCAGGTAGTGTGGAGTTTAAAAAACATAAAGTGGCAACATTAAAAAAAAAAAAAAAAGGCTAGGATTGGCTATCGGATTAGTGGCACTATAGAGCATTGGTACATTAACACCACTGACAATGTCAATTCATTATCATTGATGGCTAAATAATCTTAGAAATGCTCAGTGGACCTATTAGTTCCTGAACATAAGCAGCTCATGCTGCATTTCTTCATTAGCTTTAATTGCTATAAATTTTACCTTTTTAAAAATCATGCTTTAAAAGGTGAAGTGATCTTTCAGGAACATTAACTCTGTAATTTTGTCACAAACAGAAGGTCCTGCACTATGTTTTCTTTTCTGCAGTAGTTAATATTCTATCCTCTGACTTTTAGATTCATAGTAATAAGCCCTATGCTAGTTGCGAGGATAAATTGTGTTTCAAAAGCTTTTGAATCTTCCTGGACACTCTTTAAAGGTGAAATGTCAATGCGACACTGTGGTCTAGTAGATCTCAATAGACAACTTCTTTTTTTCAAAAATTCCCAGATAATTTCTGCTTTTAAAGGAAAAAAAACCCCAAACATCTGTTGTTGCTTTTTGTATTTGCATGCTACAAAGTA